>JAVIAB010000160.1:25503770-26016270 GCA_032433765.1 Megaustenia siamemsis | reverse complement strand
ATAGAGATGAACCAAGAAAAGATAAAAGAAATTAAAGGCCAAATTCGTCCAGAAGAAAATATACCTGGAAGGAAAATCAGCGGAGGAAGTAGATTACGTTGTATATCTTGGAGGCAGAAAAAACCAAGAAAGAGAACTCTCATGAATTCTCATGGCGAGAAAGATTAGAATGAGAATAGCAAGGGCGGCAATGACTTTCGGAATCCTTGATTAAAATATGGGAATCAAAATTACAAAGCACGAAACAAAGGTCAGGATTTTCAAGTCAAATGTGTTACACACCCTCACTTATAAAGGCGAGAGCTGAAAAACAACTAAAGAAATAGAAACAAAATAAGAAGGCCGCTTTTGAAAACAAGTGCCTCGGGAAAATACGTGGTATATCATGGAATTTATTTAAGACAAATGTAAAACTAAGAGAAAAAAAACATCCTAAAGTATCAAACGTAATCCAGAGAAGAATGTGGTGACATGTTGGTGATGTGATAACAAGTGACAACAAGAGACTTCATAATGCAGGCCCTTAAATGGAAACCAGAGAAAAAAAAGAAAAAGTGGCAGAAATAGAGAAACACTAACAAGAACACTGAGACGAGAGGCAATAAGAGCAGACATCAGTTATATCGCCGAGATGAAGCAACTCACCCAGAACAGAGTCATGTAGAGAGATACAATGCGGGTCTTGTACAACATGTCACGCTCGATCGTTGGACACAACGAGTCTAGAATGTCTACTCTGTGTGCCGTCTTCGGCTCCACAGGACAAGGGATAGATAGTTACAACGTGTGACACAACGAGTCTAGAATGTCTACTCTGTGTGCCGTCTTCGGCTGCACAGGACAAGGGATAGATAGTTACAACGTGTGACACAACGAGTCTAGAATGTCTACTCTGTGTGCCGTCTTCGGCTCCACAGGACAAGGGATAGATAGTTACAACGTGTGACACAACGAGTCTAGAATGTCTACTCTGTGTGCCGTCTTCGGCTCGACAGGACAAGGGATAGATAGTTACAATGTGTGACACAACGAGTCTAGAATGTTTACTCTGTGTGCCGTCTTCGGCTCCACAGGACAAGGGATAGATAGTTACAACGTGTGACACAACGAGTCTAGAATGTCTACTCTGTGTGCCGTCTTCGGCTCGACAGGACAAGGGATAGATAGTTACAACGTGTGACACAACGAGTCTAGAATGTCTACTCTGTGTGCCGTCTTCGGCTCGACAGGACAAGGGATAGATAGTTACAACGTGTGACACAACGAGTCTAGAATGTCTACTCTGTGTGACGTCTTCGGCTCCACAGGACAAGGGATAGATAGTTACAACGTGTGACACAACGAGTCTAGAATGTCTACTCTGTGTGCCGTCTTCGGCTCCACAGGACAAGGGATAGATAGTTACAACGTGTGACACAACGATTCTAAAATGTCTACTCTGTGTGCCGTCTTCGGCTCCACAGGACAAGGGATAGATAGTTACAACGTGTGACACAACGAGTCTAGAATGTCTACTCTGTGTGCCGTCTTCGGCTCGACAGGACAAGGGATAGATAGTTACAACGTGTGACACAACGAGTCTAGAATGTCTACTCTGTGTGCCGTCTTCGGCTCGACAGGACAAGGGATAGATAGTTACAACGTGTGACACAACGAGTCTAGAATGTCTACTCTGTGTGCCGTCTTCGGCTCGACAGGACAAGGGATAGATAGTTACAACGTGTGACACAACGAGTCTAGAATGTCTACTCTGTGTGCCGTCTTCGGCTCCACAGGACAAGAGATAGATAGTTACAACGTGTGACACAACGAGTCTAGAATGTCTACTCTGTGTGCCGTCTTCGGCTCCACAGGACAAGGGATAGATAGTTACAACGTGTGACACAACGAGTCTAGAATGTCTACTCTGTGTGCCGTTTTCGGCTCCACAGGACAAGGGATAGATAGTTACAACGTGTGACACAACGAGTCTAGAATGTCTACTCTGTGTGCCGTCTTCGGCTCCACAGGACAAGGGATAGATAGTTACAACGTGTGACACAACGAATCTAGAATGTCTACTCTGTGTGCCGTCTTCGGCTGGACAGGACAAGGGATAGATAGTTACAACGTGTGACACAACGAGTCTAGAATGTCTACTCTGTGTGCCGTCTTCGGCTCCACAGGACAAGGGATAGATAGTTACAACGTGTGACACAACGAGTCTAGAATGTCTACTCTGTGTGCCGTCTTCGGCTCGACAGGACAAGGGATAGATAGTTACAACGTGTGACACAACGAGTCTAGAATGTCTACTCTGTGTGCCGTCTTCGGCTCGACAGGACAAGGGATAGATAGTTACAACGTGTGACACAACGAGTCTAGAATGTCTACTCTGTGTGCCGTCTTCGGCTCCACAGGACAAGGGATAGATAGTTACAACGTGTGACACAACGAGTCTAGAATGTCTACTCTGTGTGCCGTCTTCGGCTCCACAGGACAAGGGATAGATAGTTACAACGTGTGACACAACGAGTCTAGAATGTCTACTCTGTGTGCCGTCTTCGGCTCCACAGGACAAGGGAGAGATAGTTACAACGTGTGACACAACGAGTCTAGAATGTCTACTCTGTGTGCCGTCTTCGGCTCCACAGGACAAGAGATAGATAGTTACAATGTGTGACACAACGAGTCTAGAATGTCTACTCTGTGTGCCGTCTTCGGCTCCACAGGACAAGGGATAGATAGTTACAACGTGTGACACAACGAGTCTAGAATGTCTACTCTGTGTGCCGTCTTCGGCTCCACAGGACAAGGGATAGATAGTTACAACGTGTGACACAACGAGTCTAGAATGTCTACTCTGTGTGCCGTCTTCGGCTCCACAGGACAAGGGATAGATAGTTACAACGTGTGACACAACGAGTCTAGAATGTCTACTCTGTGTGCCGTCTTCGGCTCCACAGGACAAGGGAGAGATAGTTACAACGTGTGACACAACGAGTCTAGAATGTCTACTCTGTGTGCGTCTTCGGCTCCACAGGACAAGAGATAGATAGTTACAATGTGTGACACAACGAGTCTAGAATGTCTACTCTGTGTGCCGTCTTCGGCTCCACAGGACAAGGGATAGATAGTTACAACGTGTGACACAACGAGTCTAGAATGTCTACTCTGTGTGCCGTCTTCGGCTCCACAGGACAAGGGATAGATAGTTACAACGTGTGACACAACGAGTCTAGAATGTCTACTCTGTGTGCCGTCTTCGGCTCGACAGGACAAGGGATAGATAGTTACAACGTGTGACACAACGAGTCTAGAATGTCTACTCTGTGTGCCGTCTTCGGCTCGACAGGACAAGGGATAGATAGTTACAACGTGTGACACAACGAGTCTAGAATGTCTACTCTGTGTGCCGTCTTCGGCTCGACAGGACAAGGGATAGATAGTTACAACGTGTGACACAACGAGTCTAGAATGTCTACTCTGTGTGCCGTCTTCGGCTCCACAGGACAAGAGATAGATAGTTACAACGTGTGACACAACGAGTCTAGAATGTCTACTCTGTGTGCCGTCTTCGGCTCCACAGGACAAGGGATAGATAGTTACAACGTGTGACACAACGAGTCTAGAATGTCTACTCTGTGTGCCGTTTTCGGCTCCACAGGACAAGGGATAGATAGTTACAACGTGTGACACAACGAGTCTAGAATGTCTACTCTGTGTGCCGTCTTCGGCTCCACAGGACAAGGGATAGATAGTTACAACGTGTGACACAACGAATCTAGAATGTCTACTCTGTGTGCCGTCTTCGGCTGGACAGGACAAGGGATAGATAGTTACAACGTGTGACACAACGAGTCTAGAATGTCTACTCTGTGTGCCGTCTTCGGCTCCACAGGACAAGGGATAGATAGTTACAACGTGTGACACAACGAGTCTAGAATGTCTACTCTGTGTGCCGTCTTCGGCTCGACAGGACAAGGGATAGATAGTTACAACGTGTGACACAACGAGTCTAGAATGTCTACTCTGTGTGCCGTCTTCGGCTCGACAGGACAAGGGATAGATAGTTACAACGTGTGACACAACGAGTCTAGAATGTCTACTCTGTGTGCCGTCTTCGGCTCCACAGGACAAGGGATAGATAGTTACAACGTGTGACACAACGAGTCTAGAATGTCTACTCTGTGTGCCGTCTTCGGCTCCACAGGACAAGGGATAGATAGTTACAACGTGTGACACAACGAGTCTAGAATGTCTACTCTGTGTGCCGTCTTCGGCTCCACAGGACAAGGGAGAGATAGTTACAACGTGTGACACAACGAGTCTAGAATGTCTACTCTGTGTGCCGTCTTCGGCTCCACAGGACAAGAGATAGATAGTTACAATGTGTGACACAACGAGTCTAGAATGTCTACTCTGTGTGCCGTCTTCGGCTCCACAGGACAAGGGATAGATAGTTACAACGTGTGACACAACGAGTCTAGAATGTCTACTCTGTGTGCCGTCTTCGGCTCCACAGGACAAGGGATAGATAGTTACAACGTGTGACACAACGAGTCTAGAATGTCTACTCTGTGTGCCGTCTTCGGCTCCACAGGACAAGGGATAGATAGTTACAACGTGTGACACAACGAGTCTAGAATGTCTACTCTGTGTGCCGTCTTCGGCTCCACAGGACAAGGGAGAGATAGTTACAACGTGTGACACAACGAGTCTAGAATGTCTACTCTGTGTGCCGTCTTCGGCTCCACAGGACAAGAGATAGATAGTTACAATGTGTGACACAACGAGTCTAGAATGTCTACTCTGTGTGCCGTCTTCGGCTCCACAGGACAAGGGATAGATAGTTACAACGTGTGACACAACGAGTCTAGAATGTCTACTCTGTGTGCCGTCTTCGGCTCCACAGGACAAGGGATAGATAGTTACAACGTGTGACACAACGAGTCTAGAATGTCTACTCTGTGTGCCGTCTTCGGCTCCACAGGACAAGGGATAGATAGTTACAACGTGTGACACAACGAATCTAGAATGTCTACTCTGTGTGCCGTCTTCGGCTCGACAAGACAAGGGATAGATAGTTACAACGTGTGACACAACGAGTCTAGAATGTCTACTCTGTGTGCCGTCTTCGGCTCCACAGGACAAGGGATAGATAGTTACAACGTGTGACACAACGAGTCTAGAATGTCTACTCTGTGTGCCGTCTTCGGCTCCACAGGACAAGGGATAGATAGTTACAACGTGTGACACAACGAGTCTAGAATGTCTACTCTGTGTGCCGTCTTCGGCTCCACAGGACAAGGGATAGATAGTTACAACGTGTGACACAACGAGTCTAGAATGTCTACTCTGTGTGCCGTCTTCGGCTCCACAGGACAAGAGATAGATAGTTACAACGTGTGACACAACGAGTCTAGAATGTCTACTCTGTGTGCCGTCTTCGGCTCCACAGGACAAGGGATAGATAGTTACAACGTGTGACACAACGAGTCTAGAATGTCTACTCTGTGTGCCGTCTTCGGCTCCACAGGACAAGGGATAGATAGTTACAACGTGTGACACAACGAGTCTAGAATGTCTACTCTGTGTGCCGTCTTCGGCTCCACAGGACAAGGGATAGATAGTTACAACGTGTGACACAACGAATCTAGAATGTCTACTCTGTGTGCCGTCTTCGGCTCGACAGGACAAGGGATAGATAGTTACAACGTGTGACACAACGAGTCTAGAATGTCTACTCTGTGTGCCGTCTTCGGCTCCACAGGACAAGGGATAGATAGTTACAACGTGTGACACAACGAGTCTAGAATGTCTACTCTGTGTGCCGTCTTCGGCTCCACAGGACAAGGGATAGATAGTTACAACGTGTGACACAACGAGTCTAGAATGTCTACTCTGTGTGCCGTCTTCGGCTCGACAGGACAAGGGATAGATAGTTACAACGTGTGACACAACGAGTCTAGAATGTCTACTCTGTGTGACGTCTTCGGCTCCACAGGACATGGGATAGATAGTTACAACGTGTGACACAACGAGTCTAGAATGTCTACTCTGTGTGCCGTCTTCGGCTCCACAGGACAAGGGATAGATAGTTACAACGTGTGACACAACGAGTCTGGAATGTCTACTCTGTGTGCCGTCTTCGGCTCCACAGGACAAGGGATAGATAGTTACAACATGTGACACAACGAGTCTAGAATGTCTACTCTGTGTGCCGTCTTCGGCTCCACAGGACAAGGGATAGATAGTTACAACGTGTGACACAACGAGTCTAGAATGTCTACTCTGTGTGCCGTCTTCGGCTCCACAGGACAAGGGATAGATAGTTACAACGTGTGACACAACGAGTCTAGAATGTCTACTCTGTGTGCCGTCTTCGGCTCCACAGGACAAGGGATAGATAGTTACAACGTGTGACACAAAGAGTCTAGAATGTCTACTCTGTGTGCCGTCTTCGGCTCCACAGGACAAGGGAAAGATAGTTACAACGTGTGACACTAAGAGTCTAGAATGTCTACTCTGTGTGCCGTCTTCGGCTCCACAGGACAAGGGATAGATAGTTACAACGTGTGACACAAAGAGTCTAGAATGTCTACTCTGTGTGCCGTCTTCGGCTCGACAAGACAAGGGATAGATAGTTACAACTTGTGACACAACGTAAAATGTGTAGCTGAAGTCAGTATTTGTTGTTTATGAATGATAATTGAGTAGTTAATGTTTGCAACAACAACAAAGATCAAACTGAGAGTGTCTGGAGCACAATATTCAAGTTTTAACCATAGACGTTTTACATTTTTTTAAAAAGAAGCTTCTTTTAATCACTTTTAATACATAAAAGAATAAGTATTAGCAATTTATCTTTCTAGAAAAAAAGACACAAATGTCCAACTCAACTAAAGTATAAATGTCAAGCAACTGTGATGATGGTGTGCTAGACTCTCTCTTCGCGATAACAACTTCTCTCTTTAGTCACTATTCTGAAATCATAAATTGTTAAAAATAAAGTACACAAATGATTAGCTCAGTGGTTAGTGAACTGGACTACAAAGGACAAGAGGTTGGGTTCAATCCCAACTGACGGCTTCCAGGTTCACCCAGTCTTTAATGGGTGCCGGTTTTTTTTCTGGGAAAGTAAATTGGCGCGTGCGTAATACCCACAACATTACCCCAAAAACCATGTGCCGAACGTCTGTAAAATTTATGGTCACTAACACCATATTCCCTATACGCCACTTGGCGTGACGGGTGTACTTTACTTAATGTATTTATACAATATAAAGCACACCCCATAAGTAATGAGAAAAGGTTAAAAGCAAGCTTCGTGTGCAAAGAGAACAACATAAAATCCACTCTATATATAATGAGAAGAAGAACAAAAACAATATCACTATATATGTGATGAAAAGAACAACAAAAAAACGCACTATATATGAAATTAGAGCAACGACAAAGATTTACAATATATATGTGATGAAGACAACACAAATCGCACCATATGTGTAATGAGAACAACAACAAAAAACACACTATGTGTGCGCTGAAAAAAAACGTCCTATATATTTGATAAGAAGAACCAAAAAAAATCATCACAAATGTGATGAAAACAACAAAAACTCACCAAATGTGTGATGAAAACCACAACAAACCTCACTCTATATGACATAACAACAAACAAAAAATAACTCACTATACATGTGATAAAAAACCCCCCAAAAAATCAGTATATATAAAATGAAAACAACAAACAAAACAAACTCACTGCATGTGTGATGAGAACAACCCAATAAAATCTCACTCTGTAACGACAGTGCCAACCTACCTTGTAATCACTACTTAAAATCCACCCACCTCGAGATATACACTTCACACTGGCTATAAGAAAACAGGCAACACAAATGAAAGTAACAAAGCTGCAAGAACGAGTCAATATTTTCACAAAACTTTCTAGTTTACAAGTACGTTCTACTAGCCCGCTGACACAACGGCACTTACTTCATTATTATTAAAACTGATAGGAAAATTACAACAAAGAAAATATAATTCCAGTTCCCAGATTTTTGCCCTTGCTTGGACAAAGCAACAAACACTGAGCTCTGGATATCTAAGAGTGCTACCAAAACGTGCTAACTGATTAATACTCGTAAAATCCCAGTGCATTCTTATCGACTGCCCAACTTTAGCAATCACAGACCTTGTCTTGGCGCCTCTAAAATTGGGCATTGACGTCATTTGCTGAAATAGAACAGGGGTTTCTGACCTTTCTTCTACTTTAAATTTAGAAATGCAAGGATCGATACTTTTAATAACTTCGAATAATGCAATAACGGCCCTCAAATTTCTTTGCGATAATTCGCAAAATAGCTGAATACATTTCGTTTCTTCGGATCAATGCAATCAGATTAAATCAGTAACTTAAAGACTGGCCTCATAATGAGTAACATACAAGACGGAGGTAAAGTTCACTGAGGTTATATATTAAGATTGTACTAAACAAGAACTGAGACAAAATCAAACGAGCAGTCAAAGTGTAAAAATACTTACAGTGTAGGGATGAAATCATAAACAAAGGAGATGTTTTATGTTTTCTCAAAACCGAACACGATCAGGCATTTTCTAAAACAGAATGCGGAATTATCCTGTTGTTAGTTAGTTAGTTAGTTAATTAGTTAGTTAATTAGTTAGTTAGTTAATTAGTTCGTTAGTTAGTTAATTAGTTTGTTAGTCTATCAGCTACTCAATGAGTTAGTCAGCTAGCCAGTGAGTCACTTAGTTAAATAGTCAGTCAGGTAGCTTGATAGTCAGTTCGTTAGTCTGTTAATTAATTAGCTATTTGGAGGCGAAGGCGCGCCTCCCATCACCAGACCTGGAAGTTGTCAACGACCCACAGCTGATGACTTGCGCCAGGATCGGTGAACCAAAACCATCCAGACCTTGCTCCACCTCTCCGTGGTGCCTCCAGTAACAGTCTAACCTGTCTAGTCTGGCCAAGCGTGCAGGGATCGAAGAGGGAAGACAACCTGGTACTCAAAAATGTCGTGCTGAAGTCGGATGTGTTGGGCCGAAGGGCGCAAATATAACAGTTATACTGCAAACCAAAACACAACGCAGACACGTCCACTACGTCCTTGTAAGGGCGGATGATGAAGAGGAATATTCTAGTCTACCACGATACTCTACTTTAGTCATCGGGCGAACGCAACCAACCAGCACCAATTTGCTATTTAGTTAAGTGGTTAGTTAACTGTGTACCAGATTTTACCAGTTTTTACTAAAGCTAAGAATAGCAAAATGTTATATCTTCTCAACATTCCTGTATGGTGCAGAAACATGGACATTAAGCAAGAAAACAGAACAGAAAATTGAAGCCTTTGAAATGTGGATTTATAGAAAAATAGGTAGAATTGGATGGAAGGAAAAGAAAACAATGAAATCTCAAAACAACTAAAGAAGTAAAGAGAACTACTAAACACAATTCAAAAAAGACAAGTGAGATTTTTGGGGCATATTAAAAGACACAATAGCCTACTAAAAGTAATGTTGGAAAGGAAAATAGAAGGTAAAAGAGGCAGACCAAGACTAGCATGGACGAGTAACATCAAACAATGGAAAGGTCAGCCTATGAATGACATCCTGCGCCATCAAAGGCGAGGTACAGCGCGGAAAGGCGCTCCAGAGTAGCCAACCTTCGATGCGGAGACGGCACTCAATGATCATGATGAGTTTACCTGTTCTATTTGGCTCCCAACATAATGCCAGGCACAAGTCCTTTTGACTTAATGTTCCTGCAGTCTACTCAAGATTGTAGATTCACGTTCATTCCTTGAACGATACGCTCCTGCTGCCTCTATGAGGGCATTTAGAATGTCGTCACGGTCCATTACTCATTCACACTCTACCAACAGCCTTCAGCAAACTTTCCAGTTTTCGTTAGTAAAAGGCTCCATATAGTAAATAAAAATTATAAAGTGGGCAGTGTGTTTAACGTGCTTATATAAGTGACAATTATAGAATGTGGCCAACGAGTTTAACTTCATCATCATCATGTGTCATACGGGATGGAGAAGGCGATCATGTCCTTCCACAATCTTCTATCTACAGTACATTGTATCAGTTCTGTTGTTGACTGTTTTCCATGCCATGACACCAAAAGTAAAAAAGTAAAGTACTCCCGTCACACCAAGTGGCGTATAGGGAATATGGTGTTAGTGACCATATATTTTACAGACCTTCGGCACATGATTTTTGGCGTAATGTGGTCGGTACTACGCCCGTGCCGGTTCACTTTCCCTGAAAAAATCAGGTACCCATTAAACTGGGTGAAATGGTAGCCGTCGGTTGGGATCGAACCCTACCTCTTGTCCTTTGCAGTCCAGTTCACTAACCACTGAGCTATCGCGGCTCCCACATGACATCAAGCTATCCAGTATTTTCTCTCTTTGTCGTCCACGATCTCTCTTTCCTTTTATTTTCTCAGTTGTAACCAAGTATTCCAACTTTCCTCTTCTCATGATGTGCCCGAAAAATGTTGATTGCTTCTTTCTGATGTTTTTTAAGAGCTCCCTTTTTGTGTTGGCCTCTTTGAGAACTTCCTCATTGGTCTTTTTAGCTGTCCAGGGAACTTTCAACATTCTTCTAAGAAATCCCATCTCTGTGGTCTCTAATCGTCTTTTCATTTGTTTGTCTACTGTCCATGATTCGCTTCCATAGGTCAGAATTGGTTCTAAATAGCATCGATGAGCTCTCTTTTTCATTTCTATTGACATAGATTTTTTGCATAAGTTATTTTTCATTTTCTGAAATGCTATTTTGGCCTGAGCTATTCTGCTTTTTATTTAGGTGATGTATCTTCCATCTGTTGTTATTATTATGCCTAAGTATTTGACGCGTTGCACTGTTTAGGATTTGTCCTGTTATTTTTATGCTGCATGATGGTGATGATTGTTTCTTTGATATGACCATTACTTCTGTTTTCTTACTATTCAGACTGAGACCTTTTTTTATTGCTTTCTTTTACTATTATGTCCATCATTTCTTGTAGTTCATTCTCTGTCTCTGCTATTAAGACTGTGTCATCCGCATATTGTAAATTATTTATGTTGTGACCGTTGACTTCAATTCCTTTTTTGTCTACTATTGATATCATAATATGTTCGCTGTAAAGTGAAAACAAATCTGGCGACAGAACACAGCCTTGTCTGACTCCTTGTTTTATATATTGGAATTGTCCTGTTTGGTTGTTAATTTGTATAGCTGCTGTTTGCCAGTACATGTTTTTTATGATTCGCAGATCCTTGCCATCAATGTTTAATTTCTCAAGCATATTTATTATCTCCATATATTTAACTTTGTCAAATGCTTTTGTGTAGTCTATAAAGCACATATATCGATCTTTCTTTACCTCTATAGATCTTTCTATCAATGTTCGTAAGATGTATATTGCATTATTGGTGCCCTTTCCTTCCACAAATCCACATTGTTCCTCACTTATTTCTGGTTTTATTTTGTTCCTTACACGTCTCATGATAATTCTTAGTAATATTTTCGTAATATGGCTCATGAGACTCATAGTGCGATGGTCTTCACAATCAGTGGCGCCTGACTTCTTCGGTACGGCTACAAAGATAGATTTTAGTAGATCTTCGGGTTTGTGTCTAGTGTTATATATGTCATTGAGTAGTTTTGTTTGATTGGTACTCCCAGCTCTCCTAATGCATTTATCTCTTCGATTGTTATATTGTCTGGACCTGGAGCTTTCCCTCTTTTCATGTGTTGTGTTTTGTCATGATTATACTAGCAATATAAGAAGGTAGTTTGCCATTCCTTTCCTTCTTGGCAGTGACTGTACTAGTCGAAGATCGCAGCCATTGTCGCTATACATGACATCCTCTGCATGCCAACGCTGTGTGGGGACCATAACCGGCTCTACTTGTCGGCTGCTCCCACAACACCATCTACCACTGCTCCAATGGCTTCACATAACCCTGATTGATATCCTTATTTTGGTATCATTTTCTGTTCCTCCCTCTTTATCTATATTACTGCCCAGATATATGTAAGATTGTACGTCTAGTAGAGGTATTTCTCCTAGTTTTATTTGGTTATTGCCAACTGCATTAATTCTCATAATGTTGGTCTTATCTCTATTAATCTTTAGTCCTAGCTGTTGTGATCTCTCATCTAATATACTCATTTTATCCTGCATCTGTTGATGGCTGTGTGATAGGAGAGCTATGTCATCAGCAAAGTCTAAATCATCAAGTTGTTTGGTCAGTGACCACTGGATCCCATTTCTGTTGTTTTGAGTTATTTTCATAATCCAATCTATGGCCAGTAGAAAGAGAAATGGAGACAGAAGGCATCCTTGCCTTACTCCTGTTCTTATTTCAAATGCTTCTGTAAGCTGTCATTCATGCACCACACTACATTTTGTTCCTTCATACATTGTTTTTATCAGGTTAATAAACTTTATGGGGATTCCGTAATGACTCAGCAACTTCCAAAGCATTCTTCTGTCTAAACTATCAAATGCCTTTTCGTAATCTATGAATCCAATATAAAGTGGGGATTTTAGTTCTAAACTTTGTTCAACTATTATACGTAGAGTAATTATTTGATCAGCACATGATCTGTTCTTCCTAAAACCTGCTTGTTCATCTATCAAGTGTTTCTCTATAGCCTCTTTTTGTCTTTCCAGAATGATTCTGCCTAATATTTTTCCTGGCACTGATAGTAGCATAATTCCCCTATAATGTGTGCACTCCTGTAAACTTCCTTTCTTTGGTAGTTTGATCATATAACCTTCTCTCCAGTCTTTAGGTATTTCTTCCCTCTCCCAAATTTTATCCAATAGATCATGTAACATCTTGGTAGAGGTGTTAATATCTGCTTTGATGGCTTCCGAAGGAATTTCATCTGGTCCTGTGACTTTACCATTTTTAATAGTTTGATGGCTTTCATTATTTCTTCTTTGCTTGGTTTTCCGCAGTTAACGTGTAACTCTTCTTCTGCTGGTAGTATATCTGGAGGATTATTTGAGCTGGGTCTGTTCAAAAGTTCTTCAAAATGCTCTTTCCATCTCTCCATTTGTTCCCTTATATTACTAAGCAGATTTCCTTTCTTATCTTTGATAAAGGCGTTGATCTGTTTGTATTTTCCACCTAATTTCTTTGTGCTGTTGTACAGTTCTTTCATATTCCCTTTATTTGCTGCTTCTTATGCCTCTTTAGCTAGTTCATCTATATATTTCCTCTTATCCCTTTTAATGCATCTTCTCACTTCTTTGTTCACCTCTGTGTAAGCTTCCTGTGTCTTGGCTTTATTACTTCTTGTTTTGCTTTTATTTATGTCTGCTTTCTTGTTCTTTCTTTCTTTAATTTTATCCAGGGTCTCTGCTGTCATCCATGCCTTATCATGGCGTTCTCTTTTCCCAGTGTTTCTTCGCATGTCTCTTTCTATATAATTTTTACCTGTTTCCAATGATCTTCTATATTTATTGTATTTTCTAGTTGTTGGAGGACTTGGTATTTGTTTGATATTGTGACTGCGAATTTATCTTTAATTCCTTGTTCTTTAAGAAACCCTACATTGAAATACTTTCTACCCTTATTCATTGTAGTATACCTTTTTAATTTAATTTTAAGTTTGGCTAACAGAAGATGATGATCAGAAGCTACATCTGCCCCTCTGTATACTTTTACATCCTGTAAGGATGACTTAAACTTATTATAAAAATGAACCATTCATTAGAATGGAGCAGACAGAAGTAGCTTTCCAAAAAATGAGGAAGATACTATGCAATCCATTTTGACAATAGTAACAAGAAAATGAGTTCTTAAATGTTATGTAGAGCCAATCTTAACATGTGGATGTGAATCATGGACAATAGGACAGCAGACAAGAAAATCAATGGAGGCTGAACAAATGTGGTTTTACAGAAGAATGTTGAGAATGCCATGGGCAGCTAAGAAGAATAATGAAAACGTTCTGAAAGATGCCAAAGCAAAAAGAGAGCTAATTTCCAATATTAGGAAGAAACAATCATCATTTTTTTTTGGCCATGCAATGTGAAGGGAACAGCTAGAATATATTGTAACAACTGAAAAAAACGGAGGGACGATGAGATAGAGGGAAGCAAAGAGAAAAAATACCAGACAGCTTCAGAGAATGGCTTGGCAGAATATCAACAACAGAAATGATAAATAACTGTCAAGACCGAAAGTTGTGGAGAGACATGATCATCTACGCCAGCAGACACGGTACTTAATAATGAATGATATCTTAAGGGTTCACTCCACATACGCAATTTGCGCACGAAAACTGCGAGTTTCAATTTCTTATCCGATTGGATAAAAGGAAACTCTTTATTTAGTGCACCGAAACTGGAGGCAGTCTCATTATCAAAAGTGCTCTCCTGTGATGAAAATGCTTTGTCTATTCAGTTTTATTAGCACTCAGGGGAGAGAAGTCCGGACAAACTTCCGTGAACATTTAAACACGTATTCCTTCTATTACATTTAAGTGAGCCAAGACAAAACCATGCAGAAGACATCTTTGGGGAATATATAAATGTTTCTCTCTTTTTTTGAATTTCGACTCTCTTTCATGGAAAAGAAAAACAAGCAACCTTCGACTCCTTTTCATAATAACCAAATAATTCAGGACATCCTTTCATAATAACCACATAATTCAGGACATCCGTTCATATTAACCAAATAATTCAGGACATCCTTTCATAATAACCAAAAAATTTCAGGACGTCCTTTCATAATAACCAAATAACCTGAAACATCCTTTCATAATAACCAAATAATTCAGGACATCCTTTCATAATTACCAAATAATTCAGGACATCCTTTCATAATAACCAAATAATTCAGGACATCCTTTCATAATAACCAAATAATTCAGGCCATCATTTCATAATTACCAAATAATTCAGGACATCCTTTCATAATAACCAAATAATTCAGGACATCCTTTCAAAATAACCACATAATTCAGGACATCCTTTCAAAATAACCACATAATTCAGAACATCCTTTCATAATAACCAAATAATTCAGGACATCCTTTCATAATAACCAAATAATTCAGGACATCCTTTCATAAAAACCAAATAATTTAGGACACCCTTTCATAATAACCACATTATTCAGGATATCCTTTCATAATTACCAAATAATTCAGGACATCCTTTCATAATAACCAAATAATTCAGGACATCCTTTCATAATAACCAAATAATTCAGGACATTCTTTCATAATAACCACATAATTCAGGACATCCTTTTGTAATAACCACATAATTCAGGACGTCCTTTCATAATAACCAAATAATTCAGGACATCCTTTCATAATAACCAAATAATTCAGGACATTCTTTCATAATAACCAAATAATTCAGGACGTCCTTTCATAATAACCACATAATTCAGGACGTCCTTTCATAATAACCAAATAATTCAGGACATCATTTCATAATAATTACATAATTCAGGACATCCTTTCATAATAACCACATAATTCAGAACATCCTTTCATAATAACCAAATAATTCAGGACGTCCTTTCATAATAACCGCATAATTCAGGACATCCTTTCATAATAACCAAGTAACACGAGACATCTTTTCATATAACCAAATAATTCAGGACATCTTTTCATAATAACCAAGTAATTCATGACATCTTTTTATTAAAACCAAATAATCAGAGACATCTTTTCATAATAACCAAATAATCTGAAACACCCTTTAATAATAACCAAGTAACACGAGACATCCTTTCATAATAACCAAATAATTCAGGACATCCTTTAATAATAACCAAATAATTCAGGGCATCCTTTCATAATAACCAAATAATTCAGGGCATCTTTCATAATAACCAAATAACACGAGACATCCTTTCATAATAATCGGATAATTTAGGGCATCCTTTCATAATAACCAAATAACCTGAAACATCCTTTCATAATAACCAAGTAAAACGAGGTGAGAATAAATGCAACATTCACATGTTGTTTTTTACCACAAAAGATTTCACAATTTAAGCCACAGCTTCTTTCAGTCATCTTGAATGTATAATAAAAGTAGTATGTGTAATTTGTAGTTATAATTGTAGTTAGTCGAAAGCCCCTGCATCACTGCAAACAAATTAAAACCCATAACCGCCCATGCCAGTGCAGTCATCCGAATTAACATTTCATCGCATTGAAGGATCCAAACAAGAACTTCCGGTCAATCTGGTGGATGGGCGACAAGAACCGTTGAGGCTCTGTTTGAAATGTGTTCCTTGTTGCAGTTTCCTCATATTCACAGTCCGGCTTTCTGCTGGAGCTGCTGAGTTTAGTGCCCTGTGCACACCGTGAGCTGTGTACTTCATCAGGATCGTGTTTCGATATTCCGATTGTTTACGATGAATGTGTAATTTATAATTCTAGAAAGACACAAATAAGCAAATGAACTAAAGTATCAATGACAAACAGCTGTGACATTTTTTTTCTGTTTCTAACTCTTTATAAACAAGTTCTCTAGTATATTTAGTCTTTGTAGTATGTACACTGTTCTTTTATGTGCTAGCTTGAAAATTAAATAGCACATACACAATACAATTTCAAAAATGTCTGTCTCATGACTTGGCTTTCAAAAATGTCTGTCTCATGACTTGGCTTCAGAAATGTCTGTTTCGTGGCTCTGCTTTCAGAAATGTATGTCTCATGACTTGGCTTTCAAAAATGTATGTCTCATGACTTGGCTTTCAGAAATGTCTGTTTCACGGCTTGGCTTTCATAAATGTCTGTTTCACGGCTTGGCTTTCAGAAATGTCTGTTTCACGGCTTGGCTTTCAGAAATGTCTGTTTCACGGCTTGGCTTTCAGAAATGTCTGTTTCACGGCTTGGCTTTCATAAATGTCTGTTTCACGGCTTGGCTTTCAGAAATGTCTGTTTCACGGCTTGGCTTTCATAAATGTCTGTTTCACGGCTTGGCTTTCAGAAATGTCTGTTTCACGGCTTGGCTTTCAGAAATGTTTGTTTCACAGCTTGGCTTTCAGAAATGTTTGTTTCACAGCTTGGCTTTCAGAAATGTTTGTTTCACAGCTTGGCTTTCAGAAATGTTTGTTTCACAGCTTGGCTTTCAGAAATGACTTTCTCGTGGTTCTGCTTTCAGAAATGTATGTCTCATGACTTGGCTTTCAGAAATGTCTGTTTCACGGCTTGGCTTTCAGAGATGCCTGTTTCGTGGCTCTGCTTTCAGAAATGTATGTCTCACGGCTCTGCTATCGGAAATGTCTGTCTCACGGCTCTACTATCAAAATTGTCTGTCTAACGGCTTGACATTCCGTCATGTTTAAGTTGCAAACTTACTTTGACCTGAGAAACTCATGAGAAAGCGTTAGTTTTTGCAAGGGATTAGTGTGTTAGAATGAGAGGGACGAAAAAGTAGATGAAGAGGCAGACAAGGTAGGCGAAGGAGTAGGCGTAGAAGTAGGCGCAGTAGGCGTAGAAGTAGATGTAGAAGTAGGCGAATAAGAAAAAGTATCAGAAGTCTATGAAGAAGACAAAGAAGAAAATGGAGAAGACACAGAGGAATGGGTAAAAGAAGAAAAAAAAGAACTAAGATGCAGCAGAAGACAAAGAAGTAAATGGTGAAAAAAAAAAGAAATTTATGGAGAAGAAGAAGAAGGAAATGATGAGAAGAAGAAGAAATAAGAAGAAACAGAAGACAAAGAAGAAGGATAGGAAGAAGAGGGAGAAGAAGGAGAAGAGGGAGAACAAGAAAAAAGAAAAAAGAAGAAGAAGAAGACAATGAGAAGACAAAGAAGAAATGATAGAGAAGGATAAGAAAAAGCGAAAAGGAAGACGAAGAAGGAAGAGGAGGATGATCAGGAGGTGAGAAGAAGAAGAAGAAGAAGAAGAGGAAGAGAAGAGGAAGAAGAAAAAGAAGAAGAAGAACAAGAGGAAGTAGAAAAAGAAGAAGAAGAACAAGAGGAAGGAGAACAAGAAGAAGAAGAACAAGAGGAGGTAGAAAAAAGAAGAAGAAAAGAAAAACAAGAGGAAGAAGAACAAGAAGAAGAAGAACAAGAGGAGGTAGAAAAAGAAGAAGAAAAGAAAAACAAGAGGAAGAAGAACAAGAAGAAGAAGAAGAACAAGAGGAAGAAGAACAAGAGGAAGAACAAGAGGAAGAGGAAGAGGAAGAAGAAAAAGAAGAAGAAGAAGAACAAGAGGAAGAACAAGAGGAAGAGGAAGAAGAAAAAGAAGAAGAACAAGAACAAGAGGAAGAACAAGAGGAAGAGGAAGAGGAAGAAGAAAAAAGAAGAAGAACAAGAACAAGAGGAAGAAGAACAAGAAGAAGAAGAACAAGAGGAAGTAGAAAAAGTAGAAGAAAAGAAAAACAAGAGGAAGAAGAAAAAGTAGAAGAAGAAGAACAAGAGGAAGAAGAAAAAGTAGAAGAAGAAGAACAAGAGGAAGAAGAAAAAGTAGAAGAAGAGGAGGAAAGAAGAAGAAATGCTGCAAACAAATCGCAGGACACTTCCCTCAGGAATACAAGCCATGATGTTGGGATCGATTACCGAACCATTTACCTCTATGCTAGGCAGGGCGACTCCTAAGGATAGACGTACGGGCAAATGGCTGGACAAACTTAAATATACAGAATACAATGAAATAAAGTGGGGATTAGAAAGAGGCAGAGAGAGAGAGAGAGAGAGCGAGAGAGAGATGATTATATACTGAGTGTCTTATTTTGTTGGCAAGGTTTAGATCGTTTTGTGTATTATATTAATCAACATTTTTCTTGACAGTTTTATTTGGAAATTGATCATTGAATTACCGCAACACGTAAAGTATGCGTTTCTTGACTTGTGTGGTCGTTTATGTTTGTTTCCGCAAAATACAAATGTATGCAAGTATTGATTTATGATGTAATGAGATCATGTTATTATTACCTAAGTAAAGTAAAGTACCCCCGTCACACCAAGTGGCGTATAGGGAAATATGGTGTTAGTGACCCTATATTTTACAGACCTTCAGCACATGATTTTTGGAGTAATGTGGTCGGTATTACGCCCGTGCTGCTTTACTTTCCCAGAAAAAAAATCCGGTACCCATTTAAGGCTGGGTGAACCCGGAAGCCGTCGGTTGGGATCGAACCCTTGTCCTTTGTAGTCCAGTTCACTAACCACTGAGCTATCGCGGCTCCCTGTTATTATTACCTAGAAACATTGAATGATTTCATATCGTTGTTTAAAGAGTGCTTGCTCTGATATTACGATATGGAGAATAGGTGGTCCGCAAGCAGCAGACTCAATATCTTGGTGACAAGTAGTACAATCGAGTCATTCTATGTTTCTATTTGTTTTTTTTTTGTTTGTAATTCCAGTTGAAGGCTTTCTTGGTCGAAACGTCGTTCTACTTTTGTTTTGTTTCTCACCTGCGTAAAGCTGATACCGTGCCACTTTTCCTTTTTTTTTAAAATGTCATTATTATCATCAGCTTTACAGCAGTTTCGTAATACTATCATCTATATGCCTTTACCCCCATCCTTTTTTTATTTACAATCCCCCCCACCCCCGCCCAAACCAATTCTATACACCATAACACTGTCGATTTGTCTGGAACTGGCATGGGTAAAGAGTTAGTAAAAATAAACTGTTATAAGATCACTGGCTCATGATTTACTTCCTTGTTTGAGTTGATCCAACGACTAAAGGAAGAGTTGCTCTTCCGGTCAGATCTGGTTCACCTATCCCGGCGCAAGCTGTTCCTCTTCGTTATCCGCCCTTAAAATGACGTTAAGTGGACGTAAAAGCGTTGTGTTTCTATTTGCAATGAAACTGTGAAATTTGCACCTTTCCGCCCAACACATCCGTCTTCAGCATAGCGTTTTTGAATACCGGGGTTGCCTTCCTTTTTGTCCCCTATTCGCTTGGCCAGACTGAAGTAATTAGTCTGTTGTTAGAGGCACTGTGAAGAGATTGGGTAGGGTCTGGATAGTTCTGGTTCACCGATCCCGTCACAAACCATCAGCTATGAGTCGCTATCAACTTCAGATCTGTTGCTGTTACGCGCCCTTTGCATCCGACTCTTGATTTGATCTCAGTGCCGACTCCCAAAGCTATTTCCCATGTGTGGAAGTAGTCTCGCAGCAATGGAGACCTGGACTAGGGGTGTGGAGGAAGGAAACTACATAAACACACAAACAAAGAAAGGAATTTTAATGAATGACAGAAACGGAGAACGTGTTGATAACAAGTGAAGATAAAAGAGCAAAGAAAAGATTTTTTGTGAATGAAAAACGGAGAACGTGTTGCTAACAAGTCAACATAATGAGCAAAGAAAAGAATTTCAGTGAATTAAAAAAACGGAGAACGTGTTGCTAACAAGTCAGCGTAAAGAGCAAAGAAAAGAACTTTAAAGAATGAAGAAAAGGAGAAAGTGTTGCTAACAAGTCAGCATAAAGAGCAAAGACATGAACTTAAATGAATGAAAGGAAAGGAGAAAGTGTTGCTAACAAGTCAGCGTAAAGGGCAAAGACATGAACTTAAATGAATGAAAGGAAAGGAGAAAGTGTTGCTAACAAGTCAGCATAAAGAGCAAAGACATGAACTTAAATGAATGAAAGGAAAGGAGAAAGTGTTGCTAACAAGTCAGCGTAAAGAGCAAAGACATGAACTTAAATGAATGAAAGGAAAGGAGAAAGTGTTGCTAACAAGTCAGCGTAAAGAGCAAAGACATGAACTTAAATGAATGAAAGGAAAGGAGAAAGTGTTGCTAACAAGTCAGCGTAAAGAGCAAAGACATGAACTTAAATGAATGAAAGGAAAGGAGAAAGTGTTGCTAACAAGTCAGCGTAAAGAGCAAAGACATGAACTTAAATGAATGAAAGGAAAGGAGAAAGTGTTGCTAACAAGTCAGCATAAAGAGCAAAGACATGAACTTAAATGAATGAAAGGAAAGGAGAAAGTGTTGCTAACAAGTCAGCGTAAAGAGCAAAGACATGAACTTAAATGAATGAAAGGAAAGGAGAAAGTGTTGCTAACAAGTCAGCGTAAAGAGCAAAGACATGAACTTAAATGAATGAAAGGAAAGGAGAAAGTGTTGCTAACAAGTCAGCATAAAGAGCAAAGACATGAACTTAAATGAATGAAAGGAAAGGAGAAAGTGTTGCTAACAAGTCAGCGTAAAGAGCAAAGACATGAACTTAAATGAATGAAAGGAAAGGAGAAAGTGTTGCTAACAAGTCAGCATAAAGAGCAAAGACATGAACTTAAATGAATGAAAGGAAAGGAGAAAGTGTTGCTAACAAGTCAGCATAAAGAGCAAAGACATGAACTTAAATGAATGAAAGGAAAGGAGAAAGTGTTGCTAACAAGTCAGCATAAAGAGCAAAGACATGAACTTAAATGAATGAAAGGAAAGGAGAAAGTGTTGCTAACAAGTCAGCATAAAGAGCAAAGACATGAACTTAAATGAATGAAAGGAAAGGAGAAAGTGTTGCTAACAAGTCAGCATAAAGAGCAAAAGACATGAACTTAAATGAATGAAAGGAAAGGAGAAAGTGTTGCTAACAAGTCAGCATAAAGAGCAAAGACATGAACTTAAATGAATGAAAGAAAAGGAGAAAGTGTTGCTAACAAGTCAGCATAAAGAGCAAAGACATGAACTTAAATGAATGAAAGGAAAGGAGAAAGTGTTGCTAACAAGTCAGCATAAAGAGCAAAGACATGAACTTAAATGAATGAAAGAAAAGGAGAAAGTGTTGCTAACAAGTCAGCATAAAGAGCAAAGACATGAACTTAAATGAATGAAAGAAAAGGAGAAAGTGTTGCTAACAAGTCAGCGTAAAGAGCAAAGACATGAACTTAAATGAATGAAAGAAAAGGAGAAAGTGTTGCTAACAAGTCAGCGTAAAGAGCAAAGACATGAACTTAAATGAATGAAAGAAAAGGAGAAAGTGTTGCTAACAAGTCAGCGTAAAGAGCAAAGACATGAACTTAAATGAATGAAAGAAAAGGAGAAAGTGTTGCTAACAAGTCAGCGTAAAGAGCAAAAAAAGTTTTGTCTTCCAGTCAATAGATGTTTATTCCTCATTATTCATTGACAAGTAATTGAGGAGATTAGTAAATATCCATCGTTGTTTTTAAATAGAGCCGATTTCAAGAATGTAAAAATAATTTTCAATTTCACTTTTAAGTCCAGCGACGTTGAGTAGGGAGTTTGAGAGAGGGGCAGTTGTCCTAAGCTTAAATTCTTAAGGTGAGCAAAACTTTAAAAGAATTTTAAAAACAAATATTAATAATAAATAAAAGGAAAAGTTATGGAGCGCAATACTTTCCATGCCACGGACACTGGCATCCGACGCTACGCAACTCCCTAAGTCTCAAGTTTAATTTCAAATTGAGAAAGAAATTAGTCAAGATCAAGACCATATCTATCATCTTATTTCACTGGAAAAACAATTCTATTATTTGTGGGGTCTGTTGATAGAGGGGAGCCGCGATAGCTCAGTGGCTAGTGAACTGGACTACAAAGGACATGAGGTAGGGTTCGATCCCAAGCGACTGCTTCCGGGTTCACACAGCCTTTAATGGGTGCCGGTTTTTTTCTGGGAAAGTAAACGGCACGGGCGTAATACCGACCACAATACCACAAAAATCATGTGCCCGAAGGTCTGTAATATTTAAGGTCACTAACACCATATTAGATCTTCTCAATATTCCTATATGGTGCACAAACATGGACATTAGACAAGAAAACAGAACAGACAATTGAAGCCTTTGAAATGTGGATATATAGAAGAATAGGTAGAATTGGATGGAAGGAAAAGAAAACAACGATGAAATCTTACAACAACTAAAAATGAAAAGAGAACTACTAAACACAATTCAAACAAGACAAATGCGATTTTTGGGCCATGTTAAAAGACACAACAGCCTACTAAAAGTAATCCTGGAGGGGAAAGTACAAGGTAAAAGAGTCAGAGGCAGACCAAGATTAACATGGACAAGTAACATCAAAAGATGGACAAATCAGCCTATGACAACCTGCACCATCAAAGCAAGAGACAGAGCAGAATGGCGCTGCATGATAGCCAACCTTCATTGCGGAGACGGCACTCGATGATGAACACCATATTCCCTATACGCCACTTGGCGTGACGGGGGTACTTTACTTTTTTTTTTTACTGTTGATAAAGACGACCTAGTTGTATGTTACTTCTCGGTTAAATAAGATAAAACGTTTCCAGCAAGACCCGAGAATTCAAGAAAGCAATTTAACCAGCCATATCGCCTTTAGGGTCAAAGCAAAGAAATTCATAAAATGCCAAGCGCAGTAAAGCTAATTGTAAAGAGAAATGGAAAAAAAAATAAATATAGAAAAAAATATAGAAAAAAATATAGAATAAAATATAGAAAAAAAAACGGTTTGGTTAAAGCTTTACGTAATAAGTGGACGACACAAATTAGAATAATGTTTCGGCTCAATAGGCCTTCAGCAGGAACAAGCTTGTGTGTGTTGTATATTTGGTACTCCTGAAGGCCTATTGAGCCGAAACATTATTCTAATTTGTGTCGCCCACTTATTACGTAAAGCTTTAACCAAACTGTTTTTTTCTATATTTTTTTTTCTATATTTTTTTGTTTCATTTCTTCATACCACTTTTGTCATGACCATCAGGTGTCATGCTGGTTACCGTAGACGATCATCTCTCTCCACATCTCTCCGTCCCTCCTCACATATGTTATAATTTAAGTCGGTGATTCTTCTATGACCCCATTTGGATAATCTTTTTAAATATTGTGTCTCCCGGTTTTCCTCTGTTCTTCTCTCCACTAATTCTGTCTGTTGTTAAAGTATTCTCACATCGCCATCTATAATACAAGATTTAACGACTCACGACGACTCGGTGATATTAAACGAGAATCATTATCATTATCATTATCATCGTCTCCACCACGGACGAGACTAACTACCAGGTCTTTGTCTTAACACAAGCGTTCACTCGATGTGTTCCTCATACTTCCTTAGAAGGGCGTCAAGTGGTGTGTTTGTAGTAGAAATGTGATATTTCCGCGTTCGGTCCAACATATCGCCAAGTTGTTGAGATGTAATACTTGCGTTCACTCGATGTGTTCCTCATACTCAGAAGGACGTTAAGTGGCGTGTTTGTAGTAGAAATGTGATATTTCCGCGTTCGGTCCAACATATCGCCAAGTTGTTGAGATGTAATACTTGCGTTCACTCGATGTGTTCCTCATACTCAGAAGGACGTTAAGTGGCGTGTTTGTAGTAGAAATGTGGTATTTCCGCGTTCGGTTCAACATATCCGACTTCAGCACAGCATTTTTGATAACCGAGTTGCCTACCCTCTGGATCCCTACTCACGTGGCTAGACTAGACCAAGAAGTAACACCTCTCACTCTATTTCTCTCTCTCTCTTTCTCTCTCCCTCTCTTTTTATCTCTCTTTGTCTTTCTCTCTTTCCCTCGTTCTATCTTTATATCTTTATTTCTCACTCTTTCTCTCTCCCTTTCTCTCTCTTTGTCCCTCCCTCTCTTTCTCTCTCTCCCTCTTTAGTCTGTTTCTAACGGTACGACAAGTTCTGGACTAAGGTCTGGTTAGCTCTGGACCACCGATCCTGGCACAAAACATCAGCTATGAGTCTCTGATAACTCTGATAACATCAGCTATGAGTCTCTGATAACTCTGATAACATCAGCTATGAGTCTCTGATAACTCTGATAACATCAGCTATGAGTCTCTGATAACTCTGATAACATCAGCTATGAGTCTCTGATAACTCTGATAACATCAGCTATGAGTCTCTGATAACTCTGATAACATCAGCTATGAGTCTCTGATAACTCTGATAACATCAGCTATGAGTCTCTGATAACTCTGATAACATCAGCTATGAGTCTCTGATAACTCTGATAACATCAGCTATGAGTCTCTGATAACTCTGATAACATCAGCTATGAGTCTCTGATAACTGTCATCTCTTTTACTGTCCCGCTCCTCCAGCTCCTGAGATGAACTCAACTCTCTTCTATTATTCTAGTTATCGCATTCATAATTAGCCTGGACGTCTAAACCGAGCAAGGAGGAGATACCCGTGAAAGGCAACGACAAAACTTACTGCCAACATTAGGAGTAAGCTGTTATTAATTTTTAACCACGTAATGAAAGGGGCATACATGGTATACCATAGGTCGTATTTCTCAGAAGAATGTTGAGAATTATCTGAGCAACTAAATAGTATATTCTAAGAAGCTGACACAAAAAGACAAACTCTAAAAAACATCTGAAAGAAATAATCGATATTTTTTCGGGCACATCATGAGAAGAGACGATTTGGAATACTTAGTGACAACTGGAAAAATACAGGGAAAGAAATATCGCGGACTACAGAGGGAGAAGATACTAGACAACTTGGTGTCGTGGCATAGAAAGCAGTCAACTGAATTTATACGAAGCACTGGGGAGAGAGAACTGTGAAGGACATGATCGCCTACGCGAACCAGTTGAGACAAGATGATTATAATGATGATGATGATGATGATGATGATGATGATGATGATGATGATGATGATGATGATGACTGAAAGAAGAAAATATTTTAATAACAGGAAAACTTGAGAGAAACATAGAGAAAAGTGGGTTACATTTTGAGAGAATTTTCTTGTAGTGATAAACAATAGAAAGAACATTGATTGAACTGTCATGTAAAGATAGAGAGATGCTGATAGACAGGATCAACTATTTAAGCTGGTCATTAGGTTTGACAACTGTGTTTGATGTTGTAGAGATAGAAAATTGCTGATAGACAAGATCAATTGTTTGAGCTGGTCATTAGGTTTGACAACTGTGTTTGATGTTGTAGAGATAGAAAATTGCTGATAGACAAGATCAATTGTTTGAGCTGGTCATTAGGTTTGACAACTGTGTTTGATGTTGTAGAGATAGAAAATTGCTGATAGACAAGATCAACTACTTGAGCTGGTCATTAGGTTTGACAACTGTGTTTGATGTTGTAGAGATAGAGAGTTGCTGATAGACAAGATCAACTACTTGAGCTGGTCATTAGGTTTGACAACTGTGTTTGATGTTGTAGAGATAGAGAGTTGCTGATAGACAAGATCAATTGTTTGAGCTGGTCATTAGGTTTGACAACTGTGTTTGATGTTGTAGAGATAGAGAGTTGCTGATAGACAAGATCAACTACTTGAGCTGGTCATTAGGTTTGACAACTGTGTTTGATGTTGTAGAGATAGAGAGTTGCTGATAGACAAGATCAACTACTTGAGCTGGTCATTAGGTTTGACAACTGTGTTTGATGTTGTAGAGATAGAGAGTTGCTGATAGACAAGATCAACTACTTGAGCTGGTCATTAGGTTTGACAACTGTGTTTGATGTTGTAGAGATAGAGAGTTGCTGATAGACAAGATCAATTGTTTGAGCTGGTCATTAGGTTTGACAACTGTGTTTGATGTTGTAGAGATAGAGAGTTGCTGATAGAGAAGATCAACTACTTGAGCTGGTCATTAGGTTTGACAACTGTGTTTGATGTTGTAGAGATAGAGAGTTGCTGATAGACAAGATCAACTACTTGAGCTGGTCATTAGGTTTGACAACTGTGTTTGATGTTGTAGAGATAGAAAATTGCTGATAGACAAGATCAATTGTTTGAGCTGGTCATTAGGTTTGACAACTGTGTTTGATGTTGTAGAGATAGAAAGTTGCTAGTCTTCTACCTTTTAGCTCCCAGTGGAGCACAGGTCTTCAACAAACACTTTCCAAGTCGTTCTGTTTTTTGCAATTCTTTTAAGATCATTCCATGTCTTCCCCATCATCTTCATCTCTGCTTCGATCTGTCTTCTCCAAGAATTCCTTGGTCTTCCTCTTTGTCTTTTCCCCTGGGAATTCCAAAAAGGGCCTGTTGTGTAATACTCTCAGTTGGCTTCCGTAGTGTGTGTCCTATCCATCGCCATCGTCTACGCTGTATCTCTTTATCCACTGGTATTTGACCGGTACATTTCCATAATTCCACGTTAGTGACTTTGTCCTGCCATTCCATCCCTTTATTCTGCATAAGCATCCATTAATGAAAGTCTGTACCTTCGTGATTGTCAATTTTGTTATTCTCCATGTTTCACAGCAATATAATAGGACCGACTTAGCATTTGAGTAGAAAATTTTTATTTACAACTGTGTTTGATGTTGTAGAGATAGAGAGTTGCTGATAGGCAAGATCAACTACTTGAACTGATCATTAAGTTCGACAACTGTGTTTGGTGTTGTAGAGATAGAGAGTTGCTGATAGACAAGATCAACTATTTGAACTGATCATTAAGTTCGACAACTGTGTTTGGTGTTGTGCCCCCCCCCCCCCCCCCCCCCCCATTGCTGTTTGCGTTAAATATTTGATAATTGAGTATCTCATTTCCATAGCGTCCACCCTTTAAGAGATCATGGATGTGGTGTAAAAAAAGAACAGTAAAGTAAAGTACTCCCGTCAGGCCAAGTGCCGTATACGGAATAATGTATTAGTGACCATAAATTGTATAGACCTTCGACACATGATTCGTGGGGTAATGTGGTCGGTATTACGCCCGTGGCGCTTTATTTTCTCAGAAAAAATACGAAACCCATTAAAGGCTGGGTGAACCCGGAAGCCGTCGATCAGGATCGAACCCTACTTTTTGTCCTTTGTAGATGGATCCGGTGTTTCGCTTGTTTATGGCAAAGCTACAATATCTCATCCTTTAGACCCGACACGGAGGCGAAAGCGCGACTCACAGCACCAGAGCTGGAAGTTGTCAGCGATCCACAGCTGATGGCTTGCGCCAGGATCGGTGAACCAGAACTATCCAGACCCTGCTCCACCTCTCCGTGGTGCCTCTAGTAACAGACTAACCTGTCTAGTCTGGCCAAGCGAGTAGGGATCGAAGAGGGAAGACAGCCCGGTACTCAAAAATGTGCTGAAGTCTGATGTGTTGAGCCGAAAGGCGCAAATATTACAGTTATACTGCAAACCACAACACAACGCAGACACACCCAGTTAACGTCCTTTTAAGGACCGATGACGAAAAGGAATTCTACAGTCTACGAATACTCTAGAATACTTTAGTCATCGGGCGAACGTAAGCAAGCAAGCAGACCCGACACATCCATTTCCGACATGGTTAGACTTGCTTAATAGTGTTTGCCCGGACAGCGGCTATTTTGCCTACTCTTTTCGACTTTTAATTGCCAAGAGTTCGTTAACGTGCGCGAGTACACTCGAGTTCTTGACTTTATTCGAGAGAGCTAGACATCGGATCTCACTACCCAGAGACCAGGTGAGGGTAAAGCCACGAAAAAACCACGGATTTGAAGTGGACAAATCCCACCGCCTGTGACGTTGTTCGAACCTGAGACCTTTCTGTCCAGAGGTCTACGTCTTACTTCTAGACCACCAGTCCCCTGGTAATGAGCATCAAATAAGGTGCTGGTCATGTAATCCCTCGTACTGTTCGTGTTAGATATGCGGTATTTTACATTTAAAAAAAAAAAAAGAAAGAAAGAAAGACAAAATGAAGGGGAAAACTGATAAAAATACGCGAGAGGTTCCACAAAGACGGAAATGAAAGTCACAACGAAAGTCATGCTCGGTTGACTATCATTGCGAGATGCATCTCTATACGAGTGAGAGAGAGATGGAGAGATTTGAAACGGAAAACGCAGAAAATGATTCCAGGAATATAGAGCAGGGTGTAAAAGGAATAATCATCTTCCGGTGCAAAGTACTTTGGATTCACTTCTCAGTTTACAGCGCAGTAGAAGCGTCTACACGTGCCCAATCTTCACGTCCGGTGATTTTAAAATAGTTTTTGGAGAGACTAACCGAATTATGGGATCAGTAAAGCTCAATTGATTCAGTATTGATTGAAGGCAGTGCTCGCGGAAATGATTGTTTTTATTTGTTCAATGCTCGCAGGAGGTCCTTGATTCGTAGGTGAAAGCAGCGACGATGATGCAGACGGAAAATGATGATGTAGTCAAATGTAATGAGAAAGATCTGTAGTATAGGAAGTGAGTCGGCAGGATATTTGTCTCTCGTACATAATCCCAACCTTCTCTCTTTTTCTCGCTTTCTCTTTCTGTCTCTCGCACTCGCTCTGTCTCTATCCTTCGCCCTCTATTTCGCTCTCTCGTTTCCCATTTCTTTCGCCCTCTTTCTCTAATCCACTCTTTCTCCCTCCCTTTGTGTTTCTTGCCTCCTCTTTCTCTCATCGACTCTTTCTCCCTCCCTCTGTGTTTCTTGCTCCCTCTTTCTCTCATCCACTCTTTCTCCCTCCCTCTGTGTATCTTGCTCCCTCTTTCTCCCATCCACTCTTTCTACCTCCCTATGTGTTTCTTGCCTTTTCTTTCTCTCATCCACTTTTTCTCCCTCCTCTGTGTTTCTTGCCTCCCCTTTCTCTCATCCACTCTTTCTCCCACCCTCTGTGTTTCTTGCTCCCTCTTTCTCTCATCCAATCTTTCTCCCACCCTCTATGTGTTTCTTGCTCAATCTTTCTCTCATCCAATCTTTCTCCCACCCTCTATGTGTTTCTTGCTCACTCTTTCTCTCATCCAATCTTTCTCCCACCCTCTATGTGTTTCTTCCTCCCTCTTTCTCTCATCCAATCTTTCTCCCACCCTCTATATGTTTCTTGCTCCCTCTTTCTCTCATCCACTCTCTCTCCCACCCTCTGTGTTTCTTGCTCCCTCTTTCTCTCATCCACTCTTTCTCGCACCCTCTATGTGTTTCTTGCTCCCTCTTTCTCTCATCCACTCTTTCTCCCACCCTCTGTGTTTCTTGCTCCCTCTTTCTCTCATCCAAACTTTCTCCCACCCTCTGTGTTTCTTGCTCCCTCTTTCTCTCATCAAATTTGTCTCCAACCCTCTGTGTTTCTTGCTCCCTCTTCCTCCCATCCACTCTTTCTCCCACCCTCTGTGTTTCTTGCTCCCTCTTTCTCTCATCCACTCTTTCTCCCACCCTCTATGTGTTTCTTGCTCCCTCTTTCTCTCATCCACTCTTTCTCCCACCCTCTATGTGTTTCTTGCTCCCTCTTTCTCTCATCCACTCTTTCTCCCACCCTCTGTATTTCTTGCTCACTCTTCCTCTCATCCACTCTTTCTCCCACCCTCTATGTGTTTCTTGCTCCCTCTTTCTCTCATCCACTCTTTCTCTCATCCACTCTTTCTCCCACCCTCTATGTTTTTCTTGCTCCCTCTTTCTCTCATCCATTCTTTCTCCCACCCTCTATGTGTTTCTTGCTCCCTCTTTCTCTCATCAATTCTTTCTCCCACCCTCTATGTGTTTCTTGCTCCCTCTTTCTTTCATCCACTCTTTCTCCCACCCTCTATGTGTTTCTTGCTCACTCTTTCTCACTCTTTTTCTTTCCATCCTCCTTGAATCTTTTTTGTCGCTCGCATTCTCTCCCACCGTCTCTCCGTCTCTTTCATCCATTTTTTCTCTCCCGTTCTATTTTTCTTTCTCTCGCCCTCTATATTTCGTCCTCTTTCTCGCAATATCTGTCTCTCTTATCTTCTCTTTCTCCATCTTTAATTCTCTCGCTCTCTCTTTCGCGTTCTCTCTCTTGCCCTCACTCTCTTGCCCATTTTGTCTCTCTTGTTCTCCCTTTTTCTCTCAAGCCTTTCCTATCTCTCCCTCACTCTTTCGCCATGTCTCGCCACCTCTCTCTATTGCCCTCCCTATGCCCCGTCCACCTTCTCTCGCATACTAGCTCTCTCACGCACTTTCACTGTCTCTCTCGTCCTCTGTCTCTCTGTCCCTCACTACTCTCTCTCTCTCTCTCTCTCGCCCACTATCTCTCACCTCTCTCTAGCCTTTTCTCTATTTTCCACTGTCTCTCTCGACCTCTTCTCTGCCGCTTTCTCTCTCTTGTCCATTCACTCTCTTTTCCTCTTTTCCTCTTTCTCTCTCTCTCTCTCTTTCTATCGCTCACTCTCACTCACCCTCTCTCTCACCCTCTTTTTCTCTCTCACTCTGTGTATCCCTCTCTCGTCCACTCTCTTTCCCTTATTTACGCCCCCTTTCTCTCACCCTCTTTCTCTGTCGCCCACGTGCTCTCGCGCTCTGTCACCTTCTCTCTCTCTCGTAATCTATCTCTCACCCTCTTTCTCTCTCGCCCACGTGCGCTCGCGCTCTGTCACCTTCTCTCTCGTAATCTCTGTCTCGCCGTCTCACTTTCGCCCTCTCTCTCACCGTCTTTCTCTCGCCCACTCTCACTCGCCCCTTCTCTCTCTCTCACCGTGTCTCTCTCGTAATCTGTGTCTTGCCGTCTCACTCTCGCCCACCCTCTCTGACCGTCTCTCTCGTCCACTTTCTCTTGCCCTCTCTCTCTCACCCTCTCTCTCGTCCCCCTCTCACCCTTTCTCGTCCTCTCTCTCACCCTCTATCTCGCCCCCTCTCTCTCTCTCATCCCTCACCTTCTCTCTGGGGGAGCAGAAGCGCCTGCGACCTGCAGTCGCAATAGCAGGGTCGGCGCACCATCAGCTGACCAAGACCTAGCAGTTCTACATCCACGTGGTCTCCCCTGGAAACAGTCTGCGTCAAACCAGACTGGCTAACAGAAGCTAGGATCGCCGTGTTCCCTGTAGTGGTGGCTGTTACTGATATAGAGGACCCAGTATTGCAGTACCTCTGGGCTGGACTAGTAGTTTCCCAGCATAGCCTGAGACAGACGAAATCCAACCTCTCCAGTAAGAGCCGGGAATGTCAAGAAAGCCATTACGACCCGCCACATCTTATGAATCAAAGGGCAACATGATCGCATCAACTCGTGACAATCCGTCAACAATAACCTTCTCTCTCACCCCTCTTTTTCATGGAAATAAAATCACCATTTCCATTTCAAACAAAAATTAGAAAAACGTGTTGTAAGGAAACAAATTAAACATCAAACTTGCTGCTGTGCTTTTTGTAATTTCCAGAAGATAAAGAGCTTAACTATCTTTGATTATAATTTATGTTTTCTGAAATAAATTGAGACATTTAATTTATCGGATCATAAATCAATATTCATTGTTTTATTTCATTTTCAGTCATTTAAATCTTATTTCATTTTCAGCCATTTAAATCTTATTTCATTCTCAGCCATTTAAATCTTATTTCATTTTCAGCCATTTAAATCTTATTTCATTTTCAGCCATTTAAATCTTATTTCATTTTCAGCCATTTAAATCTTATTTCATTTTCAGCCATTTAAATCTTATTTCATTTTCAGCCATTTAAATCTTATTTCATTTTCAGCCATTTAAATCTTATTTCATTTTCAGCCATTTAAATCTTATTTCATTTTCAGCCATTTAAATCTTATTTCATTTTCAGCCATTTAAATCTTATTTTCCGCAATTTTTTGTTCAACAAGTTAAAGATCATCTTTATACACCATTGTGGTCAGAGCTTCAGACATAAAATTACAGTTAAATGGCGATTTCCCGAGACCGTTGCCTCCGAAGTTTGCCTGTTTGCTTGCGTTGACCCAGTGACTAAAGGAATAGTTACACCTCTACGCCCTGAGAGGAGTTAAGTTGACATAGTTGCGCTGGTTATGGTTTGCAGTAGAACTGTGATGTGTGCGCCTTTCGGCCCAACACATCCGACTTCAGCACATTTCTTAATACACGAATTACCTTCCCTCTAGATGCATACTCGCCTGGTCAGACTAGACTGGTTAGTCTATTTTTAGAGGTGGAGCAGGATATCGATAGTTCTGGTTCACCAGTTCTGGTGCAAACCAGAACTTTCGATCTCGACAGTTATTTTAATTACACACACACACACACATATATGTATATATATGCTCAGTGGTTAGTGAACTGGACTACAAAGGACAAGAGGTAGGGTTCGATCCCATCCGACGGCTACCGGGTTCACCCAGCCTTAAATGGGTATGGGTACCGGATTTTTTGTGGGAAAGAAAAGCTGCGCGGGCGAAATACCGACCTCATTACCGCAAAATTCATGTGCTGAAGGTCTTTAAAATATATGGTCACTAACACCATATTCCCTATACGCCACTTGGCGTGACTGGGCTTTTTATTTACTAATAATTACATTAGTATTTATATTATTAAAACAGTCAACAACAGAACTGATACGATGCACTGTAAATAGAAGATTGTGGAGGGACATGATCACCTACGCCAACCGGTATGGCATATGATGATAAATAATTATATATATAATATACTATAAATATATATATATATACACACACACACATATATATATATATATATATATATATATATATATATATATATATATATAATATATATATATATATATATATATATACTAAGTAAAAGTAAAGTACCCCCCGTCACGCCAAGTGGCGTATAGGGAAATATGGTGTTAGTGACCATATATTTTACAGACCTTCAGCACATGATTTTTGGGGTAATGTGGTCGGTATTACGCCCGTGCTGTTTTACTTTCCCAGAAAAAAATCCGGTACCCATTTAAGGCTGGGTGAACCCGGAGCCGTCGGTTGGGATCGAACCCTACCCCTTGTCCGTAGTAGTCCAGTTCACTAACCACTGAGCTATCGCGGCTCCTACTAATTTTTAGGGAATTAGTAAAACCCAGGTGTCCTCGCCAGGGTACGAACCCCGGCTGTTGCCGTGGTAAGCCAACCGCCTATCGATTGCGCTAACCGGACACCCATATATATATATATATCTTCATTTAAAAAGCTTTTAAAAATGAAATAGAGATTAAGTGAAACAAATGGCAGTTTATATACTGTCTTACTCGCTACAGAACCAGGCATTTCCTCAGTAATTATTATCTTTGAACGAAAATGATTATCCTACAATGTCGTAAACATGTTTGACCAAACTAAATAAATCCGCTTCAAATTTGGCTCAAATCTCCTCGTTAGTGGTCAAACAATTACACAATTACAAACTATAGCAAAATGTGAACAATTGACCTACATTTCTTCTTCTTCTGCGATCACAATTCTTTCAGAGTAGGATTCCAGACTCTCCCATGAAGGCAGCTGTCTGTTTAAGTGATTCGGTTGCCCAGTATAGTTTCTCTTCCAGGGAGGTGGGTGTCGTTCACATTGTCCTTCTTAGGTTATTGTACTGGGGGCAATCCTGTAGAATTTGCCTCTGGTCCCATTTCCTTACTCCCCAAAATGGGTCAGGGTGACCACCAGTAGCCTGGGGTGGACCCTGCAAGACATGGGACCCGGCACTCCACCTGCCTCGGGCGAGGTACTCCACAGTGAGAGCACCATGATTAAAGTCCGTTAGATCCACTCTGACTGATTACTTTCTGATCTATATTTTAAAGACCGGTCTATTTTCTTCTTCCTTTGAACCCCCTGTGGAGCATATGTCTTCAACAAACACTTTACACATCTTCCTGTTTGGTGTCATTCTCTTGAGATCGTTTTAGGTATATCCCTATCCTGCTCATCTTTGTTTCCACCATCATCATCATCATCATGTGCCACACCGGTTTACGTTGGCGATCGTGTCCTTCCATAATCTTCTATCCACAGTGCATCGTATCAGTTCTGTAGTTGACTGTTTTCCATGCCATGACACCAAGCTATCCAGTAGTTTCTCTCTTTGTCGCCCGCGATCTCTCTTTCCTTTTATTTTGCCAGTTGTAACCAAGTATTCCAACTTTCCTCTTCTCATGATGTGCCCAAAAAATGTTGATTGCTTCTTTCTGATGTTTTTTAAGAGCTCCTTTTTGTGTTGGCCTCTTTGAGAACTTTCTCATTGGACTTTTTAGCTGTCCAGGAAACTTTCAACATTCTTCTGAGAAATCCCATCTCTGTGGCCTCTAATCGTCTTTTCATTTGTTTGTCTATTGTCCATGATTCGCTTCCATAGGTCAGAATTGGTTCTAAATAGCACCGACGAACTATCTTTCTCATTTCTATTGACATATATGTGTTGCATAAGATATTTTTTATTTTCTGAAATGCTATTTTGGCCTGAGCTATTCTGCTTTTTATTTCTGTGATGCATCTTCCATCTAATGTTATCACTGTGCCCAAGTATTTTAAATGTTGCACTTGTTTCAGATTTGTCTTGTTTATTTTTATGCTGCATGATGGTGATGATTGTTTCTTCGATATAACCATTACTTCTGTTTTCTTACTATTCAGACTGAGACCTTTCTTGTAGCTTTCTTTTACTATTATATCTATCATTTCTTGTAGCTCATTCTCTGTCTCTGCTGTTAAGACTGTGCCATCCGCATATCGTAAATTATTTATGTTGTGACTTTTGACTTCAATTCCTTTTTTGTCTACTATTGATCTCATAATATGTTCGCTGTAAAGTGAAAACAAATCCGGCGACAGAACACAGCCTTGTCTGACTCCTTGTTTTATAAATTGAAATTGCCCTGTTTGGTTGTTAATTTGTATAACTGCTGTTTGTTGCCAGTACATGTTTTTTTATGATTCGCAGATCCTTGCCATCAATGTTTAATTTCTCCAGCATATTGATTATTTCCACATGCTTTACTTTGTCAAATGCTTTCGTGTAGTCTATAAAGCACATATATAGATCTTTCTATCAATGTTCTTAAGGTGTATATTGCATTATTGGTGCCCTTTCCTTCCACAAAACCACATTGTTCCTCACTTATTTCTGGTTTTATTTTGTTCCTTACACGTCTCATGATGATTCTTAGTAATATTTTAGTTATATGGCTCATGAGACTAATAGTGCGATGGTCTTCACAATCAGTGGCTCCTGACTTCTTCGGTATGGCTACAAAGATAGATTTTAGTAGATCTTCAGGTATGTGTCCAGTGTTATATATGTCATTGAGTAGTTTTGTTATGACTTGTACTCCCAGCTCTCCTAATGCATTTATCTCTTCGATTGTTATATTGTCGGGTCCTGGAGCTTTGCCTCTTTTCATGTGTTGAATTGCGTCCTCCACTTCACTCTGAATTATTGGTGGTCCTGTTTCTTCATATGAATTGTTTAATTCTGGTCTTTCATCATCATAGAGTTGACTGATATATTCTGTCTGTCTTTCCATTGTCTTCTCCTGTCCCATTATTATATTTCCTTCCTTTGATTTCACACATCCTGAAACTTTGACTTTTTTCTTCCTGTTAATTCATTTAACTGATTGTGCATAAATTTTGAGTCTTTCTACTGTTGTTTTTCTATTTCTTCACATTTCTGTTTTAACCATCCTTCCTTTGCTTTTCTGCACTTGTTTTGGATTTCTTTGTGCAATATTTAGTATGCTCGTTCTTCTTTCTTATGTTTTCTTCTTTCGTCCACTCGTTGTAATATTTCTTCTGTCATCCATTTCTTTTGTTGATTATTTTAGTCACTGGTATAACTTCTTTTGATGTTTGCTGAATCGATTGTTTGAGCATTTCTCACTGCTCCTCGATGTCCTGTATTTTCTCAATAGCATTATATCTATTTTGTGCTATCGTGCTGTACTTATCACTCATCTGTTTATTTACTCTTAGCATATCTAGTTCTAATTTTATATTTCTTGGTGATTTCTGTGCCTTCCGCAGTTTTATTCTTATCTTTCCAACTACTGGTACATGGTCACGATTGCAATCTGCTCCTGGCCTTGTTTTAACCGATGTTAGCCCATTCCTGAATCTTCTCTGTATAAAATCAATTTGATTGTGTACTTTTTTGTCTGGGCTTTACCATGTCCATAGTCGTCTAGGGTGTTGTTTGAACCAGGTGTTACCTATAATCATTTCATGTGTCTTTGCCCAATCTATCAATCTATCCCCTCTATTATTCGTCTCGCCAAGACCATGTCCCCCAGTCACATTTTGCACTTTAGCTGTTCCTACCTTTGCATTGAAATCCCCTGATATAATAGTTATTTCTTGGGATTTACACTGTTCCATGGTCGCCTCTATCCCCTCTATCATTCGTCTCTCCAAGGCCATGTCCCCCAGTCACATTTTGCACTTTAGCTGTTCCTACCTTTGCATTGAAATCCCCTGATATAATAGTTATTTCTTGGGATTTACACTGTTCCATGGTCGCCTCTATCCCCTCTATCATTCGTCTCTCCAAGGCCATGCCCCCCAGTCACATTTTGCACTTTAGCTATTCCTACCTTTGCATTGAAATCCCCTGATATAATAGTTATTTCTTGGGATTTACACTGTTCCATGGTCGCCTCTATCCCCTCTATCATTCGTCTCTCCAAGGCCATGCCCCCCCAGTCACATTTTGCACTTTAGCTATTCCTACCTTTGCATTGAAATCCCCTGATATAATAGTTATTTCTTGGGGTTACTCTGTTCCATGGTCGCCTCTAGCTCTTCACAAATATATTCCACCATATCCAAGTATATTTTGGCTTTCCCCTTTGTCTCCTTCCCTGAGGATTTCCAAAAGAGTCTGTTGTTTAATATTCTCAGTTGATTTCCGAAGTGTATGTTCTATTCAGCATCATCGACTTTGTCGCATCTCTTTATTCACTGGTATTTGTATGACACTTGCCTATAGTTTTAGATTTAGTGATTTTGCCTGGTCATTTCTATCCTTTTATTGTGCTATCCATTTATGGAAATGTGTATCTTCATGACTGTCATTTTTGTGTGTTCTCCATGTTTCACAGCCATACAATAGGACAGATTTAATATTGAAGTTAAACATTTCTTTTTGCATTAAAAACGCTTGGATTGACCATAAACGACTGTATTAGAAATGATATTGTAAGAGAAAGAGTAGGCATTGAACCGATCCTAAGCTACATACAGAAACAACAAATAAATTGGTTTGTCCATCTAGAAACAATGCCGTGTGATTCATTACCATACAAAGCATATATTAAAAGAGGGGAAAGGAGAATAGCAAGAGGCAGTCCTATGGTACGATGGGCAGGCAACATCACAGATAGGCTACAGCAACATCAATTGATAATGAGTGAAGCCGCCAAAAGGGAGAGAACCAAAACTTTGTATATCCTCCGACACCCGAACAGGTAGAAGAGGAAGTGAAGAAAGAAAGATGTCACTGACATAATTGGACTTCTGCTCAATGTGACGGATAAGCGGCAGGAACCGTTGAGGCTGTGTCTGAAAAGTATTCCTTGTTGCAGTCTCCTCATATTCCAAGTCCGGCTTGATCTGGATCTACTGAGTTTAGTGCTCTGTGCACACTGTGAGCTGTGTTTTTCATCTGGATCGTGTTTCGATATTCCGATTGCTTATGATGAATTATGACATAGTGTGACGAAGGACAGATCAGCTGCTTTCACTTTGGGTGCCACTTGGCCTTATATCTTTTGGCGTGTGCTGTAGCTGCTATGATGTGGACTGCAGCTGCCTTTCTTTGTGTGGATCCTTCAATGAGATGAGTTTTAATTCGGATGATTTCACTGGCACGGGTGGTTAAGCAATTATGGATTTTAATTCGGTTGCAGTGATACCGGGGCCATCGACTAACCATAGCCATACTCCAGGAAAAATTAGCTAAAAGTATCAAACCTTTCTCTGGACATGCATTCCAGGACAATTTCATTTTTATTTTTTAATAAGAAAGTAAAGCAGCCGTGAAGTGACCCATAAATATACTGATGGACATCTCTCTCTCTTTCTCTCTCTCTCTCTCTCTCTCTCTCTCTCTCTCTCTCTGCGATCAAGACTCAATCAGAGTAGGATTACAGACTCTCTCATGAAGTCAGCTGTCTGTTTAAACGAATCGATTGCCCCATATGGTTTTTCTTCCAGAGAGGTGGGCGTGGACCACATTGCTCTTCTCAGGTCTGTGTACTGGGGGCAATCCTGTAGAACATGTTTTGTAGTTATATTGTCCAGTGTACAGTGGCATAGGCTTGTTGTACCTATTTTGAATTTGGTGAACATGTGATTTCTCATTCTATTGTGGCCAGTGCGTAGGCGAAGTATGATGACTTGATCCCTCCTTGATAGTTGGTGGTATCCGTCCCTCTCGTTATGCTTTGGATGTTCTCGATTCCATTTTTCATGGAACTGACCCTTGAAGCTAGATTTGGCTTCATCGTAACTGAACGGATGGTTCTCTTGTGGTAATCTCCCTCCCTCTTTAGCTAATTTGTCTGCGCGTTCGTTCCCGTGTATATTACAGTGTTATGATATCCACTGGATGACCATTCTCTGGAAGTTATTGCATAGTTGGTCTAGGGTTATTCTCAAGTCATCTGGTTCATTGTTCTTGGGGCTTTTTAGAGCTGATAGTACTGACAGTGCATCAGTCAGAATCACCAATTTATTGTGCATGTTATTTTTGTGTTGAGTAGCCAATGTTGCAGCATCTCTGATGGCCTCAGTTTCTGCTTTAAAGTTGTTTGAGAATTTTCCAGTAACTATTGACTTGGTGATCTCGTCCTGATTATTCAGCGTCAATAACACACCTACCCCTCCATTTCTGGTGGCATATGGACATATGAGAAAAACAAGACCATGAACACCGTATTCCACATAAGACGTAACGGGAAAACGTCATCTTTTCTGAACAGGTTGGTGGAAAGAATTTTTCACAGACATTTAGCCGGATAATTCGTTGAACTGGCATTCTGCTTTTGTGCAAACGTATTCAAACAGGCAATATATTTCATTAAGCAAACGATAAAACTGGAAATAAAATATCATCATTGCGTGATAGATAAATATTTATTGCGCATTAAATGGACAATAAAAAGGAGCCATTTAAATAGATTGTGGCTTTGAACCAACCTTATATAAATATTTAGAATTGCACCGGAGTCGTTTGTGTGTTTCAAATATGTGTTGAAAGAGTTCAATCTTATGCTTATTTTTTTTCTTTAATATATATTTAGTATTATCATCATTGAATTTGGCCGAAAATACATGACGTTTGATGTCCGGTTTTTCTTCGATGTTGTTATATCTTTTCTTTTTTGTTTACGTAAATGTTCAACCATAACCATCTATAGCGGTCGGGTCAACGGAAAGGGAAAAAAAAGTCACAAAATGGGGGTGACTCCTTTTTACCCACTGGCCTGACTGCTGAAGATGGTCATTGTTTGCACTGTTTAATCCAAACCCAAATACATTTTTTTTTGTTTCACAAGAAGAGATCACCTATTGTAGTGGTGATCAATTGTTATTCTATGTTGAAATCGTACACACTATTATGCTATGTTCTGTTCTGTTATTATGTTATGTTATGTTGTTATGTTATATTAGATTAGGATCATAATCACAGCACTCTGGACACATCCATATATGCTCAGATCACAGCGACTAGTTGTGCCAGTTCGATGGTGGTTGACAAATCCTCTCGTTCGTCGAGAATTCGCCCTGTTCTGGCAACACCGGCCTTCACTCCCAATCACACAGTCTAGACAGCCACGTATTTGTACTTTTGGCATAGTCCATTTTTCGTTCTATCTCTCGTAGATTGTTATTGATATCTGCCCGATACATAAGCTGCCAAGTTGCTAATTTTGCCGAACTGGCAGCTAACCGTCGCCCTCAAAACCAGATGGCTCAGGGCATATACGAAGGTGATACTACAAATCTTCGACTTCTGTATTGATCCCAACAACTGGCGACGATTTTGGCCTGACCCCATTTTTTCTGGATCGTGTTCACACTCTTGAGTCTACAACCAATCGAATAACTTCGTCACTGCCATTATTTCCATACTCAACTACTGACCGTCATTGCGCAGTCGCCGCTATCCTCTTCATTAGTTCTGCTATTAGGTCGAGCAGTGAATGTCCCAGCACTCCGTTGACAGCAAACCACAGAGCCATCTGTGTACATTGTCACATTCATATCATCACAGTTGTCACAAATGAGAACATTTTGCGTTAAATTCAACCAGATTCTGTTCTATGCATCTTCTAGGTAAAGTGACAATGGTAGAAAGATGGTCTTAAGTTATGGAGAGGGGATTGGGTGGCCTCGAGACAAGACGCCGGTCTCGAAACAGAGAGGTTGTGAGTTCAAATTCCAGTTGCACCAGTTGAGATTATTATTTGTGATTTCTCTCTGCGGCAACCACCCCTGGTCTCAGCAACGAAGCCCAGCTTGAAACGTCAATTACTCATCGACGGAAAAAATGAATACATCTGAAGACGGAGTGCCTATTCGGCGAGGGACCCCTGTGCACACGGCTGCCAGGAAAGACGGATTAGTACACAAAATTCAGTTTCTAGTTTCAAGAGACTTCGCTAGAGGCGAAAGCTGACGAACGGAAAAAAAAGAAAGTTCTGGAGAAACAGGAATCCTTTCTGGCCCAGGATGAACATCAGATAGCTCAGAGATCGATTTAACAATATCCTCTATCCATGATTTACCTCTCCTTAATCTAGAATACGCAATTATCATTCAAGGGGGTGTGTTGATCTTAGGATTCCATTTCTGTTGCTAGCTAAGACTAATCAACGTGATATTAATGTCTGGTTTGAACTGTCTTCTACTACTTAATATACCCACCTTATGTCCTACCAAATAGCTACATACTTCATGTGACAGCTATGGTATCTTCATCCAGTACTTCTTCTTATAGTTCAACTGTTATGTGAGAGCCGATGCGTTGAAAACGTGTCGTTAATGTACGACGAAACCGCAATGTCTGCGCCTTTCGACCCGACAAATCTGTCTGTTGCGCTGGTCAATTTTACTTTAACAATTTTCCCCGACAGCGGACAATTGTTGCCTATTACTTTCTATTCACTATTACTTTCCATTCACTATTAGTTTCTATTCACTATTACTTTCTATTCACAACTGCTATTGAGTTTTTAACGAGAGCGAGTGAACGCGGGAGCTCCTGCTTTTTAGTCATTGTCCCAGTATTCTAGACAGCGGAACTCACTACCCAGAGGACAAAGGGGGGGGGGGGGGTGTAATGCCACGAAGAAACCACGGATCGGAAGTGAAAAATGTTCACCGGTTGTGTTGGAATTCGAACCCAGGATTTCCCTGTCCATAGAACAACATCTCACCTGTAGACCACTGACCAAGCGTCGAGTAGCTGTCTTCAACATGTATGACTGAAAGTAACACATGGAAGGACTTGACAATATGACTGAGAATAAAACATGAAAGGACATGACAATAGGACTGAAAGTATAACATGAAAGGACTTGACAATATGACTGAGAGTAACATATGAAAGGACTTGACAATATGACTGAGAGTGACACATGAAAGGACTTGACAATATGACTGAGAGTGACACATGAAAGGACTTGACAATATGACTGAGAGTGACACATGAAAGGACTTGACAATATGACTGAGAGTAACACATGAAAAGAATTGACAATATGACTGAGAGTAACACATGAAAGGACTTGACAATATGACTGAGAGTAACACATGAAAGGACTTGACAAACAGTGGGTGGATTGTAACGTCAGCCTGATTGAAGCAGCATTATAAATCGACTATAACAATCGAGATTGAATGCTCTCTCACTAGATCACACTCAAAACCATATATTCTAGATTTATCGTGCTGGCGAACGCTTGTGGTTTTTTGTTAAGGAAAAAAACAACTCTACAGCTTGTTCCTAAAGTCTGGACAACAGGAAATCTCATTTAACTCTAACCTTTTTCCCTCCATAGATATATTATGACCTTGTCGAAAGAAGAAAGAATTGAACTGGTACTTCTCAGTCGACAAGCTAAGAGATCAGCTAATGCCTGAACTTTTAAGTTTCGGTGGGTACACTTGATTGAATGCATACAAAGTGAAGGCGTTAAATTGACGGCAATATGGATTTATTACATCGAGTTCACGTGAATTTTGCAAAGCGTATTAACCTTTGCATTTTGCATCGCAAATGATGGAAACCATATTGAAGACGTTATTTAATATTCAAGTTGAATAGAATGTAGTTAATACATTTTATTTCTTGCAATTAAGCATTTTTGCCTGTGTTCAGACTTTAAAGACATCCTGTATAACACTCTCTGATACTGAAGCCCTGGGTACATCATCATCATCATCATCATCATCAGGTACCAAGCCTGCTGGCGTTGATGATCATGTCTCTCCGCAACTTTCGATCACGTCAGCTTGTATTGTCGACAGAGTGATTAACATAACGATTTTATCGAACAAGACTTGTCCATATTTGAATTACTAACTGGCCGTACCATTTGTCTCGCGCCATATCTACATCCAAATGTTTAATTAGCATTGTGTCCCTTACATTAAATACATTGAATGTTTAATTAGCATTGTGTCCCCTACATTAAATACATTGAATGTTTAATTAGCATTGTGTCCCCTACATTAATACATTGAATGTTTAGTTAGCATTGTGTCCCCTACATTAAATACATTGAATGTTTAGTTAGCATTGTGTCCCCTACATTAAATACATTGAATGTTTAGTTAGCATTGTGTCCCTTACATTAAATACATTGAATGTTTAGTTAGCATTGTGTCCCCTACATTAAATACATTGAATGTTTAGTTAGCATTGTGTCCCTTACATTAAATACATTGAATGTTTAGTTAGCATTGTGTCCCCTACATTAAATACATTGAATGTTTAGTTAGCATTGTGTCCCCTACATTAAATACATTGAATGTTTAGTTAGCATTGTGTCCCCTACATTAAATACATTGAATGTTTAGTTAGCATTGTGTCCCCTACATTAAATACATTGAATGTTTAGTTAGCATTGTGTCCCCTACATTAAATACATTGAATGTTTAGTTAGCATTGTGTCCCATACATTAAATACATTGAATATTTCGTTAACATTGTGTCCCCTACATTAAATGCATTGAATATTTCGTTAACATTGTGTCCCATACATTAAATACATTGAATGTTTAGTTAGCATTGTCCTTCCTACATTAAATAACGTTTTTTTCTACCTTAATTTCATTTATTGTTTAGTTCAACTCCTTTTCCTCCCGCCTTAAACATATCGATTGCTTAGCTAAACATTCCCCCCCCCTTTTCCCTTTAAATATATAGTTGTTTAGTTTACCATTAACACACGATTGTAAGAAAGAAGTTTAAGTAGTTTTATCTTGTTCCTTCTTCTATCCTTCCTCCATTGCCGTTGGCGTCGAGGAGAGATGCAATCTGCGATTCTTTTCTCCTCTGTTGGCCTCTTCTGGTGTTATCCCTCCTAGTGACTCTAGTATTCCCTTTATCCATCTCTTTCTCGGTCTTCCTCTTACTCTGGCGTTTTCGTAGCGTTTGTTTATGGCTCTTTGAGTCATTGTTAGTTCTTTTTGTCTTGTTATGTGACCGAACCTTTTTATCTGTTGTTTCTTTATGTATTCGATGGCTTGTTCAATTTAGAGTTTCTCCCTGAGGTGTTCCTTGTTCCATCGATTCTTCAAATATTTTTATTTTTTTTATGCATTTATTTTGCTATTTAAAAAATATACATTTTATTGATTAAAAGTCCTTGACCCTCTGCCTCTTCTTCGTAAGACCTTGGGTTACAGTGCTCGACGCTAGCCCATTCTGACAACACACTTTTCTATTTTATACATAAACACAATGTTTTCTATTTTAGTCTTTCTACCACCTATATAACAATCATCATTTCTGGGCCCAGTAATGAGAAGGGAACAGCTGAAATATATTGTAACAACTGGAAAAATTGAGGGACGAAGAGATAGCTGGACACAAAGAGAAAAATATGGCAGAATGTCAAAACAGAAATGATAAATAACTGTCGAGATCGAAAGTTGTGGAGAGACATGATCACCTACGACAGCAAGCATGGTACTTGATGTTAACGACCATCCTTTCAGAATCCATAATAAGATAAGCTATCACCACGCTTACTAATAATACAATTGAATACAATTCTTAAATTGTCAGTTCATCACGTTCTGTTGCAACTCAACCAATCGAACAAACTACCATCATCCTTTCTAAACTATTGGTTCTAAACTATTGGTTCTAAACTATTGGTTCTAAACTATTGGTTCTAAACTATTGGTTCTAAATTATTGGTTCTAAACTATTGGTTCTAAACTATTGGTTCTAAACTATTGGTTCTAAACTATTGGTTCTAAATTATTGGTTCTAAACTATTGGTTCTAAACTATTGGTTCTTCACTATTGGTTCTAAACTATTGGTTCTAAACTATTGGTTCTACACTATTGGTTATATTAACTGTCAACTGTTCAACTCTTGATAAATATCTGCCTTTTATTTTCGAGGATCTGATTCTGCGTAATTATCTATTCTATCGATTACTGAGGACATTCTCAAAGAGGCCAGCACCAAGGGAGCTCCTAAAACAATTAAGAAAGAAACAATCAACATTTTTTGGGCACATCATGAGAAGAGGAAAGTTGAAATATTTGGTTACAACTGACAAATTACAGGGAAAGAGATATCGCGGACGACAAAGAGATAAAATACTAGATAGTTTGGTTTCATTGAAGGAAAAACGGTCAATAACAGAATTGATACGATTCACGGTGGATAGGTGATTGTGGAAGGACATGGTCGCCTACACCAACCGGTATGGCACATGATGATGATTGATTAGCGACATGGTTGTTAGTTTTAGTGTCCACTAAGCGTCTTGTGAGTGATTCAAGATGGCGTCCGTGTGTGGACAGCGTGTTCCTTTACAGCGTGTGTTGTTTCGCAATACGCCGGTTACACGCGGTGTGTGCTTCTTGGATGTCATGTTCTGCTCATGCCTGTTGTGGTTGTTTAACTTCTAACAGGCTGGTGGACGGTGGAAATTCTCGTTGTTAAGTGGATATTTATCTTCTTCTCATTCGAGATAAACCTATCGGTGATAGGTCATTGTTTTTCACTGTCGCGCCAGGCAGACGGAAATATCCATTCCGATTTGTACAAAGTCTGCAACGGTGGATGGGGCGGAAGAGTCAGAAATGACCAACGGCCCAGAAAGCGAAAACAGCAAAGTGTGTGGTACATAAGAGGTTCAGGACACGATAGACAAATGTGGCTGACCACTGTGATAAAGAATGGAGCCTCATCACGTACTAGTCCAGAGGAAGCCATAGAGGCAGACCAATACTAACATGGACGAGTAACATCAAAAGATGGACAAACCAGCCGATGACAACCTGCATCATCAAAGCAAGAGACAGAGCAGAATGGCGCTCCATGGTAACCAACTTTCGTTGCGGAGATGACACTCGATGATGATGAAGCGTCATGTTAATCACATGTTCATAATTTGCATAATTATGTATTCCTCTTCCAAAAACATCTTTCTCATCTGTCAATCTGGATAAGAGACAATGTTCCTGCAACACCTTTTATTTGATTTAGCGTACACTTCCCCAAGAGACAATGTTCCTGCAACACCTTTTATTTAATTTAGCGTACACTTCCCAAGAGACAATGTTCCTGCAACACCTTTTATTTGATTTAGCGTACACTTCCCCAAGAGACAATGTTCCTGCAACACCTTTTATTTGATTTAGCGTACACTTCCCCAAGAGACAATGTTCCTGCAACACCTTTTATTTAATTTAGCGTACACTTCCCAAAGAGACAATGTTCCTGCAACACCTTTTATTTAATTTAGCGTACACTTCCCCAAGAGACAATGTCCCTGCAACACCTTTTATTTGATTTAGCGTACACTTCCCCAAGAGACAATGTTCCTGCAACACCTTTTATTTAATTTAGCGTACACTTCCCAAAGAGACAATGTTCCTGCAACACCTTTTATTTGATTTAGCGTACACTTCCCAAGAGACAATGTTCCTGCAACACCTTTTATTTGATTTAGCGTACACTTCCCCAAGAGACAATGTTCCTGCAACACCTTTTATTTGATTTAGCGTACACTTCCCTAAGAGACAATGTTCCTGCAACACCTTTTATTTGATTTAGCCAACACTTCCCCAATCAACCATATACCTTTCAAGACTGTGCACTATTTTTTTCTAATCGCTTTACCCTCTACAGTACAATCTCCATCCTAACTTTGTGTTGCCAATGCTAGACCTGGGCCCTAGATGAAAAAACAATAAGAAAAATAACCACTACCGAGATGAATAGTGTTAGACGAATGATAGGAAACAGTCTGAGAGATAAGATCAGAAATGAAGAACTGAGAAAAAAGCTAGGGATAATCCCCGCCATATAATAAATAAAGAAACAGCAGATAAAATAGTTTAGTCGCATGATAAGGCAGAAAGATTAAAACACAACACAACGAGCCTTCAATAAACAATGCAAGAACACCAGGTCCAAAGGCCGACCACGCAAAAATGATGGATTGATGACATTTAGAAACACTAGGAAACATAACAGCAGCCGAGACCAAGAGAAGAGCAAAAGACCACAAATTATATCTTCCCTCAACACACTGAAAGGCGAATGAGGAAGGAAAGAAGCTTGACCGTTTCTCCATTCGCTAGAGAACGCTAGTTTGACTATTTTATTGTTAACTATCAATTGTTATCATTCTTTACGTTGAACCTGTTAAATCTTTCTTCATCTAATTATTGTGAAAGCTTTATTCTTTTTCTCCCTTAAAGTAAATAATCTGTTTTCCCTTTCAATAAATCAAATGATACTTGACCCGCAAAACCGCGAAAGAGCACTGGCCAGCTGTGATTATAAATGATGTACCTTTAACATGACATTTATTACTTGACTTCCGGTTGTATGTTACGGAACATCCTTAAACGGTATAAACGAAATAAACTCCAGAGAAAACAAGAGACCACATGTCCTTGGATCGTCAACAAGACAGGACAACACGCCTTCAAAGACGTCCAGGTTGGCTCGCGCAAAGATCGATAGCCAGGAACTTTAAATGATGAATGGGCCAGACTGATTCGTGTTATAAGAGTCATTTCTCTTGGAGGCTATGCGAATTGTCTTACGCTACTTTATGTCACTTCCTTCCTTCCTTCCTTCCTTCCTTTTTTCCTTTCTTTTTTTCCTTCCTTCTTTCATTCTTTTCTTCCTTCCTTCTTTCATTCTTTTCTTCCTTCCTTCTCTCCTTCATTCATTCCTTCCTTCCTTTCTTCCCTCCTCCTATCGTTTCTTTCTTCATTTCCTTCTTCATGAGGCTGCTTCATTGTTTGCAGTTATCTCACTGCTTGCAAATTTACCAACCTACTCATCACCTAAACTACACTGTGCTCAATATCTATTTGCTTTCTTCTTCATCTCCTTATCTGTCTAATAGCTTCATTTTCAACCATCATCACACAATACTTGAACAATGCCCATTAGAGCCCCGATCTCTTTCCTAACAATACAGAATAACATCCTACAGTAGTGTACGAGCACCGGTGAGAGTTCCATGTATAAATTATTAATTTTAGGATTCAGATTCTAGATCACCACGTTCGGACAACCCGTGTTCGATTCCCACTGGAAACAGTTTGTGAAGTTGTACTCGTGGTTGGGAAAAAAAATTACCTCCGCGGACGACCCAGCCGCTAGCAGAAATGGGTACCAGGTTAGTACTCTGGGAAGATGAGGAATGCTGCCTCACATCTGAGTGTTAATGCCTGAAGCGGCACTACCCAAAAGTCTACGAACACTTCTGGATAGGCGGCCGAGCACATATGGGTGGAAACTCGTGTGCTAAGACGCCAATTCAAGTCTCGTACTTTACCTTTATTTTTTTAATTTAGAAACTTTATTAATTATTATGTTAATTGAAACTCATTCTTTTCAGTTGTAAACTGTTAATGATTCTAATATACGTTCACCATGAAAACGAAACCTATTTTTTTTTTTATTGTCCGCCTCTGAACCCTGAAATCGGGGGCCTCGGTAGCCTAGTTGGGAAAACCACCCGACTAGACTAGCGACGTTCGGACAATGCGATGTTCGATTCCCGCTGGGAGCAGTGTGAATTGTACTCGTGGTTGTAAAAATAAAAAAAAATAAAAAATACCCCCACGGTCGACCCAGCCGTTGGCAGAAATGGGTACCAGGGTATTATCCTGGGAAGGTGAGGAATGTCGCTTCGCATCTGAGGTTCGATGCTTGAGGCGACACTATACAGAAATATCCGAAAATTTCTGGATAGGCGGCCGAGCACATATGGGTGTAAACTCGCGTGCTAAGACGCCGGTTCAAGTCTCGTACTTTACCTTTACCTTTACCCTGAAATGAACCCTATTAGCATCAAACGCCCTCAACGAAAGTATCAAATATTTGCATTTCAACAACACTGAGTAATCGCACAAAACTCAAAATGTTTAATTCCTGTGTGATTCCAGTATTAATATATAGATGCGAGAACTGGAAATCAACAAGAGCTCTTGACCAACGGCAAAGCTTTCTATAATGAATGACTTCGCAAACAGTTAAACATCCGTTGGTCAAACTTCAAGCCAGTTACAGAAATATGACATGAAACCAAACAGGGCTATGTATCCAATTACAGAAATATGACATGAAACCAAACAGGGTATGTATCCAAATACAGAAATATGACATGAAACCAAACAGGGCTATGTATCCAATTACAGAAATATGACATGAAACCAAACAGGGCTATGTATCCAATTACAGAAATATGACATGAAACCAAACAGGGCTATGTATCCAATTACAGAAATATGACATGAAACCAAACAGGTGTATGTATTCAGTTACAGAAATATGACATGAAACCAAACAGGGCTATGTATCCAATTACAGAAATATGACATGAAACCAAACAGGGCTATGTATCCAATTACAGAAATATGACATGAAACCAAACAGGGCTATGTATCCAATTACAGAAATATGACATGAACCAAACAGGGCTATGTATCCAATTACAGAAATATGACATGAAACCAAACAGGGCTATGTATCCAATTACAGAAATATGACATGAAACCAAATAGGGTTATGTATCCAATTACAGAAATATGACATGAAACCAAATAGGGCTATGTATCCAATTACAGAAATATGACATGAAACCAAACAGGGCTATGTATCCAATTACAGAAATATGACATGAAACCAAATAGGGCTATGTATCCAATTACAGAAATATGACATGAAACCAAACAGGGCTATGTATCCAATTACAGAAATATGACATGAAACCAAACAGGGCTATGTATCCAATTACAGAAATATGACATGAAACCAAATAGGGCTATGTATCCAATTACTTTAGAAAACGATGCTGGAAATACCTTGGTCACGTTCTCCGAATGGACGCAAACGGCAACATCAACAAGCCCGTTTATGGAGACAAGAAGGTAAAAGAAAACGAACAAGAAAGAAAGAAACCCAGCGCAGAACCATCATCAAAGAGAGCGTAGCTAAGGGTTTCAGAAACATCCAAGAACTAAAACAGGTTGTGGCTGGCCGTCAGACATGGACAACTATAACTTATGTCCTATGTGCCGTATTTGGCTCAAAATGATAATAAATCAGTCAATCAATCAATCTGATAAAATACAGCTAGGTACTCTGTTTTATCAATATGTAAATCATAAATCTACTCAAAACCCACATGTGGATATCAAAATTGAAGGAATAGACCTGGAGACAGTTCAGAACTATAACTACCTTGGACATACTATAACCAGTGATGGAAAATGTACAACTGAAATAAACAAAAGAATAGGAATGGCAAAAAGTAATTTTAATGTCATGAAGGACATACTAACATCAAAACAAATAACACCAGAGCTAAAACTAAGAATAGCAAAATGTTACATCTTCTCAATATTTATATGGTGCTGAAACATGGACATTAGACAAGAAAACAGAACAGAGAATTGAAGCCTTTGAAATGTGGATATATAGAAGAATAGGTAGAATTGGATGGAAGGAAAAGAAAACAAACGACAAAGTCTTAAAACAACTAAAAATGAAAAGAGAACTTCTGAACACAATTAGAACAAGACAAATGCGATTCTTAGGCCATGTTAAAAGACCCAACAGCCTACTGAAAGTGATCCTGGAGGGGAAAATACAAGGTAAAAGAGGCAGAGGCAGACCAAGATTAACATGGACGAGTAACATCAAAAGATGGACAAATCAACCGATGACAACCTGCACCATCAAAGCAAGAGATAGAGCAAAATGGCGCTCCATGGTAGCCAACCTTCGTTGCGGAGACGGCACTCAATGATGATGATGATGAAATCATAAATCACAGGGGGGAAAGCTTGTAGCTCCATATAAGGTTCAAATCTGATACATTATTATTCTGTGGCAAGAATGTTAGTCCCTACACTACTTTCTATTTAAAAAGTCGTTCGACATTGCGAAGTCATCATTATCGTGCCATACTGGTGACGTAGACGATCTTGTCCTTGCACAATTCTCCATAATCCATAATTGCTCAACCGCTCGTCCCAGTGGAATCATCCGAAATAAAACTCATCTCATTGAAGGATCCAAACAAAGAAAGGCAGCTGCAGTCTCCATCATAGCAGCTACAGCACACGCCAAAAGACATAAGGCCAAGTGGCACCGAAAGTGAACGTAGCTGAATTGTTATTCGTCATACGATAGCATCATTCATCGTAAGCAATCGAAATATTGAAACACGATCCGGATGAATAACACAGCTCACGGCGTGCACAAAGTACTGAACTCTCGGCAGCTTCAACAAGCCGGACTTGGAATATGAGAAAACTGCAACAAGGAACACTTTTCAGACTGAACCTCAATGGTTCTTGTCGCCTATCCGCCATATTGACCGGAAGTCCTGAATAGGGTCAATATCACGTTAATGCCTATATATATATATATAATTTTGTTTTCAACCATAGTTACTTTTTCGGTGAAGGGAGTGGGGTATGGTGGTCTGCATTACGCCACTTCCGCTTATCCGCGGTCGATCTAGCCTCTAGCAGAAATGGGTACCAGTGTAGTATTCTGGGAAGGTGAGGAATGCCGCCTCGCATCGTGAGTTTCGATGATTGAAGCGACACTATCCAGAAGTCTCCGAACACATTTGTGTGAAACCTCGCGTGCTAAGACGCCGATTCAAGTCTCGTACTTTACTTTATCTTCGCATTTTTTTTTTCATTTTCTGAAATGCTACTCTGGCGTCGGCTATTTTTATTTGTCTTTTCTTCTGTGGTGCATCTTGCGTGTGATATTATTATAGTGCCCAAGCATTTGACGCTCATCGCTTGCTTCATATTTGCACCACATATTTGTATATATCCTCCTTTCGCTGTATTCTGTGAAATATGACATTAGACTTCTCTGCGATCTGTGTCGAGTCATTATTACTTTTACTATCTTATTTTCAATAAATTTTTCCAGTTGTCACAAAATATTTCAACTATTCCCTTCTCATTACACAGCCTTGAAGTGACGACCGTTTTCTTCTGATAATGATAATCATCATCATCATGTGCCATACCGAATGGGGTAGGCGATCATGTCTTTTCGCAATCTTCTATCCACAGTGCATCGTTTCAGTTCTGTTGATTGTTTTAAATACCATGACACCAAGATTTCCAGTATCTTCTCTCTTTGTCGTCCGCGATCTCTCTTTCCCTGTCTTTTGCCATTTGTAACCAAGTATTCCAACTTTCTTCTTCTCATGATGTGCCAGAAAAATGTTGATTGTTTCTTATTGATGTTTTTTTTTTAGTTCCTTTTTGTGTTTCATATTTCCTGTCATGGTTGATTCATCGTTAACCACAACCAACTATAGATTTACTTAGGCCTGCGGGCTGAGAGGGAATTCCAGGAAAACCACCAACTGGTGTGACGTATTCAGCTTTACGACCAGGAGTCGTCGTTGAGGGTAGTGTGAAGTCAGCCACCTATATCCCCTATAGTTGAACATGTCAGGCTTTTTAGTGGGTGTCCCGGATTTATCTTTAAACCTACAATTTGGCTGTGGTTTAGCCACTGCCGTTTGTTAAGCCAGAATGTGCTCTTCAAAATTATCAAACAAGAGAAGAAAAAACATAAAATACTGGTTCTGCTTCTGCTAGTCTGCTTTCGCTACATTACACAGCGATGCTAACCAGATTAACCATTGCGGTGTTCATAGAGAATATCGCTCCCAAATCTAATTACCAGGGGCAATTTGATTTACGGTGTGTCGCAAACAACTTTCCATTAATATAAAATGTTAATTAAAGTTCTTCAACATGCACGAGCGAATGTTGGTGCTAAAATCCGGAATTTTTGTGTGAGATATGCGCAGTTTGAGATTCACTGACACGCGTAATCTGTTGGAGTTTGTGAGATAAACGGAAACGTTTGTTAATGGCTGCGTATAGTGTTGGCTATTGACAAATCGTTGACATATCAGGAGAATAATTTAGCCGCTAACAAGGGGAGAGATGGAAGGGAGATAGATGCAACGAGCAACACAAAGAGAGAGAGAGAGAGAGAGAGAGAGAGATGGAGAGAGAGAGAGATAAAAGGGAGATAGATGCAACGAGCAACACAAAGAGAGAGAGATATAGAGAAAGAGATAGATTGAGAAAGGGAGAGAGATGGAGAAAGAGAGAGAGATGGAGAAAGGAAGAGAGATGGAGAAAGAGAGAGAGAAATGAGAAAGGAAGAGAGATGGAGAAAGAGAGAGATGGAGAGAGATAGAGAAAGAGAGAGATGAAATATAGATGCAACGAGCAACACAAAAAGAGATGGAGAAAGGGAGAGAGATGGAGAGAGATGGAGAAAGGAAGAGAGATGGAGAAAGAGAGAGATGGAGAAAGGGAGAGAGATGGAGAAAGAGAGAGAATTGGAGAAAGAGAGAGATGGAGAAAGAGAAAGAAACCGAGAGTGATGGAGAAAGAGAAAGAGATAGAGATAAAGCATACATATGGAAGCATAAGAAAAAAATGTAGATAAATATGCAAGAAAGATTAATTGCATAGGTTTGATAAACGGTCATTCTAAGACTGACGGGCAGATAGACAGACAGACGACGGACAGACGGATGGACAGATAGATAGATAGATAGATAGATAGATAGATAGATAGATAGATAGATAGATAGATAGATAGATAGATAGATAGATAGATAGATAGATAGATAGATAGATAGATAGATAGATAGATAGATAGATAGATAGATAGATAGATAGATAGATAGATAGATAGATAGATAGATAGATAGATAGATAGATAGATAGATAGATAGATAGATAGATAGATAGATAGATAGATAGATAGATAGATAGATAGATAGATAGATAGATAGATAGATAGATAGATAGATAGATAGATAGATAGATAGATAGATAGATAGATAGATAGATAGATAGATAGATAGATAGATAGATAGATAGATTAGATAGATAGATAGATAGATAGATAGATAGATAGATAGATAGATAGATAGATAGATAGATAGATAGATAGATAGATAGATAGATAGATAGATAGATAGATAGATAGATAGATAGATAGATAGATAGATAGATAGATAGATAGATAGATAGATAGATAGATAGATAGATAGATAGATAGATAGATAGATAGATAGATAGATAGATAGATAGATAGATAGATAGATAGATAGATAGATAGATAGATAGATAGATAGATAGATAGATAGATAGATAGATAGATAGATAGATAGATAGATAGATAGATAGATAGATAGATAGATAGATAGATAGATAGATAGCAAAGACAAGAACAAATAGACAATTCAGTCTGACAGAGAAACATACAGGCAGACCGACAGAAAGATATGTAAGGACATACAATAGATGGAGGGTTAAATAAAACCGGTAGCGAGCTAACGAGACAGACAGACTGTCGAACAGACATATGGATATATGGAAAAAGAAGGAGAATAAATGCCAAGGCAATTCTACAATTCAAAATAGCCTTTATTTAATAAACATGTGTTTATATCAGCTATCCCCTAGGCAATGTAAATCTGGGAAAACAAATATTCCAGGTCCTAAAAGAAAACGCGGCAAATCAATCTACTCTCTGTCCATCTTCGAAAGCTCAATCTCAATTGATCCTCCCATTCACTTTTTTTTTTAAGTGTGTTTATTTGTCTTTTTTCTTCTTCTGAATTCTCATTATCAATTGTTTTTCTTCTGTAGACTGGATCACATTCATAAATAAATCATTTATTCTTTTTTTTTTTTTAGGGAAACATTGATCAGAAGAACGTTGAAAATAGCAAACACAATATTAAAGAAATAGCAGGATTGTTTAAAGTTAATGAAATCCGACAGGCAGTAAAAAAAGTAATGTTTCTGTTTTTGAATTGAAACACGAAACTGCCAGAAATGATATTCCGGGAGATTATTGTCAAGTGTCTCCGTGTATTGGCACGAGTAGTTTTCAATTTTGACACTCAACCGCGTGAATGATCTCCCTTGGTTTAATTATTTCTTGTTTCTCTCTTTTCTTTTTTCACTCCACATCTCTTATCCTTTCCCTTTCCTTACACTCTCTATTTCTCATTTAATAATCCTCTGTTGATGTTTTCCGCCTCTACTTATTCTTCTTTATCGATCTCTCTTTTGTAATCATCACAATTGTCATCTTCTTGTCGTTCTCTCCTTTTCTATTGATTTTTCTTTCATCTTCTCATTCAATCCGCCCCCTCCCGTTCATCATTCTCTCTCTTTCTCTCTCCCACATCTTCTTTCATATTCCCCCTTCCCATATTCCTTCCCTCTCTCTGTCTCTTTCTCTCTTACTCCCGCCAACCCATCCCATCTCTCTCCTTCATCTTCTTTCATGTTCTTCCTTCTCCTATTCCTTCACCCCTCTCTCTCTCTCTCTCTTTCTCTCTCACTACTGCCACCCCATCCCATCCCATCTCTCTCCTACATCTTCTTTCATGTTCTTCCTTCTCAAATTCCTTCCCTCTCTCTCTCTTTCTCTCTCACTCCCGTCATCCCATCCCATCTCTCTCTTGACATCTTATTTCGTGTTCTCCCTTCCCATATTCCTTCCGTCTCTCTCCCTCACTTCCGCCACCCCATACCATCTCTCACATACATCATCTTTCATGTTCTTCCTTCCCTCTCTCTCTCACTCCTGTCACCCAATCCCATCTCTCTCACACATCTTCTTTCATGTTCTCCCTTCCCAAATTCCTCCCCCCTCTCTCTCTCGCTTTCTCTCTCACTCCCGCCATCCTTTCCCATCTCTCTCACACATCTTCTTTCACGTTCTTCCTTCTCATATTCCTTCCCTGCTCTCTCTTTCTCTCTAACTCCCGCCATCCCATCCCATCTCTCTCCTACATCTTCTTTCATGTTCTTCCTTCTCATATTCCTTCCCTCTCTCTCTCTCTCTCACTCCCGCCACCCAATCTCCACCCACTTCTTCTTTCATGTTCTTCCTTCTCATATTCATTCCCTCTCTCTCTTTCTCTCTCACTTCCGCCATCCCATCCCATCTCTCTCATACATCTTCTTTCATGTTCTCTCTTCCCATATTCCTTCCCTCTCTCTCTCTCTCTCTCCCGCGACCCCATTCCATCTCTCTCCTACATCTTCTTTCATGTTCTCCCTTCCCATATTCCTTCCCTCTCTATCTCACTCCCGCCACCCCATCCCATCTCTCTCCTACATCTTCTTTCATGTTCTCCCTTCCCATATTCCTTCCCACTCTCTCTCTCACTCCCGCCACCCCATCCCATCTCTCTCCTACATCTTCTTTCATGTTCTCCCTTCTCATATTCCTTCCCTCTCTCTCTCTCACTCCCGCCACCCCATCCCATCTCTCTCCCACATCTTCTTTCATGTTCTCCCTTCCCATATTCCTTCCCTCTCTCTCACTCCGCCATCCCATCCCATCTCTCTCCTACATCTTCTTTCATGTTCTCCCTTCCCATATTCCTTTCCTCTCTCTCTCTCACTCCCGCCACCCCATCCCATTCCATCTCTCTCCTACATCTTCTTTCATGTTCTCCCTTCCCATATTCCTTCCCTCTCTCTCACTCCCGCGACCCCATCCCATCTCATCTCTCTCCTACATCTTCTTTCATGTTCTCCCTTCCCATATTTCTTCCCTCTCTCTCTCTCTCACTCCCGCGACCCCATCCCATCTCATCTCTCTCCTACATCTTCTTTCATGTTCTCCCTTCCCATATTCCTTCCCTCTCTCTCTCTCACTCCCGCCACCCCATCCCATTCCATCTCTCTCCTACATCTTCTTTCATGTTCTCTCTTCCCATATTCCTTCCCTCTCTCTCTCACTCCGCCATCCCATCCCATCTCTCTCCTACATCTTCTTTCATGTTCTCCCTTCCCATATTCCTTCCCTCTCTCTCTCACTCCCGCCACCCCATCCCATTCCATCTCTCTCCTACATCTTCTTTCATGTTCTCCCTTCCCATATTCCTTCCCTCTCTCTCTCTCTCACTCCCGCCACCCATCCCATTCCATCTCTCTCCTACATCTTCTTTCATGTTCTCCCTTCCCATATTCCTTCCCTCTCTCTCTCACTCCGCCACCCCATCCCATCTCTCTCCCACATCTTCTTTCATGTTCTCCCTTCCCATATTACTTCCCTCCCTCTCTCTCTCACTCCGCCATCCCATTCCATCTCTCTCCCACATCTTCTTTCATGTTCTTCTTTCCCATATTCCTTCCCTCTCTCTCTCTCACTCCCACGACCCCATCCCATCTCATCTCTCTCCTACATCTTCTTTCATGTCCTCCCTTCCCATATTCCTTCCCTCTCTCTCTCACTCCGCCATCCCATTCCATCTCTCTCCTACATCTTCTTTCATGTTCTTCTTTCCCATATTCCTTCCCTCTCTCTCTCTCACTCCAGCGACCCCATCCCATCCCATCTCTCTCCTACATCTTCTTTCATGTTCTCCCTTCCCACATTTCTTCCCTCTCTCTCTCTCTCTCACTCCCGCGACCCCATCCCATCTCATCTCTCTCCTAAATCTTCTTTCATGTTCTCCCTTCCCATATTCCTTCCCTCTCTCTCTCTCTCACTCCCGCGACCACATCCCATCTCATTTCTCTCCTACATCTTCTTTCATGTTCTCCCTTCCCATATTTCTTCCCTCTCTCTCTCTCTCTCTCACTCCCGCGACCCCATCCCATCTCATCTCTCTCCTACATCTTCTTTCATGTTCTCCCTTCCCATATTCCTTCCCTCTCTCTCTCTCTCTCACTCCCGCGACCCCATCCCATCTCATCTCTCTCCTAAATCTTCTTTCATGTTCTTCTTTCCCATATTCCTTCCCTCTCTCTCTCTCACTCCCGCGACCCCATCCCATCTCATCTCTCTCCTACATCTTCTTTCATGTTCTCCCTTCCCATATTCCTTCCCTCTCTCTCTCTCTCTCACTCCCGCGACCCCATCCCATCTCATCTCTCTCCTAAATCTTCTTTCATGTTCTCCCTTCCCATATTCTTCCCTCTCTCTCTCTCTCTCACTCCCGCGACCCCATCCCATCTCATTTCTCTCCTACATCTTCTTTCATGTTCTCCCTTCCCATATTTCTTCCCTCTCTCTCTCTCACTCCCGCGACCCCATCCCATCTCATCTCTCTCCTACATCTCTTTCATGTTCTCCCTTCCATATTCCTTCCCTCTCTCTCTCTCTCACTCCCGCGACCCCATCCCATCTCATCTCTCTCTAAATCTTCTTTCATGTTCTTCTTTCCCATATTCCTTCCCTCTCTCTCTCTCACTCCCGCGACCCCATCCCATCTCATCTCTCTCCTACATCTTCTTTCATGTCCTCCCTTCCCATATTTCTTCCCTCTCTCTCTCTCTCTCACCCCCGCGACCCCATCCCATCTCATCTCTCTCCTACATCTTCTTTCATGTTCTCCCTTCCCATATTCCTTCCCTCTCTCTCTCTCTCACTCCCGCGACCCCATCCCATCTCATCTCTCTCCTACATCTTCTTTCATGTTCTCCCTTCCCATATTTCTTCCCTCTCTCTCTATCTCACTCCCGCGACCTCATCCCATCTCATCTCTCTCCTACATCTTCTTTCATGTTCTCCCTTCCTATATTTCTTCCCTCTCTCTCTCACTCCGCCATCCCATTCCATCTCTCTCCTACATCTTCTTTCATGTTCTCCCTTCCCATATTCCTTCCCTCTCTCTCTCACTCCCGCCACCCCATCCCATCCCATCTCTCTCCCACATCTTCTTTCATGTTCTCCCTTCCCATATTCTTTCCCTCTCTCTCTCACTCCGCCACCCCATCCCATCTCTCGCCCACATCTTCTTTCATGTTCTCCCTTCCCATATTCCTTACCTCTCTCTCTCTCTCACTCCGCCACCCCATCCCATCTCTCTCCCACATCTTCTTTCATGTTCTCCCTTCCCATATTCCTTCCCTCTCTCTCTCTCTCACTCCTCCACCCCATCCCATTCCATCTCTCTCCCACATCTTCTTTCATGTTCTCCCTTCCCATATTCCTTCCCTCTCTCTCTCACTCCGCCACCCCATCCCATCTCTCGCCCACATCTTCTTTCATGTTCTCCCTTCCCATATTCCTTCCCTCTCTCTCTCACTCCGCCATCCCATTCCATCTCTCTCCTACATCTTCTTTCATACTCTCCTTTCCCTCTCTCTTTACCGTCACCCCCTTTCATCCCTCTCTCCCATATCTTCCCTCTCTCTCTCTCTTTCTGTCTCCATTCCCTTCACTCACTGAACTGGGCGAGTTATAATCAATGTCTCTTCAGCTTTAGCAGTTAATGAGTTTCCTTGCATAATATAATGCGAGCCCTTGCCATTTTCAAATAGCAAACACTAAATAGCTTTAACTAAAAAAAAAACATCACACAAAAAGACTATATTTAATGAACAGACTTTTCTACACAGAAAAACCTTATGATTTATCTTTATATTTTTCTTAGCTTTTTATCAACAAAATTATTCGAGCTAATATGAAGTTATTTATTTTTTCTTCATTTTTAATTGAAAATTGGGAGGACTGGGTGGTCTAGAGGTAAGACGACGGTCTAAAGACAGGAAAGTCTTGGGTTTGAGTTCCGTCGCAGGAGGTGGGAATTTTTCACTTCGAATCAACGTTTTATCTCTGGCTTTTTATCCTCCCCTTGACTTTTGGTAAAAGAGTTCTTAAATGTTATGTAGAGCCGGTCTTAATATGTGGTGATGTGAATCATGATAATCTCAGATGGTAGATGTACAACAGAGATGAGATGCAGAATAGGCAAAAACAGCTTTCCAAAAAATGAGGAAGATACTGTGCAATCAATTTTTGACAATAGAAACAAGAAAAAGGATTCTTAAATGTCGTATAGAGACAGTCTTAACATATGGATGTGAATCATGGACAATAAAACAACAGACAAGAAAATCACTGGGGGCTCTAGAAATGTGGTTTTACAGAAGAATGTTAAGAATACCATGGACTGCTACGAAGCGTAATGAAAACGTCCTCAAAGAGGCCAAACCAAAAAAGGAGATAACATCCAAAATTAGGAAAAAACAATCATCACTTTTTGGCCATGTAATGAGACTAGAACAGCTGGAATATATTGTAACAACTTTGAAAATTGAGGGACGTAGAGATAGAGGGAAGCAAAGAGAAAATATACCAGACAGCTTAAGAGAATGGCTTGGCAGAAGGTAAACAAAAGAAATGAAAAATAACTGTCGAGATCGAAAGTTGTGGAGAGACATGATCACCTACGCCAGTAGGCACGGTACTTAAATAATAATAATAATAATAAGTGTTTTATTTCTATTTTAAAACAAAGTTCACTGAACTATATAATCGCCACTTATAAGAAAACAGTCAACTAGTAGTGGTGACCTCTGAAACTCTGATGGGCTCTGTTTTTATGATATTTGTCAAAGTTCTGGACATGTTAATGTCATCTGACGGTAATTGTTATTGTTATCTATAAAATATGCATCTCTGGGCCATTCAAGTTTAAAAAAGTTTACTGGAACGCGCTTAGGTCCGTTCTGGCTTGAAACATAACTGGCTTTTTTTTTTGTTGTTGTTGCGTTAGCCATCTTTTTACCTCTGACGAAGTACCTAGAGACTAGGAACTGAGTTTTGCGCGTTAATCCGTTTTTTTCTCTGGCAGCCGTGTGCACAGGGGTCCCTCGCCGCACTGGCAGATAACTCCGTCTTCGGAAGTACTCATATTTTTTTCTGTCTATGAGTAATTGACGTTTCAAGCCGGGCCTCGCTGCTGAGAACAGGGGTGATTGCCGCAGAGAGAAATCATAAATAAAAATCCAAACTACATGCTTATATAATAATAACAATTATAATAATAACAACAATAATAATAAAAATAAAACTGGAATATTTTCATTCGTTGAGTGAGCACGCAGGTTCGAATCTCGGTAGGGTCAAACGTTTTTTTCATCGGGATTCTAAAAAAAAAACTTAGACCCAAATACCTCGTGCCGCCTGCACTGAAGAAGCGGCCTTTATTACACCCGATCCTACAAGGTATATACCGTAGAGATAGTTGAGAAGGGTATTTTAAAACAAAATAAAACTGACAATTTAAAATCTTCAATATTAAATTACCATGATATTATTATATTATATTATATTATATTATATTATATTATATTATATTATATTATATTATATTATATTATATTATATATTATATTATATTATATTATATTATATTATATTATATTATATTATATTATATTATATTATATTATATTATATTATATTATATATATTATATTATATTATATTATATTATATTATATTATATTATATTATATTATATTATATTATATTATATTATATTATATTTTATATTATTATGATGTCAAATAACCAAATTCTCACTGTTTGTATATCTGCCGCGCCAGTATACGGTTACTATATATCATAAGTTCCCACTTACCCGGATACATTCTAAATTGCAAGGTTTAAATTACCGTCCGGGACGATTTTTCAAAATAACGCGAATGTCCGGTAATTGGATCCATGGATTACATTTCTTTTTAATGAATATAATCTTGAAGAGCGATGAGCACAGATATCCAATAAAATGTCCGGAGTAAAGCTGTACCAAACATGAAGAATAAACATCAAATGGTATCAAGCAACTAAACTAATAGAGAAACAAGACATGCTGCGACGTTTCGGCCAAGGCCTTCGTCAGGTACACGGCAATGAATAACTATTACACAATAGTACTTAGCCACTTCAAATCAAAGAGCCGCGATAGCTCAGTGGTTAGTGAACTGGACTACAAAGGACAAGGGGTAGGGTTCGATCCCAACCGATGGCTTCCGGGTTCAACCAGCCTTAAATGGGTACCGGATTTTTTTTCTGGGAAAGTAAAGCGGCACGGGCGTAATACACATTACTACACACAGAGTGTATGTTCCTCCACTACCCGCAGAAAGCTTGACTGATCTACAGGAATAGATCACTGAAGCTGTAAACTCGATCACGCCGGATATGCTGCAGAGTCTGGTCTGAGCCAGATTATCGCATCCATGGTTGCGACTAGGAACGTCTAGGACGCAAATGGAGGGGGTGTGTGATACCAACTGATACTTCATGAAACTTGATGAGTTGATGCAATTGTAGCCACCGATGTATTAAAACATTCAAATAAGTTTTAATTTTATAACTACTATGTTAGTCATATCTTATATCTTTGTGTGTATGTCTATGTTAGGTGTGTGTCATATCTTTGTGTGTGCATGTCTATGTCAGTCATATCTCATAACTTTATGTGCATGTCTATGTTAGTCATGTGCCATATATCTTGATGTGTGTAGGTGTTAGTCATGCCTCGTATCGCTGTGTGCATGTCTGTGTTAGTCACCTCTAGTGACTCGGGCAGATGGTGCTCGTAAACCTGGGAGGGCAGACCATCTAAGGCAGTATCCCTCTACAGAAAAGACAATCTGCTGCCTTGCAGGAAGATTGGGGACAATCAAAGGCTAAGGAAAGCTAACCTGAATAAAATGTTGGCTGAAATCGGATGCACTGGGCCACTGGCGCAGAACACAGCGCAACGTTTTTAACGGGTGTTCAATCAGAGTGGATCTGGCAGACTTTAATTGTGATGTTCTGTCTGTGGGGACGATCAACACACTTAACCTGACAGCTGACTTCATGTGAGAGTCTGGAAAATTTAGTCCTGATCGCAGAGAGAGAGAGAGAGAGAGAGAGAGAGAGAGAGAGAGAGAGAAGAGAGAGAGAGAGAGAAATTGATGAGTGTTTTGCGGACACCCTGTATATTAAATTTTGGAATACGGATTTGTACGAATGCTTTAAGTTTTAAGTGTTAGATTTTAATTTACAAAATCGTGTAAAACAATTATTGAGTTACTCTGTAGAATAATATCAGATCTGATATGTCACTGACGATTTCATAAAAGCTGGCATCTTGCTACTTAAGTGTAGAGCCATTATTTCTTCCTTCTGCAGGAGAAATATGTCGATCATGCTACAGATGTTTTGAAATACATAGATTTGTTTCCTCGTTTCTCGTTCTTCATTCCTTCTTTATTTGCCTTTCAGCGTCGAGAGGAGATATAGTCTGTGGTCTGTTGCTCTTTTGATAGCCTCTCTTGCTATGATTTCTAATGTTTCTAATGTATTCCATCAATCCTTGTTTCTCGTTGAAACAAGCATTTTTGCTCAGTTTTATATTCTTATCTCTTCATTGATATCGATGATGCCCGAATTATTTCAATCAAATGAGATGGGGGAAAAATGAAACTCACAAGGGAAGAGAAAATCAGGACGACCTAGGAATACCCAGAATAGAGAAATCATAGAAACCCCCGAGGACACTGACCTTGACCTGAACCTGACATACAGGAAATGTCCAAAAATAAGGATGGATGGAGAGATCTCGTCCCAGGCCTGTGCTCTCAAATAGTGCCTCGGGGGCTTTGATTGTTTGAGACCAAACAAAGATGAAAATGTAGAAAGGTTTTCAACATGAATGAGGAAGATTTCAACATCAAAACAATTAATTAACGAGTTGAAAATATCAATTATCCGGCGATGTGTTTATTTCTCATTGTTGTATGGTGCGGAAACAAGAACAATGAAACATGAGCAATACAAAATCAATACCTTAATGTGAACTTCATGGCGCATTAAACAAAAAATATTCTGTTGAAAGGAAATCCAAAAATGAAATATGAAGAAAACATAAAAATAAAGACAACGAGGAACATCAGAAGGGTTGATAACAATTGCTGGAACATGTTGAAGCATGTAACATTTTTACTGATAATTGTGCATGTATGGTAAGGTATTACAATTCTATGCAAATATGGCTATAAATGGGATTTTACGTAACATATAATGTTGTAGGTGAGGGGCACGTTGTTTTATATCAGTTATGGTTAGTCGAAGGCCCGGTATCACTGCAAACGAATTAAAATCCATAACGGCTAAATCACACGTGCCAGTGGAATCGTCCGAATTAACGTCTCATATCATTGAAGGATCTAAACAAAGAAAGGCAGCTGTAGTACTCATCATAGCAGCCACAGCACACGCAAAAAGACATAAGGCGTAGTCGCACCGAAAGTGAACGCAATTGAACTGTCCTTCGTCATACGATATCATATCATCATTCATCGTAAGCAACCGGAATATCGTAAAACGATGTGGAAGAAAAACACAGCTCACGGTGAGCACAAAGCACAAAGCTCAGGCGCTCCTGCAACAATCCGGACTTGGAATATGAGGAAACTGCAACAAGGAACACTTTTCTTTGAGGACTGAGCCTCAATGGTTCTTGCCGCCTATCAGCCATATTGACCAGAAGTCGCTTTTATATGAAACGGTAATATAACGAAATAGAAATGTGTATTTGTTAGTGTGTCCTGGTAAGGCAAATAGGTTAATGTTGTATATAAGGGGTAACATTTGAAGTCACAAATGGATATAGGAAAGAACATTTCAAGGAATAGAGGAACACAATATATTTTTTTATGAAAGTGTCACTTGCAATCACTAGCATTTTTTCTGTTCATTTTAATAATCTGCTGACAAGAATTGAGCACTTATTTGGGGGCGGGGGAGAGAGACAGAAAGTATAATGGTCAGTTCCGCTAATCATTAAGAATTAATTAACGTTTCTGGGGAAAATCCCTGTTTTAAAAATAGCATATCTTTCAAGGTCACTGCCGTCAATAACAGACACAAGAAAACTGACTAATGCCTATTTTGTGGCTAATATCGTTCTCTGAAAATTAAAAAAATAGATACTTTCCTCGCAGAGTAAAATGACGTAATTATGTTAATGCAACAATATGAATAATTATTAAGCAAAACACAGCCTGCAAAATAATACACATAAAATGAAAGACTGGAAAAACAATTTCACAGAAGTAATGCAAACTTTCATGACAAATTGCTAGGTAAAATAAAAAAAGAATTGTCGTGGCTCACGTTAGTTTACATTACAGGTTGGCACAGCCTCAGTTTCCATGCCTTATCCAGGGAGTCTCTTACAGTGTCAACTCTCTTTATACTATAATGGCTCTATGTCACACATTAATTAATTCCATTATAATATCACTATACAGAATTATTTACTGTTAAGTACAGTGTAAGATTAAGGACAAGGGTTAGGTTTCGATCCCAACCGTCGACTTCCGGGTTCACCCAACCTTAAATGAGTACCGGATTTTTTTTCCTGGGAAAGTAAAGCGGCACGGGCGTAATACAGATCACATTACCCCAAAAATCTTATGTTAAAGGTCTGTAAAATTCCATATACGCCACTTGGCGTGATGGGGGCTCTTTACTTTTTTTTTACAGTGTACGATTATGTATAATAACTTTGAATAGTGTACAATTATTACGATTCCTGCACGTTTACATCAATAATGACGTGATATTCTTTTCTAATGTGTTGTTTTATAGATAACGCCAACGTTGTACAAGTACTGTGTCCGTAGAATATATGTTCCTGGTTACAAAGCAGGATACAAGCACAAGAAAGAACCCAGCAACAATGATTAGCGTTCCTGTTTGTTGCATATTACTCAAGCATCCTGGTTGTAATGCATGACTTGTCCAATCATTAAAGCATGACAATTTCAACAAGACGGTCTCTTCTATGGCTTGACCTGGTACCATGCAACAGTACAACTCAATCGATGACGTTACTCTTAAGTTAGGTGCCTAGCACTGAAATATGACAATTAACGCATCTGTACAAGTTATGGTTCCCAGCCTATGAGACGGAGTTCGTGCACGTCGGTCAGGGTTTCTCCTCGGAGGTTATCAGTATTTCAAGGAAAAGATTGGAGCTCCTATGGGTGTGTCTGAAGTGCTATGTTGATGATCCTGGCATAATTAAACATATCTTATAAATTATATATATATATATATATATATATATATATATATATATATATATATATATATATATAATCTCCTTCACTTCTTTATCAGATATCAACATGGGGGCTGCCTGGCTTCATTATCAGACATTAACATGGGGCTGCCTGGCTTCATTATCAGACATTAACATGGGGACTGCTTGACTTCATTATCAGACATTAACATGGCGACTGCTTGACTTCATCATCAGACATTAACATGGGGACTGCTTGACTTCATTATCAGACATTAACATGGGGACTGCTTGACTTCATCATCAGACATTAACATGGGGACTGCTTGACTTCATTATCAGACATTAACATGGGGACTGTTTGACTTCATTATCAGACATTAACATGGGGGCTGCCTGGCTTCATTATCAGACATTAACATGGGGGCTGCCTGGCTTCATTATCAGACATTAACATGGCGACTGCCTGGCTTCATTATCAGACATTAACATGGGGACTGCTTGACTTCATCATCAGACATTAACATGGGGACTGCTTGACTTCATTATCAGACATTAACATGGGGACTGCTTGACTTCATTATCAGAAATTAACATGGGGACTGCTTGACTTCATTATCAGACATTAACATGGGGACTGCCTGACTTCATTATCAGACATTAACATGGGACTGCTTGACTTCATTATCAGACATTAACATGGGGACTGCTTGACTTCATTATCAGACATTAACATGGGGACTGCTTGACTTCATTATCAGACATTAACATGGGGACTGCTTGACTTCATTATCAGACATTAACATGGGGACTGCTTGACTTCATCATCAGACATTAACATGGGGACTGCTTGACTTCATTATCAGACATTAACATGGGGGCTGCCTGGCTTCATTATCAGACATTAACATGGGGACTGCTTGACTTCATTATCAGACATTAACATGGGGCTGCCTGGCTTCATTATCAGACATTAACATGGGGCTGCCTGGCTTCATTATCAGACATTAACATGGGGACTGCTTGACTTCATCATCAGACATTAACATGGGGACTGCTTGGCTTCATTATCAGACATTAACATGGCGACTGCTTGGCTTCATTATCAGACATTAACATGGGGACTGCTTGGCTTCATTATCAGACATTAACATGGCGACTGCTTGACTTCATCATCAGACATTAACATGGGGACTGCTTGACTTCATTATCAGACATTAACATGGGGACTGCTTGACTTCATTATCAGACATTAACATGGGGACTGCTTGACTTCATCATCAGACATTAACATGGGGACTGCTTGGCTTCATTATCAGACATTAAAATGGGGACTGCTTGACTTCATCATCAGACATTAACGTGGGGACTGCTTGGCTTCATTATCAGACATTAACATGGGGACTGCTTGACTTCATTATCAGACATGAACATGGGGAGTGCTTGACTTCATTATCAGACATTAACATGGCGACTGCTTGACTTCATTATCAGACATTAACATGGGGACTGCTTGACTTCATTATCAGACATTAACATGGGGACTGCTTGACTTCATTATCAGACATTAACATGGGGACTGCTTGACTTCATTATCAGACATTAACATGGGGACTGCTTGATTTCATTATCAGACATTAACATGGGGACTGCCTGGCTTCATTATCAGACATTAACATGGGGACTGCTTGACTTCATTATCAGACATTAACATGGGGGCTGCATGGCTTCATTATCAGACATTAACATGGGGGCTGCCTGGCTTCATTATCAGACATTAACATGGGGACTGCTTGACTTCATTATCAGACATTAACATGGGGACTGCTTGACTTCATCATCAGACATTAACATGGGGACTGCTTGACTTCATTATCAGACATTAACATGGGGACTGCTTGACTTCATTATCAGACATTAACATGGGGACTGCTTGACTTCATCATCAGACATTAACATGGGGACTGCTTGACTTCATCATCAGACATTAACATGGGGACTGCTTGGCTTCATTATCAGACATTAACATGGGGACTGCTTGGCTTCATCATCAGACATTAACATGGGGACTGCTTGGCTTCATTATCAGACATTAACATGGGGACTGCTTGGCTTCATTATCAGACATTAACATGGGGACTGCTTGACTTCATCATCAGACATTAACATCGGGACTGCTTGGCTTCATTATCAGACATTAACATGGGGACTGCTTGACTTCATTATCAGACATTAACATGGGGACTGCTTGACTTCATTATCAGACATTAACATGGGGACTGCTTGGCTTCATTATCAGACATTAACATGGGGACTGCTTGACTTCATTATCAGACATTAACATGGGGAGTGCCTGGCTTCATTATCAGACATTAACATGGGGACTGCTTGACTTCATTATCAGACATTAACATGGGGAGTGCCTGGCTTGATTATCAGACATTAACATGGGGACTGCTTGGCTTCATTATCAGATATTAACATGGCGACTGATGAGCGTAAAGTTCTGAGACTCAGAAGTCTGCTCAGAGATAGTTTCAGAGACGTTGAATCAGGAATAGGCCCTATATATAATCAGTGATCTACACACAGGAGCAAGTGGTGGGGCGTAACGTACACTAGATGTGGTGACAGCTAAACAAAAAAGGAACACAACAAAACAAAAAACAAGTACATAATCTACACACATCCACTTGAGTTGTCTGGATCATCTATGAAACATAAACTATATCAGATTTTTCCATGGCACGGTCAACTCTGACAAGGCTCCTACGTTTCTCAAGCCTCTAAAAATTGGTACCTGAGATTTTTCTGGGAGAGGATACAGACCACATTCCCCAAACACGTCAGGGACAAATTACTGACAAATGTCACAGACTGAAACAAAAATAAATCCTAGATATAGAGACAGATCTACATGGAAAATACCAACACACAACAGCAGAGAGAAAAACTACAAGTTGTAGAGACAGACTTAAAAAAAGAAATCACAATTTGATGAGACTTAAGCCAAGCTCAAAGGACTTCTGGTTTGGGAAAGTCAAAAAAAAAAGGTGGAGATGTGGGTCAGATGTGTTGCTTTCTGCTAAGGATGGATTCCCACCAAACATCTTCTTCTCATGCCTTATAGCTCCTTGTGGAACAAAGGGCTACTGCCACTCTGCCAATGACCCTGATTCTGTACTATTTTCTCCAACTAAGTTCATGTCCATCCTGCAGCCTTTGCTTCTGTCTCAACAATGTTCTTCTGGTCTGCTTAGACCTTCCAACTTTCCTAGATTCTTGTAGATTCTAACCTAGATTGACTGTCTTCCAAACATGGAGACTAGATTTTAGTTATCGTCCTAGAAAATATCCTTTAAATACCTGGAAAGCTATATTTCATCAAAAAGCAACATTGAGAAAGATATCTCTGCTAGAATTTGGATGTCAGCCCAGGAATTCAATAGACTTAAAAACATTTGACATTCAACTAGTCTCCATTTCAGCACAAAGCTTAGAATTTCCAAGTCAAATGTGTGATCCATTCTCCTGTATGCAGCAGAAATATGAAGAATTAATCATAAGATAGAAAGCTGACTTAGAGGATTTGAAGGCCACTGACTTAAGAAAATTCTAAACATCCATTGGAATCAATATATCACAAACAAAGAAATCATCAGAAGATCAGGCATTAACAACACTAATCACAAAGTGAAAAGAAGACATTGGAATTGGCTAGGCCACGTTCTACAAATGGAGTAAACCAGGCATTCACACCTAGCATTAACATGGACACCAACTGGTAAATGAAGAAGAGGCAGACTGTTAGGGACATGGCGACGAATCATACATGATGAAATGAAAGAGACTGGCAGATTCTGGCCATGTTTGTTCTAGACTGGATTGGGTGGAGATATCTTGTGGGTGTGGAGCGTGTTCCGACTGGAGTTCAGAGGAATAAAAACAGACAATATCACAAGACATTCTTGACCCACTGATGGTTATGTGGGTCAATGATGAATGATAAGAAAAAGTGAAAAAGAATAAACCAGTAGGTGTTAGTTGCCAGCCTCCTCATAGATAATAACAGATTGAATAACTCAACATACAGGATGCATAACATCAAAGAAATAATTATTACATATACATCCACAAAAAAACTATTGCACATACAATCCAAGGGAATATACTCTCCAAGGGTCCAGATTCAATTCCCAGAAGTGGCAGATTTTTTTTCAGACTGACATGGCTTCAGGGTTCACCCAGCCTCTAAAAAATTGGAACCAGAGATTTTTTCTGGTGAGTAAAGTGGCCTGGCTGGATACCAATTACATCACCCAACAATGTGATATAAAAAAAAAGTAAAGAGCCCCCGTCATGTCAAGCGGCGTATAGGGAATATGGTATTAGTGACCATAAATTTTACAGACCTTCAGCACATGATTTTTGGGGTAATATGGTTGGTATTACGCCCGTGCTGCTTTACTTTCCCAGAAAAAATCCGGTACCCATTTAAGGCTGGGTGAACCCGGTAGTCGTCGGTTGGGATCGAACCCTACCTCTTGTCCTTTGTAGTCTGGTTCACTAACCACTGAGCTATCGTGGCTCCCAACAATGTGATGTGGTCATGAAAAAACATGGTCACTAATGCCATATTCCCCATGTTTCTATCAAAGCATGGAGGAAACCTTTAATTTAATTTAATTTACTTCTTTTCTTCACACACAATTACAAAATAACTATTACACACGCAATTACAAAATAATTATTACATATTCAAATAAAAAATAATCTAAATTTGAGGAAGGTTTGTAGGCCCACTTTGGGACAAGCTTTACACAAGCATTAACTGTCACAATGATCATCTTTATTTGCATATTCACATTGTTATATGAAAACAAGCATCAATGAATTATTTAAAAAATGTAAATAACTAATAAACTTGCTTGTTTTGACATCAATATTAACACATGTTCTCACCGTTGCATGAAGAACAATTTCAGTATTAATGCTTTTATATAAAACAGTTTTAGTATTTATCTTGTTCTTGTGTGAAAACCAATTATGTCAATTTTGAGTTATAACTCATCACTTCTGAATATGGCAATGGTAGTCGCATATCAATTAATTAATTTTTAAACATAAATACAATAAGACATTATTGCTTATTTCTTATGTGCTAGAAAAGTTAACTGTATGGTATGACAGAAAGATCAATTGAATTATATATTAACAATATGTTCACATAGAAAAGATCTGTTCTGTTATAAACTAGCAACATTGGCAGTTAGAAGAAATCTGTTGTGTTTTATGTTAAAAGTATGATCAGATAGGAAAGATCAATTTTAATACAAATAAACAATATACTGACATAGAAGAGATCTACTACAATATAATTTAACAATTTTATCAGATATAACAGATCTATAAATAAAGATATACTATGGCAATATTTAACAATATCTTCAGGCAGAAAGATCTACAATAATATACGTTGACAATATGATCAGATGAAAAAGATCTACTATAATATAATTTAACATTGTCAGAAATAAAAAAAATATACTAGAAGTTAATAGTATTGTCAAACACAAAAGGTTTGCTTTGAGATAAACATTTACCATGACTATCAAACAATACTTTCATAGAGAAAAGACCTACTGTGATGTATGTTAACTATACTGCCTGTCAGAAAAAAATATCTACTATGATATAAGCAATACTGTCATACAGAAAAGATCTATTACAACATAAGTTAACAATGTTGTCATACAGAAAAGATCTATTACAACATAAGTTAACAATGTTGTCATACAGAAAAGATCTATTACAACATAAGTTAACAATGTTGTCATACAGAAAAGATCTATTACAACATAAGTTAACAATGTTGTCATACAGAAAAGATCTATTACAACATAAGTTAACAATGTTGTCATACAAAAAAGATCTATTACAACATAAGTTAACAATGTTGTCATACAGAAAAGATCTATTACAACATAAGTTAACAATGTTGTCACACAGAAAAGATCTATTACAACATAAGTTAACAATGTTGTCACACAGAAAAGATCTATTACAACATAAGTTAACAATGTTGTCATACAGAAAAGATCTATTACAACATAAGTTAACAATGTTGTCATACAAAAAAGATCTATTACAACATAAGTTAACAATGTTGTCACACAGAAAAGATCTATTACAACATAAGTTAACAATGTTGTCACACAGAAAAGATCTATTACAACATAAGTTAACAATGTTGTCATACAGAAAAGATCTATTACAACATAAGTTAACAATGTTGTCATACAGAAAGGATCTACTACAATATAAGTTAACAATATTGTCAGACAGAAAAGATCTACTACAATATAAGTTAACAATATTGTCAGACAGAAAAGATCTACTACAATATAAGTTAACAATGTTGTCATACAGAACAGATCTACTACAATATAAGTTAACAATATTGTCAGACAGAACAGATCTACTACAATATAAGTTAACAATATTGTCATACAGAAAAGATCTACCACAATATAAGTTAACAATATTGTCAGACAGAAAAGAACCTACCACAATATAAGTTAACAATATTATCAGACAGAAAGGATCTACTACAATATAAGTTAACAATATTGTCATACAGAAAAGAACCTACCACAATATAAGTTAACAATGTTGTCATACAGAAAAGATCTATTACAACATAAGTTAACAATGTTGTCACACAGAAAAGATCTATTACAACATAAGTTAACAATGTTGTCATACAGAAAAGATCTATTACAACATAAGTTAACAATGTTGTCATACAGAAAAGATCTATTACAACATAAGTTAACAATGTTGTCATATAGAAAGGATCTACTACAATATAAGTTAACAATATTGTCAGACAGAAAAGATCTACTACAATATAAGTTAACAATATTGTCAGACAGAAAAGATCTACTACAATATAAGTTAACAATGTTGTCATGCAGAACAGATCTACTACAATATAAGTTAACAATATTGTCAGACAGAACAGATCTACTACAATATAAGTTAACAATATTGTCATACAGAAAAGATCTACTACAATATAAGTTAACAATATTGTCAGACAGACCAGATCTACTACAATATAAGTTAACAATATTGTCATACAGAACAGATGTACTACTATATCTATCTATCTATCTATTGTCCTTTCGAGCCGAAGACGGCACATACGGCAGAACTACAATCTCAAAAACAGAAACCCCTGCGTGCCGAAGTGGCACATATTGCAGAGATCACTGCTTCTAAAATCTATGGTTCTGTTTCCATAACAATGATTTTTACAATGACAGCTTGTCAAGCCATCGATCAACCTCCTTAGTCGCCTCTTACGACATGCCTGGAAGGTCACAGTGTCACTATTCTTTACTTCCCACATAATGAGGCCCCGGTAACACACGGGATTACTACAATATAAGTTAACAATATTGTCATACAGAAAAGATCTACTACAATATAAGTTAACAATATTGTCATACAGAACAGATCTACTACAATATAAGTTAACAATATTGTCAGACAGAAAAGATCTACTACAATATAAATTAACAATATTGTCAGACAGAAAAGATCTACTACAATATAAGTTAACAATATTGTCATACAGAACAGATCTACTACAATATAAGTTAACAATATTGTCATACAGAACAGATCTACTACAATATAAGTTAACAATATTGTCAGACAGAACAGATCTATTACAATATAAGTTAACAATATTGTCAGACAGACCAGATCTACTACAATATAAGTTAACAATATTGTCAGACAGAAAAGATCTACTACAATATAAGTTAACAATATTGTCAGACAGAACAGATCTACCGTAATAGAAGTTAGCAACTCTGTCAGTAAAAATCAGCTGAGAGGGTAGGAAATAAAAGCTCACCATCTACACTGCATTAGATCAAAATTGGCAAAAAAATCCACATGATATTAGCTTTAGACCAAAAACAAACAATTAACATACTTCTACATGAAAGACCACTGAGTTCACCAAAATTATTATTGTTTATAACGTAATTGCACTGTAAATAGAAGATTGTGGAAGGACATGGCCGCCTACGCCAACCGGTATGGTACATGATGATAACATAATTAGAGCCAATATGCCTCTGGACCAATAACTAATCAAACACAATTAAGTAACTGAAATATGTGTCTTGCAAAGCATGATGAATGTGGGTAGCATAGGTCATAAATATGTGGTTTTAATTACAAAACAATTAAGAAATTTACCTCATGCACTTCATCTGTTATCTAACATCTAATAGTGCCATGGAACAATCTAACAGTGTAGTTAGATGTTACAAAGGATGAGCTGTGCATCTCACCTGAAGTTTTTATTTTGGTTAAGTTTCTCATTCTCTGCAAGGGAGTCAATGCCTGCTGTTTTTTTCCAATCTTATTAGTGTTCAATTGTTTTTCATTTGAAGATTTTCATTGTGGTTTTCAGGTTTTTCCCTCACCTCACTCAATCGTTATATGCACACTTTTTCTTCCCGATAATCAATGATACTATTATAATATGTAATTTTAAAGAAACATAAAATTGTATCTACCAGCTAGAGTAGTAGTGAGACAAAACAAACAATAACATTCTGCAAAAGTCTTTATCAGGTACCAAACAAAAAATATACAAAAATCAACTCCTAGGCAAATGTTATTCTAAAAGTAAACCAAGAAATATAAAAACAAAAGCCAAGCACTGTTTTTTTTTAAATGGCAGAAAGAAACGGTGGCCATGATTTAGTTTAGGTAGCTGTTTGGTTATATGATTAATAGACAATACAGCAAGTAGAATTTAATTGGACCAAAAGGAGACAAAGGGTGAGAAATTGTAAAGGGGGTCTCATAAGGACGGATGAAAGGGGGTGTCCCCTAGGGTACAAAGAAAGAGAGAAAAAGAGGGATAGAGAGAGAAGACAATGAGGAAAGGGGGAAGAAGTGCAGAAAAGATAATAAAGATACTGCAGGGAGAAATAAAGATAGGACACAGGAATGAATGGAAGAGGAGACCAGTGACAGTTAACAATATAAGACATTTACAATGGTCACCAAAATAGATAAATTAATGACAAATGGCATCGCCATCACATACAGACACAAAATTAAATCCTAGAAAAGTCTAAACGTTGTTGTTTGTCTTATCTCTCTACTAATTAACTGCTTGATGCAATTTTATGCTTATTGCACCCTCAGTTCTCAATCAATGATCCTGTTGGTTATATGACCATATATCTTATTTCTACACTAGTCTTGAATTCATTCCATTGTCTATGTTGAATACATTGATATGGTTTACTTTTTCTATGTTAGGAGTTTCATATATCCTCCATGAAAATATACCAAGATTGAAAAGACTCAGGGAGGGTGGCGGCTGCCAGATAAGTATCATAAATAAGGACTTATGCACCCCAATTAAATCAAAGGTAATAATTATAAAAGAAATTATGAAGGATACTTCACTGTTTTAAAGGCTACAGACTCTTCCTGTCATGTAATTATTACAATTTGTCCCCCACCCTCCATGTTTACTTTCAAATTTCTCTTTTTCATTCTTCCCACTCTCCCTCCTTTATTTCAATTTAAAATTAACAAACTTTTAATATTTCTTCAAACCTTTGAGGATGCCATTGGCAGGGTGGGCACTGGAAATTTTCCAGCGAATCATGGGTGCCTATATCCAAATTGATTGTTAACAACAGCTACTCATATCTAAAACACAATTTGTTTGCTCGTTGTACGGTTAGCGTTCATTTTCAAAGAAAAATAATTATAAAGCACTGTATCTTACCAACAACAAAATTATATACCTTCTGAAGATAAACAGCAGAATAACCATTAACAAGGAAAGCATTACACAGTACAGAACTAATGTGATTTTTTGCTTTGCATTTTTCTGCTAGATTTTCAAAGTTGGGGACGTATGATTTATGTCAATTCAAGTTCATCTCTACTCAAATCTTTCAAGATACCACATCAAGGCTAATTTCAACCACTAAATCCACTTTGCTCTGGCCTATAGATGCTGATGGTTACTGCTTCTGTTTATTGAGACAGAAAAAACGCTAACATTTGCTTCGTCCTTTTTTTTCCTCTCAATCTTTTTTTTTCAAGTGAATGCCAAACAGTAAATGACATCACTCCCTGGAATGAGGCTGGATATTCCTGGGCACCAAGAAAACACATAGCAGGAGCAATGGTGCCCACAGGTACTAGGTTGAGAACTGCTGCCATAGGGCATGACACATCGAACATGTCTGAGGACCACACATGTCTAATGGTGCACGACAACACAATCTACTCTATCAGTGGTTCCCAAACCTTTTGACAAAAGGCTTACTTTCCTAGCTGATCATATACCTGCAATGTCCTCATGGCAGCTACAGTCATATAATTTGGATAAACTATGATCCCTTAACAAGATATGTAAAATGATAAAAGACAACAGAATTATTCTGTAACACTATTCAGTAGAAACTCATTTATGTACTGATCCCTTAACAAGATATGTAAAATGATAAAAGATGACAAAATTAACACTATTCTGTAGAAACTCATTTATGTATTGTACTGATCCCTTAACAAGATATGTAAAATGATGAAAGACGACAGAATTAACACTATTCTGTAGAAACTCATAGAATTAACACTATTCTGTAGAAACTCATAGAATTAACACTATTCTGTAGAAACTCATTTATGTACTAACAAATATTAAGCCAATGTGAATGTTCTTGTTTCTAGCACAGCTGTTTGTTGATGATATTTTAGAAGTCTTGGTAAATTTTCTCAGTTCTGAAACATGACTTGGGTACAATTCTGCTATAAAAATAAAAAAAAGTAAAGTACCCCGTCACGCCAAGTGGCGTATAGGGAATATGGTGTTAGTGACCATAAATTTTACAGACCTTCGGCACATGATTTTTAGGGTAATGTGGTCGGTATTACGCCCGTGCTGCTTCAATTTCCCAGAAAAAAATCAGGTACCCATTAAAGGCTGGGTGAACCCGGAAGCCGTCGGTTGGGATCGAACCCTACCCCTTGTCCTTTGTAGTCCAGTTCACTAACCACTGAGCTATCACGGCTCCCCAATTCTGCTACAGTACTTTAATTATGATCATAAGAGACACTATAAGTTAAATTCTTGGAACATTTGTGGTTAAATTATGGTTATTTTACACCAGAAAGGGTCAAATTTTGAAATATTTATTTTCTTTCTTGGACTAAAATATCAACAGCATAAAAGTTAACCATTCTAGAACATTAACTATTTCTATACATTTCGCTGCACAGTGCGTCACTCTCATTTTGATTAGTATAAACCATCATCTAACCATATCTTTTTACATGTCTTGTATCATCTTGGTATTGGTAAAATCTAATTCCTTGTTCAATTATCTAAAAATTTATATATAATATGTTATATGTTAGATAATTATATATATATGTAAATTGATTCTTAAAACAATGACAAATTTTGTCTCTAAATTCTCTTCCGTTGAGTTGATAAAAAGCTTCCGTACGGAAAGAGCTAATAATTTTGTCCAGTGTCCCAATTTCAAACCACTCCAATAAAATATCAATCTCAAGAGTGAGTGGAATGTAGTTTCCTCGGGACATCTTCATTCATACATGTAGGAACATTTTAATGATTAAAATACTACTTGACTAATGAGGGGGGGCACATGACAATATAATTGGTGTGGTGGCCTAGTCAAAGTTTGGAGGTGCCTCTGGGAGCCACAGTGTGCACTGTGGGAACCACTTGACTTTATGATGAGTATAGTCAGAGCAAATGCCTCTAGCACATAATGCATTAGTTCAATAGCTTTAGTCACATACTCTTATTGTATTCAACCAAGAAGATTCCAAGTTCAAACCTTGCTTATCCAAGCTGCTCTATAATTTATCTCATGAACTTATGTGTGTGTGATTCTAGTTCCTCTTTCTAGAATTCTGAAACAACAAATCCAGGCCATTTGCATTTCATGAATAATTAAACAACCGTACTTTCTCATCTATGAGATAACTCTCTTTTTGCAGAAAAACTGAATAAAATTATAGTCCCAATTAACCAGTGGGGTATATTGGTTTTGGGGTCTGGGCTAACGCTGACATAATAAATAAAAACATACATTATATTCAGTAGGCTAACATAAAGTAATATTTTCCAATGACATCACTACATTTTAAATTACTTACTTATTTATGTTAATTATATTCGTCTTGTTTGGGACGAAAATGTCTTGATGACTTTGTCATTAAAAGTACTGTTGGGTTGGTTTATAAGTTTCTGAGGGAATGATTTCTCGATGGACATTAATGCCAAACCAGATAAGCGTTCTTGTGGCTGCATTGAGCGACAATAAGATTTGATTCTCTTGAGAGCAGAAAAAATTCTTTCTACAGATGCTGATGTGCATAATGTAGTTATAAATAGCTAAGGAAGTTCCAGTAATCAAACATAGTTTCACTTTCACTTTGTGGCGATTCTGATTGGCTAGAGTTAAAAATAACCCATGAAACTGCATTCCTCTAGCGTTAACACCCACTATATTATTTGACTCCCATTTTTAATGTCAATGTCGTTAATATTAGGTCCGGATAGAGGAAAAACGTAACGCTGGTTACCAGAGGTTTCAATGTAGAATAGTTTCGGTTTCATTCACAAACGTTATAGTGGCCAGAGGAAAACCTTGCTTTAATAAATGCAAATCAAAGCAAATAAATCATATTGGCCTACGAAATGTGTAATAGAATATTCAAAAATTTGTAATATAATTATTAAAAAAAATAAAATAAATTATCATTTCCTGTTGTATTTCGTGAATATGTTCAGGCTACCGGTGGTAGCTGCGGTATCATAGAGAATACGCCACTGCAATTAACCACTAATAACTTAAGTATAAGTACAAATACCTGGCCATACTGTGTATCTATCTATCTATTGACCTTTCCAGCCATAGCCGGTCCATAGGGTGTAGACCAAGATACTCCCTCTCTTATCTCAATTTTTGTTCTAGCAGTTTTCAATTCTTTTAAAGATATTTGATCAAATCTCGCCAATTGTCTCTGTTCTGTGCAAGCAGCTCTAACTCATTGAGGGAGCCGATTCCTGCTGCTCTTGCCTCTCTCATCAATGTTCTTCTCAGTGTCTCTCTGGGACTTCCTCTTTTTCTCTTACCTGTTGTTTCCCACATGAGGGCTTGCTTTGCTATTCGGTTATTATCTCTTCTCATCACATGTCCAACATATGACCATCGTCTTTTCTTTATTACTGAAGATATTAGTGGTTGATTGGCGATTTCTCTAATTTCCTCATTTGTTTTAAATTTGTTCCATGCTGTACCAAGTATTTTTCTTAGACATTTATTTTCGAATGCGTTCAACTTTGTTTCTATATTTCTTGTAGCATACTGTGTAGTACACAGAAAAATTAACTTGATAATTATAATTGATAACTACAGAAGAATAAAATATAGTACTCTTTTACAAATCATTTCAAATCATTGGACATAAGAATTGTTAAGTTGATTAAGGCATTTGTGTGCATGGATAAACCAACCAGAAAAAAGGCACAAGAACTTTCACCATGTCTGAAAACATAATGTAACAGGTTCTGAGTGGACATAATCTCCAAGATTTTTGTACAACAAATTTTTGGTTATTACATTTCAAAGATCTTCATATACCATGACTTTAGTTTATTTAATCTCCAAAAGTTGTATACAACATAATTTTAGTTCATATGGTCTCCATGATCCAAGATCCTCATTAAAAAAACTATTTTAGTTTATATTACCTGTAATCAGGGATTTCAAACAGCATAATTTTAGTTCATATAATCTCCCAGATTTTCATACAACAATGTGTTTATTCACATAATTAATCTACATAACCTTCATACAACACAATATTTGTTCACAATCTACAGAACCTTCATACAACACAATTTTACTTCTCATAATCTTCATGATAGTTATATCTTAAGGATGAAGACCTTACCTCATACAATCTCTGTATCCTCACTATAATAATACTTCACTTTATTATTATTCCCAATAACTTCAAACCACAAGATTTCACTTTATACAATCTCCAAAGACTTCACACTGCAAGATTTCATTTTATAATAAATATAAGCTTTACAGCACACAAAAAATTAATTTTACATTTTGCATAAAAAAACAAGATCTGCAAATATTTTCCAACAAAGATTCTGGTCACAAGAATAAAAATTATTAAATTATTGTAACGACCATAATAATAATACATAAGATCAACATATAATAACTTCAATTTACATTACATGATAGAGCTAGCTGAATTGTGGGTGCTTGACCTAGATAAATGTCATGCAGTACAAAAAAAAGATTTTGATTGGTCCAACTATTCACGTGAAAAAAAAAAAAAACTTTACGCCATTTTCATGACCCCTTAGTGTTGGATTTCTTTTTCTACTGATGTCGGATTTTTTTTTTTCATTTCCTGCGATGCATCATTTTTGCGGGAGAAAAAAAAATGACAATTTTCAAGAAATTTGTCATTTTGCACCCCTTTTTTTTTGCTGTGACCAGAGAAATTTCTTTGGTTGTCAGCAGACATCAAACAATCCTTTGTGACTCAGGAAATACAGTGAACAATACTATGAGGTAGCCAAATATACTAACGGACTTGTGACAACCGTATGGATAGACAATGTAATACATCTGGTCCATGAGGTGAAGCTCGTCATGAATCAACCTGAGCCAGGGATTCTGAGTCCTCATGTTTTGCCTAGTGTGAACACATGGCTGTGTGTCAAAAGTTCAGAGAAAATACTATTTTTAAAACACCTAATGTTACATTTAAGTGGTAGTAATTTTTAATTCAGTATCATAAATGTTACAGATAGGTATCGTAATTAAGGGTTAAATGCAGAAGACAAATGTATTTAAGGTAGAAAACCATAGCTATCATGGCTTGACACAAACTAGCATCACAATACATCTACACCCACATACCATCTTTTTTAAGAACAGTTGATGAAAAGAAGTGATCGTCTGGCAAACACAGAAGACAATAATTTGTTATAAGTAAGTAGTCAAACAAGTATAAGAAACAATAATATTATTTCATGTTTTATAACAATTATTTGTGACTGATAAACCTCATATCACAACACTTATAAGAACCAGTCCAGTACTCTCAATTCTTGCTTGCCTTATCCCTTATTTCTTTTGGGAACATTCTTGGTGCCAATATAACAAGCTGTTAACAATCTCTTTCCCTTCTTTAACATGCATCAACTTCTGGGTTTGTCTGATTCTAATTCCTATCCAGTCTTTGATACCAACCATTTCCTCATTAGTTTATCTCTATACTTTCTACCATTCACTGTTCTCTGTTATATGGTTTTAGCTAACCCTTTGATCTCAGAGAGCCATGATAGTCCAATGGTTAGTGAACTGCGCCACTAGGGACAAGAGATCCTGATTGATGGATTCCAGGTACACCCAGCGTTAAATGGGTACTGGTTTCATTCTGGGAAAGAAAAGCAACACAAGCATAATACACTTACTAATTTACCCCCCAAAAAATGTGCCAAAGGTCTATAAAAACATGGGCACTAACACCATATTCCCTTTTTGCTACATGTTGAAATAGGGTTCTTTTATTTTTTTTATTCTTAGATCCTGGAGAGCATCAGCAGGTTAGTAGTAAAAAAAACTGGCTTGATAATGTGAGAATGAGTTCAAACATGGTATGGCTCGCTAGATGATAATGAGTTCAAACATGGTATGGCTCGCTAGATGATAATGTGAGAATGAGTTCAAACATGGTATGGCTCGCTAAATGATAATGAGTTCAAACATGGTATGGCTTGCTAGATGATAATGAGTTCAAACATGGTATGGCTCGCTAGATGATAATGTGAGAATGAGTTCAAACATGGTATGGCTCGCTAGATGATAATGTGAGAATGAGTTCAAACATGGTATAGCTCTCTAGATGATAATGTGAGAATGAGTTCAAACACGGTATGGCTCTCTCCAGTGGACAAAAATGACAAACAAAATGGGTACATGGCAGCACTAAGCTGGGGAAAGTAATGACATGGAAGAGCACTAGGCCATCACCTACAAATGCTGTGGCCTTGTAGAGTGAAAGTTTGTACTTCGTTCCTCTATGATATGACATAAGTCACAAAACATGAATTGTTACTTAGATCTTGTGATGTACCCTACTTTCCTTTACCTTACAACTGCTATGTTTCGTCCTATATTATTAGTTAAGATTTTAGAAAATATCTTGTTTGTGATGTGGTCTCTATATCTTAGATGCTTAGTATCCACATTAACACCTCATTTTCATATTCCATTATAATATTCTATATTTATATTCCATGTTTCTACATACAGATCACAGTTGCTTGTCATTGATAATTTAGTTGGTTTGTTCATTTGTATATTTTCAGTAAGTTCAAATATACATGCTTCTTCTATTACACAACCAAAATGATTAGAAGATGTTGAAAAACTGTTGTGGTTAAAAATTGAACATTGCAACTCCCAAAGTTACCAATCTTTGATCTTTTTATTAGGAGCATTAACTACTAAAATATCATTCATACATAAATATTTACTATAGCTAACAAATATTAGGTTTTGTCTGGTGTCACAAATTGGAACCACTTCCATAAAATATTACATTTAAGGATGAGTGGAATGTACTACACTCATGACATCTTCATACATAAATGCTGCTAAATTTGTAGGATTATGATTGAAATGCCACATTGAGATGAAAAAAACAGGCTGTGAAATATATTGATAACACATTAGTCACTAGTTATTAGTGTTCACATTAGTCTAATGTTGAATTTTATGGTTGATGACCTGTCTTGCCACTTCTTTTCAGTCTTGTTAATGAAGCTGTTGTCTGTACTATTTTAGTATTAATTTTGTGTTTGAAACAGTAAAGATTACTGCTGCCTGTCAAAATCTATCAATTACTTCTTAAGGTCAATGATAGCTTCATCATCATCATCATGTGCCACACCGGTTGGCATAGGCGATCATGTCCTTCCACAATTTTTTATCTACAGTGCATCATATCAGTTCTGTTGTTGACTGTTTTAATACCATGACACCAAGCTATCCAGTATTTTCTCTCTTTGTCGTCCGCGATCTCTCTTTCCTTTTATTTTGCCAGTTGTAACCAGCTATTCCAACTTTCCTCTTCTCATGATGTGCCAAAAAAATGTTCATTGTTTCTTTCTGATGTTTTTTAGAAGTTCCCTTTTTGTGTCGGCTTCTTTGAGAATTTCCTCATTGGTCTTGTTAGCTGTCCAGGGAACTTTCAACATTCTTCTGAGAAATCCTATCTCTGTGGCCTCTAATTGTCTTTTCATTTGTTTGTCTACTGTCCCTGATTCGCTTCCATAGGTCAGAATTGGTTCTATATAGCAATGATGGCTTAGGATAGGTATTCTTGATGATGTAAACATAACAATTTCAATTTCATGCTAAGAATGATACTAACATCAGAGAGCTTTCCTTGGCTGCCCTGAATGATCTCTAATCTTGAAGCATACATTTTATCAAATGACTTAAACGCAACAAATGTTGACATTGCCAGTGTTCAACTTTTACAGAGTGTCCCATTCTTTTTTAATTTCAGGAGAAGAGAAAGAGAGGAAAGCAAAGAAATACAAGAAAAAATAGATGTGGAAACAGATGAAAAACATGGGAAACTATGGAATGGTCTTAGTAAAATTGTGTATGTGTGTGTGGGAGGGAAGAGAGGAGGGGTGTCTGTGGATAAATACTACATATCCAGTAAAATTAGCATATTGTGAACACATTAATCATTTTCAGTGCATCCACAAATTTGTTGTAAAACAAAATTAAAGCAGGTTGTGATAAGGCTGGCATCCTCAAAATGTCAAACAAACTACCAGCCTGGGTGAGTCAGAGTGACAAGAGCACATATGTCACAGCTGTACTATATACACTTTTGTTTTTATTCAAAAACAAATGCTATTTTTATACCAAAAATAATTCAGAATGTCAAATTAACAGCTCACTCACCAAGTCTGACTTCTTTTATACTAATCTGACAATTCATGTGTCAAATTGAAATAACAACCTAAACTGACTGCCTACATGCAAAGTTTTAGAATTCATTAATTAATTTAACTGTTAACATAACAAGTTAAAAGTTCACATGTTAAATTAACAGTTCACATACAAATTTACAAATCACATGCTAAATTAGTTAGAATTTACAAGCATAACATAACTTCATTTTCTTAAAAACTCTGTCTTCTCAAATTGACCCACAAGAATTAGATTTCACTAAAAAAGTAAAAAAAAAACAGTCTGTTAAATTGGGACTAGCATGACCATCATCCTGTCTGATATGTTGTAAGGAGTGCTGCGTCAACAGGTTCCATACAGCTGGGACATGTGAATGAACGCATGAGCCAGTCATCAATGCAATCTTTGTGATATGCATGCATACAGGGAAGGTACCTGAGCTGTTCACCAAATGTGAATTCATTCATACAGATCACACACCTAGACGGAAGTTAAAAATATAACTTAGAACATGGAAGTTAAAAAATATAACTTAGAACATGGAAGTTAAAGAATATAACTTAGAACATGGAAGTTAAAGAATATAACTTAGAACATGGTAGTTAATAAGTATAACTTAAAACATGGAAGTTAAAGAATATAACTTAGAACATGAAAGTTAAAGAATATAACTTAGAACATGAAAGTTAAAGAATATAACTTTGATCATGAAAGTTAAAGAATATAACTTAGAACATGAAAGTTAAAGAATATAACTTAGAACATGGAAGTTAAAGAATATAACTTAGATCATGGAAGTTAAAGAATATAACTTAGAACATGGAAGTTAAAGAATATAACTTAGATCATGGAAGTTAAAGAATATAACTTAGATCATGGAAGTTAAAGAATATAACTTAGATCATGGAAGTTAAAGAATATAACTTAGATCATGGAAGTTAAAGAATATAACTTAGATCATGGAAGTTAAAGAATATAACTTAGATCATGGAAGTTAAAGAATATAACTTAGATCATGGAAGTTAAAGAATATAACTTAGATCATGGAAGTTAAAGAATATAACTTAGATCATGGAAGTTAAAGAATATAACTTAGATCATGGAAGTTAAAGAATATAACTGAGAACAATCATAACAAAATGAATATTTAAGTCATTATTTCACAGCAAAGAATAATTATCATTCTAACTACCATAATGTGCTTGCTTCCAAATCAGAAGGGTCCCTGTTCAATCAAACCCAGAAGTGGCAGATTTTTTTTTTCAGATCAACCAACAAGGATATGGGGTTCACCCAGTTTATAAAAATGGGTACCGAAGATTTTTCTGGAAGTAAAGGTGGCCTGGCATGATACCAACCACCCACATCACCCAAGAATGTGCTATGGTCAAAGAAAAATATGATCACTAACACCGTATTCCCCATATGCATTGTAAGGTGTGGAGGGAACCTTTTCTTTAACCACTATTACAATATATATCTCATTTATGGAGTCTGATGGGATGATGGGCACTATGAGTCCAGAGAATAAAGACAGCATGCATTCATGTGTTCTGATCAGAGTTTTTATTTTACCCCTCAGCCCTCCATCTGATTGATAAAACCTTTTGACCCCACCATGATTCAAAACAATGTCCATGTTATTTAGTGAAAAACAATGGTCTTTATTCAGTCACTTGCTCGCCATTTGGTCACCTAAAGTCAAAACATTATCATATTTGTTCTGCTGCACTTTTCAACCGCAATGCTAAGTGTGTATGTTGATTGTCCCTCCCTGTTGTGTGCTGAACAGCTTCAGGCTAATGGTTTAGGAATGTAGGACTTTCTACAGTGGATGATCAAGGCTTTCTGGTATGTGTTGTTGCATATGTCTGTGATCACCTCAGTGCCAAAATCTTCTAATGCCTTTATCATCTCTATCTGTATTTTGTCAGGTCCTGCAGTTTTTCCCTTTTTCATTATATGTATAGCTTTTTCCACTTCCCATTTTAAGATTTTACAGCCTGATGTACATTTTATAATTAGTTTCTTTTCCCTTTCATCATAAAATAATTATGTTATATATTCCTGCCATCTATTGATTATATCTTTGTTTTCTGTTAGCCTTTTTCCTTTTTTGTTTGCAAAACATCCCTTTTATGTGGCTTTGTCATTTTTACTAGTCATTCTCTAATTTCTGTGTGCATACCTCTTAAATCTTGTTTATCTTCCATAGTTTCGATTTCGAGACATTCTTTGGCTGAGCCAGTCTTCTTTTGCCTTTTTGTACATTTCATTACCTATTTTGATGTATTTGGTAGTGTTATTCACTTGTCTTCTTTCTTCCATTTTTACCAAAATGGTGTCGGTTATCCGTTTTTGTTTTTTGTTCTTTTCCTTTTTGGGTACGATGTCGCAAGTTTCTAGTATGCTTTTCTTTATGCATTGCCATTTGGTTTAACTTTTTCATCAGGATTTTCTCTCCTGTACTGATTAATCCCTTCTCCCAACAGCTTCTGATATGTGTTCTTTACTTGTATTATATAAGTATCTTTTTAACATCTTTTTTATTTAAGAATGTTATGTCTAGTGGTACTGTTGATGAATTAGTCTTTTATTTGTTTCTCATTAGCTTGACTTTAATTTTAATCATTACAAAATTGTGATCTGAGTTAATATCTGCTACTGGGTAGGTTTTGGCTTTCTTGGCGCAGTTACAGAACCTATCTTTTTTCTATCTCTATATAAAAGACAGAAGTAATAGTAACAACAAAGAAAAAGTCATCACCGCAGAGCACAATAAAGACAAGTGGAACAATATTAAAACAGGTAAATGAATTTAAATGTCTGGGAACATTGTTAACCTCAGATGGTAGATGTACAACAGAGGTGCGATGCAGAATGGCTCAGGCAAAAGCAGAGTTCCAAAAAATGAGGAAGCTACTGTGCAATCCATTTTTGACAATAGAAAAAAAGTCTTAAATGTTACATAGAGCCAGTCTTTACATATGGATGTGAATAATGGACAATAGGACAACAGACAAGAAAAGCACTGGAGACTGTAGAAATGTGGTTTTACAGAAGAATGTTGAGAATACCATGGACAGCTAAGAAGAGTAATGAAAACTTTCTGAAAGAGGCCAAAGCAAAAAGACAGCTAATTTCCAATATTAGGAAGAAACAATTATCATTTTTTGGCCATGTAATGAGAAGGGAACAGCTGGAACATATGTAATAAGGTAGGTAGTGCCTACCCATACAGCCCAATTAGAAGTCGTTGAAGCGCAGCAATTGTTTGCCCTTCCCAGGTCTTTGAGCCTGAAGATTAATCCGCGGGAATTTATCGAAGATAGCTTGAACTGACCAATCAGTGTCACGCTCAGCTTAGTGGCTACCAATGGAACAATAGAAATAAAATAGTCCCGGACTGGGGTTAATTTTGAAAAGGTAGAAGAGAGAGGAGACGGACACTCTAGGACCAGCAGTCGACCTGGCAAGTCGATATGTATGACGAGACTTTTAAACAATACTAGAGACTCACAGATAGTTCTATTAGAACCTGGTCGTGATCATCCATCGGGCTGTCGCCCAGATCACTAGTTTAGAACAGAATTAATAGACGGCCACTTGACCAAACCGAACGATTCATATTAAAGTTGTTTTTATTCGATAACGAGAAATTCTTATTTACATTGCCCACGTGTCTGCTGTCCGAAAGATTGAAGGTGGGTCTGTCCATGCCTGTCGGCGAACCAGTCTAAGATATGGGAGATGATGGTCAGTTTTGGAAGTCTCTTCCTATGATGTGTTTGCTGATAAATGAATGTATGTGGTCTGTCACTGCAACACATATTGTAACAACTGGAAAAAATGAGAGACGAAGAGATAGAGGAAAGCAAAGAGAAAAGATATCAGACAGCTTAAGAGAATGGCTTGGCAGAAGGTCAACAACGGAAATGATAAATAGCTGTCGAGATCGAAAGTTGTGGAGAGACATGATCACCTACGCCTGCAGGCACGGTACTTGATGATGATGGTGATCTCTATTATGATTTTACTTAATTTTTTAATTTTTTGAAAAAATATAAACGAGTACCTAAGTATCAATGTCAAAATATAGACAAGGTTGCAGCAAGTGTTCAGAATAATATATATGTAATATATAATATATTGTAATAGTATACAAAATCTAATGACATGGAATATTTCTGAAAAAAAAAGCTTACTCTTTTGCCTTTTTATGAGTATCATCATATTTTCCTGTAGGGAGATGGTTAATAAGACCTAAACGTCTGGCCATTTTAACCTGATCATCATCTGCCTGCTGACTTGTTAGCCTATTGGCAGCTGGAGATGGATGGCTTGATGGATACTGGGACTCTGACTGCAATTTGGAAAACACAAAATAAGGAGAAGAGTTTTAAACCAATGCTATGAAATAACTTAAAGATAATTTTGTTGTAATTTTCATTCAAACATAACTGCAAAAACAATTTTCATTCATTCATTTTCCTCTCGACTGAAGATGGTAAATAGGGTGGAAGTCATAGTTCTTCACGATTGATGAACTGCTGCTAGTTCTTGATTGGTTTTTAGTCCCATTGTTGAGCCTTCCCAAGCAATCGTTCTGTGTAGTGAATCTCTGGGTCTACCTTGTTTTCTTTCCCAGATGGTTTCCACATGAATGTCTCCAGATGTGGAAATCTTTCTTCATTCTTTCTCAGTGCATGACCTATGTATTTCCAATGCCTTCCTCTTATGAAACTTGATATGTATTCTTGTTTTGATTTGTCTCTTATTTGTTCATTTGAGATCTATTCTTTCCAGTTTATGTTTGACACCCAACAGAGATAAATAATGCAACAATAATTAAGATTAAGGTGACCATTCATCCCAATTTTTCCGGGACAGTCACGACCGACTTTTTACTGTTTTTTCAACCTTTGTTCCAGATTTGTTACTGTTCCGAATTTGTCCCAATTTTGGTCGAATTTTTAGCTTTTGTCCCGGATTTGTTAAAATACATAAGGGACACAAACGTTTACCAATTTTGCCAATATGGTAAACGTCTCTTTGACTTAAAAATATTCATAATTTCGTTGTTGTGTAGAAAATATTTATAAAGTTGATCTGGCTGTTCGTTTGGCAAAATAGTAACTGTGAAATGTGCTCCAAGTTTTAAATCTTATATACTGAAACTGAAATTCAATAACTCTGATAAAGTTCTGTAAGCCTATATTATTAGGTGTTTTAATTATTTTAAAATATATGTATTATTCAGTTGAAAAAGACGGAAGAAATTTCATTTTATTAATGGAAAATTTAAGTCAAATTAATCCGTCCCGGATTAGGGTTTCAAAAGGGTCACCTTAATTAAGATGCTAATTTTTGTTAACAGCAGCAAGTAAAAGCAAAAGTTAAATGCAGTCTAATAGTTATCATAACCATCATGTGCCATACCGGTTGGCATATCATGTCCTTCCACAATTTTCCTATCCACAGTACATCATATCAATTCTGTTTACCCTTTACCAATTTCCATGCCAAGACAAGAAGCTATGTAATATCTTATATCTATCTATCTATCTATTGACCTTTCAAGCCATGGCTGGCCTATAGAGCATAGACCCAGATACTCTTTCTCTAAATTTTTCTTTCTAGCAATCTTAATCCTTGCAAAGATCTTTTATCAAATCTTGTCATTTGACTCTGTTCTGAGCAAGCAACTCTATCTCATTGAGGGAGCTGATTCCTGCTGCCTTTGCCTCTCAGATCAATGTTCTTCTCAGTGCTTATAGTTATAGGAAGTAAATAAGTTAAGGTTCACTGTAAAAAACTTAAGACGTAAGTGGAATAATATGTAAGTGTCCATTTCTGTAATAACCAATGGCACATCTTATGTGTGATATGATCAATATCACAAGAGACCACCCTACATTTCCAAAACAAATCTCCAACATCCATTTCCAGAGAAAACCTTAAATCCATGCTTGTCCCAAAAAAATGTGTCACCTCTGGGAATTAAACCTAGACCTTCAGTTCAGCAGTGAGTGTACTAACCATGTAACATCTACAATTTTTTACCATATAATACTGTATTGGTATTAATTGGTCTAACCTGTCAGGATAAAACCTCAGCATTTGAAATGGGGCACTAATGTCTTACTAACTGCTACTATGCTCCATAGCCTCAAGCCATTTGAGCATCTTTATAAGTGATTAAAACCAGTGCAACAAAAAGGAAGTTTAGAATTACGATTAGATGTAAGGTGCCACTAATTGTAGTTCTTTTGCTGTTCAGTGTATACACAATAATTGGTAACTCAGCTCTTCTAGAGTATAGATGAAAAGTCTTGTTGACGGACATTGGAACATTTCATCTACTGGACACTGCAGGTGGCTAACACAGGAGAAGTATGGAACAACTTGTTGCTTCATCAACAAATTCTGGGACTAGATAGACAGTTCCTGCACTCAGATGAGATTAAAAATCTATACCAAGTGATATACAGTAGACTTGGATAGAAATCAAATGTGAGGCTGACTGAAGATGACCCAGAAGGCAAAGATGCACAATATGTGCCAGATTTGTGAAACTCTGCAAAGAATCATGAATAGTTTCTGTTGTCGCAGTTCAAGATGCCACAAGAGCATTACTGCTGTGTCTGTTCATGGTCAACAACAATGTCAACAATCAATTCACCAGGTTAAGAAAAAGACTGCAAGGTCAATAAAAAGACCTCAACAAATGACCCCAATGAAGCCAAGATACCTGAGAGTGTCTGTGCAAAAAGTGGTCCATGACTTACAGCTACTGGCATGCACTGCAACAGTTAATAAAGATTTGACTCCATCTTCCCACGGCAGTCTGCCTAGTAAGTGGGGACTAAGATGAGAGCCTGCACGGTAGCCAAAAATGCAATGCTGAAGAGTGATGCTTTGGGCCTAAAAGCTAAGATATCAAAACTTATTGTAAACATCAAAACAATGCATCAACACCCACTTAACGTTTATTTTCGCAGATAATGGAAAGGAGTAGTTGCTGGTGGAAGAACCTGATAATTCATTTTTTTAAACACAAGATATGTGTAATTGACTCACAAAGTATTAACAAAGGCTGTTGTAATCAAAATAAAAAATACCTTAACTTGAACAAATGTTTCAATCTGACAACCATGTCACACAAATGGTACAGAGCAAGAAAACGATTCACCAGGAGATTAAATAAAATAAGTTCAGAAGAATAACACTTACTATAAGGTTCATAACTGCCTTTCAGAACTTCACTGAGCAAAGACTTTAACAAACATTTTAAAAATTGATTTGAGTCATGGACTAAACATTTTTGGCCATAATGATGTCTTTTCTGTTTATTGAAAATTGTTTATAACCTTTATACCAATATGTCTGACTGTCTCTGTTACTCTTTACTTCTTTTTCCATGGATATTTCTAATGTGGATTCAAGAACACATACTCCTTCTACACCTCTCTCCATTTTCAAGGACTTTGACAGGGATATGGTGTTTTATACATCTGAGCTGAAACCAACTTTGCACTTTCACTAGTGTATGACAGCTGTGATGATTACTGGATTCATCAGTAGCTGCATGTTGGGGAGATAACCTGAGCATTACTGAGTTATCCAATGTGCAATTGCCAACTAAACTTTTTCCATGTGAATTCCACACAAATACATCTATTATGATGCTTACTTTTTATAATATTCCTGCAGTTTTAGATATAGTGACTGAAACCAGAACAACTAAGAAATCATGTAAACAGATAATAAAGACAGACAAAAGCATTACAAGAATGGTAGCTACAATAACTAAAATATTAAACAGTGGCAAAATTTATTGGGCACAAACATGGAAGGAAAAGTCTTGGGGCAGCTGTGAGGACAGTGAGCAGGATGTTTAAAATAACTGAGAAGAAATAATGACAGGTAGAAAATTAAAACAAAGAGACAGAACACAAAGTCAAAGACCAATAAAAACATAGTTATTTAAATTATAACAATTACAAACAGTCAAGTATTATCATAATTACAATTATTTATCTATTTATATAATAATTAAACACCAGATAACCACAGTGAACAGTGTTATAAATAATATAGGATATTGCTTCTTTCAAGAGATACTAACAGACAACAGCATTTTTTTTTCAGATAACTGAGTAAGTAAGTAAAGAAATTATGGTAATTTCCTAGTTTATGCACACAAATTATTTCATAGAAATTAGCGATCTGCCTTTAGTTGGTGTCACAACAAAACTACAGTGTTTTCAAGTACTAAAAATTATTTTAGTGTTCAGACAGTTTAAGGTTTCTGTACCATTCCTTTGTTGTTTCTCTTTTGTCTACAATAATGGCAGATTAGTGAACCACCAAATAAAAAATGCAATGTTACTCAAGGGGTTGTTATTCTTCCTCAGAATAATGAATGTGCTTAAACAGGAATTTAATTTGGTATTTTATCATCAAACACTTATTTATTTACACAAACTCATAAAATTACTTTAACACTGTGACACTACTCACTACCAATTACATACCTGTCCCCTGTATGTTTGCTGACTACTTGAAGTTGAGGACGTCTCCTGTGGAGATTCGTTATCACTCCCTCTAATTAAAGAGACATCATCATTACTTGACTTTAAACAATTTCCCATCTCTCCTCCAGTTCTGAGTTCACAAATTCGTTTGTTTTTCTAGCTCAATAAATCATGATTCATGGCCACTCAAACAAGACGACAGTCTAGACCAAGCTTCTTAAAAGGTGCTAATTCCGTAATTGGCGATAACGGTAAAAATATAAAATAATTTATAAAGACTTCTGAGTTGATTTGACAGCTTGTTTCACGACAGTTAGAGTTAGTAGTCTTTACCACCAGTACTCAGTACTAGTTTAGTAGTTTAGTCATAGTGTTTAGTCATTTAGTTAGTAGTTAATTAAGTAAGCAGAGTTCCAATTGAAATTAAATTTTTGTAACATACACAAAATGATATTTTAGCAAATAAAACTATTTAGTCTACAAAGTGGCAAAGCATCCCATTATATTTTAATGACAGACCACACAATAAATAGTTGTGACAAATGACACAGCGGAAAACGATGTCTGCCAATTGATAACAAATTGATCATGTCGACATTGTCGTCTGCTTTTGTAAACACAATTCATTTATTGTTCTATAATAGTTTCGAATATATAATTTATTCCCTTGCCTTTATTAATTTTTACTCACTGATGCAATAAATAATATAATATTAAGCTAGAATACTTGTAGAATAATTAAATTTGCTATTATAAGTTTCGAATAAAATCAGATTTATTTTTAGTAAAAGTACCGGTATTTCCGATATATCTTTACTGGGAAGTTGTAAAGGAGGGGGGGGGGGGAGAGAGAGAGAAAAAGGAAAAAAAAAGGGGGGGGGGTTACTATACCTAATGATCTAGCTTGGCCTGCTTTTCAGGGCCTGCGGCTAGCCAATCATTGTTATGGTTTTGGTTATGGTTAGTCGAAGGCCCCGGTATCACTGCAAACGAATTAAAATCCATAGTGGTCAGGCATTGTTTATAGAAAATCGTTTACTATCATTGTCATGGTTTTTTTTTAAATGAATCACCACTTGAGAACTAAAATGATCATTTGGAGGCGAAGGCGCGCATCACAGCAGCAGAGCTGGTTGTCATCTACCTACAGCTAATGGCTTGCGCCAGGATAATTGAACCATCCAGACCCTGCTCCACCTCTTCGTGGTGCCTCCAGTAACAGACTAACCTGTCTAGTCAGTGCTTGCGAGTAGGGAAGACAACCCGGTACTCAAACATGCCGTACTGAAATCGGATGTGGTGGACCAAAAGGCTCAAATATCACCGTTATATTGCAAACCACAACACAACGCAGACACGCCCACTTAACGTCCTTTTAATGCCGGATGACAAAGAGGTGTACTCCTCCAGTCATCAGGCGAGCGGAAACAACAACAAATGATCATGTAGGGATAGAAATGAGAAATCTTGACACGGTATGATTGATGATTATTTGTGTGTACGGTGCATAGGGGAGAAGTCGTATTTGTCTATGTAGGGATATAAATGAGAAATCTTGACACGGTATGATTGATTGATTATTTGTGTGTACGGTGCATAGGGGAGAAGTCGTATTTGTCTATGTCTGGCAGTCAACCCACGACCTGTTTTGGTTCTTCCTTGTTTCCGGTATGAATTCATCTTTTTTTCTTTTGACCCTCTGATGTTCCTTGAAGCGTCGCAGGAGAAAGGAGGAATGTATCATCATCATCCATGCCTGCTGGCGTAAGTGATCATGTCGCTCCACAACTTTCAATCTTGACAGTTATTTACCATTTCTATTGTTGATCTTCTGCCAAGCCATTCTCTATTTAAGCTGTCTGGTATCTTTTCTCTTTGCTTCCCTCTATCTCTTCGTACCTCAATTTTCCCAGTTGTCACATGTTGTCCCAGCTGTTCCCTTCACATTACATGAGCAAAAAATGATGATTATTTTCTCATAATTTTGAATATTAGCTCTCTTTTTGAGGAATGTATAAGGTCATCTAATGTCTGTAGATGTGTTGATTGTTGTTTTAGTCACTTCCCTTTTAGACTTTTAGATGTAGTTTTTTTTCCTGTGAGTATCCGAATGTTGTTACAATAGAACTGTCTTTGCTCTTGCATGCCTCTTTATTACGCCCATCCAAATATTCCTTATTCTCTATCTTACTCTCGGTCCTGATGTCTTGAGGTCGAAATCTTTAGATATTGTTTTGTCTGGTTCCATTCTTACCAAGTGTCCGAACAATTTCATTTGTTGTTTGTATATATATATGTGTATGTGTGTGTGTGTATATATATATATATATATATAATATATATATATATATATATATATATATATATACATACATACATACATATTTTGGAAGTGAATCATGGACAGTAGACAAAACAATGAAAAGACAATTAGTGGCCACAGAAATGGGATTTCTCAGAATGCTGTATGAATTATATTATTGTATATAAAGACCTTTCTTTACCTCTATAGCTCTTTCTATTAATGTTCTTAAGATATATATTGCACTATTTGTGCACTTTCTTTTCACAAATCCACATTGTTCCTCACTTATTTCTGGTTTTAGTTTTCCTGTTATAGATTTGTAAAAAGTGTTGACCATTTCCGCAATATACCTTCACTATGGCCGTTCTACGTACACAAAGCCGTGCGCCCTCACAGAACGAGAATTCAATGATAGGATACTCCTTGTATAGAGCTTCGCGACAGAAGGCAATCTAATCTCTAATCATTGGAAAACATGTACGTGTTCACTCTTTCTTTCTCTCTCTCTCTCTCCTCTCTCTCTCTCTCTCTCTCTCTCTCTCTGCGATCAAGACTCAATCAGAGTAGGATTCCAGACTCTCTCATGAAGTCAGCTGTCTGTTTAAGTGAATCGATTGCCCCATATAGTTTCTCTTCCAGGGAGGTGGGCGTAGACCACATTGCTCTTCTCAAGGCTGTGTACTGGGGGCAATCCTGTAGAACATGTTTTGTTGTCATATTGTCCAGTGTACAGTGGCATAGTCTGGTTGTATCTATTTTGAATTTGGTGAACATGTGATTTCTCATTCTATTGTGGCCAGTGCGTAGCGAAGTATGATGACTTGATCCTCCTTGATAGTTGATGGTATCCGTCCCTCTCGTTATGCTTTGGGTGTTTCGTTTCAATTTTTCATGGAACTGACCTTGAGGATGGATTTGGCTTCATCATAACTGAGCGGATGGTTCTCTTGTGGTAATCTCCCTCCCTCTTTAGCTAATTTGTCTGCGCGTTCGTTCCCGTGTATATTACAGTGTGATGGTATCCACTGAATGACTACCCTCTGAAAGTTATTGCATAGTTGGTCCAGGGTTGTTCTCAAGTCATCTAGTTCATTGTTCTTGGGGATTTTAGAGCTGATAATACTGACAGTGCATCAATCAGAATCACCAATTTGTTGTGCATGTTATTTTTGTGTTGAGTAGCCAGTGTTGCAGCATCTCTGATGGCCTCAGTTTCTGCTTTAAAGTTGTTTGAGAATTTTCCAGTAGCTATTGACTTGGTGATCTCGTCCTGATTATTATATATAGGTATCGTTTATGTGTTTTTCTGCTACGTGTTTTCTTTCTGTTTCTGATTGGGTGCCTTTATTCATGATTCCTGTTATATTTTCCTTAAGTTCTGGTATTTTATGTTTCCATGAAGAGACATATCAGATGGGCCCAAGGGCCCCGATATTGTTTGGGAAAGTACTGGGTCTCTAGTAGTTAGTTCATTGGCAATTGCAGCGAAGTTACTCCTCTTTAGTCGTACAATTTCGAAACCAGTTATTCTTTGATGCATGGGGTGGCTAATGAGGCTTCTATATTTCTCCGCTTGTCGCAATACTTTAGTGACCCGTCTGTCATATAAGGGGTTGTAAACCTGTTACTGTTTCTAGAGTCTTGATAGGTGTAGATTTCATAGCACCAGTGATGATACGGGCAGCTTGGTTCTGTGTTCTGTTAATTTTGCTAAGGTGTGATTTGGAAGCCATAGCCCAGGCTGTGACTCCATACTCTAGAACTGATAGCTCAGTGGTTAGTGAAACTGGACTACAAAGGACAAGGGGTAGGGTTCGATCCCAACCGACGGCTTCCGAGTTCACCCAGCCTTAAATGGGTACGGGATTTTTTTCTGGGAAAGTAAAGCAGCACGGGCGTAATACCGACCACATGACCCCAAAAATCATGTGCTGAAGGTCTGTAAAATATAGGGTCACTAACACCATATTTCCTTATATGCCACATGGCGTAACTGGGGTACTTTACTTTTTTTTTTTACAACACAAATATGGAGCTATAGCTTGTTTCATAAGTCGTGCCCAACTTTAAAAATCAATATCTTTTAAACCGCTTTTTGTAATTTTTTTCAAATTTGCATGTATAGTTATAATGATTAGAACCCAACAGGGAATTAATTTCATTAAAAACAAACATTTGGTTATTATTATTGCTTATTTGATTTATATAAATTTATAACGACCCATTGATGTAGTCAAAACTTAGTGTTTACAGTATTTAAGTTAAAAATAGCGATTACAAATCCAACAACACGCTCAAATTTACGATTTTGCACGCTTTCCGCGTGAGTTTTCTGACACAATTAGACACTTGTAGTAAACACGAGACATTGTGTGTTCCGTTTCCGTTAATTCAGCGGCGTAACGTGGAACAATAACATTTATCATGAGTCTTAAAATGAAATTCTGCAGTTTACAAAACATCGCAATAAAATGTATGACTATTTTTGCAAAGAGGCTAAACGAGGAAGATTATTTCATTCTTTAGAAAACCCTGAGAATAGGACAAGACATATTTTGGATTTATCTAAACGGTCATTTAATCGCTGGATTCAAGCACGTGACCGTCAATGTTCCAAATATACAAAATCACAAGGAAGAGCAAAAATGTTGGATAATTTCGACAGTGAACTTATTAGAAGTGAAATTCGCAAAATGTTGGGTATGAATGAAACTGTTACAATAAGAAAATTAAAAGTATCGCTGAAAAAGAACAACAGTATTGAAATATCAAAGTCTACATTATGGAGGAATGTGAGAGCTGCAGGCTTTATATTCAGAATGTATTCCAATGGACGAAACATCATCTGTGAGAAGCCACATATAGTAGTCATGAGAAGCAAGTACTTACGTGAAGTAAAAGAGGTGCGCAAGCAAGTTATGATATTGTGTACTTGGATGAAACATGGATCAATGCTCACCACACTAACCAAAGGGAATGGCAGTCATCAGATGGAAAGATTAAGAGATTCATACCTAGCAGCAAAGGACAGCGCTTGATAATTGCTCATGCAGGTAGTCGACAACATGGACTAATACAGAATGCAGAGCTCATTTTTCTTTCAAAATCCATAGACAATCGGGATTATCACTCTGAGATGAATGGTCACATATTTAGACATTGGATTGAAAATTCTGTTCTCCCAGCACTAGATCGACCATCTTGCCTAATAATGGACAATGCAGCGTACCACAACATTGTTGCACTTGAAGATAAAGTCCCGACGTCATCCAGTACAAAAGATGCTATTAAGATATGGTTCACAAAGGAGCACATACAATTTAATAATATGTACTTAAAATCTGAATTACTATCTCTAGTAAAGCAAAAACAGAGGACAAAGATTTTTCAAATAGATAAGATTATCCAAGAGCACGGTCATATAAGTTTGAGGCTGCCACCTTACCATGCTCATTTAAATCCAATAGAACTAATCTGGGCAAAATTAAAAGGACAAGTGGCAGATGAAAATACAACATTCAAAATATGCGATGTAAAGACTCTTGCTAATCTCGCTTTATTAAATATAGACAAAGATTCTCCTTCTTCTTCTTTTCTCTTTCACTGATACCTAAAAGGTGTCGTGGTTTATATCATTTGTCGTTCTTGTACTGCTCGAATTGTCTGAATTAGTGATTTTCCTTTGTTGTTACATGTCTCTGTCACTGCATCTATCCATCTTCTTCTGGGTCTTCCTCTTGGTCTTTTTCCATGCATTCTCGAGAAGAACGCCCTTGATGGTGATAGGTGAGGATTAATTCTGACCAGGTGGCCAAACCATTTAAGTTGTTGTTGTTCTATATATTAAATATAGACAAAGATTATTGGGCTAAATGTGAAGACCACGTCTTAAAACAGGAAGAGGAATATTGGAAAAATGATGGTTTGTGGAATGTTCAACCCCAAACAGTTATTAATCTTTTAGACTCGTCTGATCAGAATGAAAGTATATAGCCCCCACAATGTTGGCCCCTATATTTACAATTTACAATTTTGACAAACATCAAAGAAATATCGCCGCTTTAAGAAAACTGCAGCTGCAAGATATTTGTTAAATATACATTTAAAGGGTCTTTTGCATTCTAATAACATTTGGAAAATTTCAAAAGTATTTAACAAACGGTTAGAGAGTAATAGCGTTTTGAAGTTGGGCATATCTTTTGAAACGAGCTATAATAAGAGACATCAGAAAGAAACAATCAACATTTTTTCGGGCACATCATGAGAAGAAGAATGTTGGAATACTTGGTTACAACTGGCAAATACAGAGAAAGAGAGAGAGAGAGAGAGGACGACAAAGAGAGGAAATACTTGATAACTTGGTGTCATGGCATGGAAAACAGTCAACAACAGAACTGATACGATGCACTGTAGATAGAAGATTGTGGAAAGACATGACCGCCTACCTCAAAAGTTATGGCACATGATGATGATGATTTCAGCCGAAAGAAACAACAAATATTTCTATGCTATAAAGATGTCTGTAAATTTCACGTTAATAACCTTGACATGGACACAGCCAATCGGGAACGCTTATCAAAGATATATTCCGCCAGAGGAAGACAATAGATGCTGAATTGAGAATAGGTGAACGGAGACTGAGACAGGCTATCCGATCAAAGGTCAGCGCGGATAAAGAAATAACAATCTTTGACACGTTCTTCACACTGGCATTCCACTGACTATCGAGACAAACAACAACTAGCATTCCACTGACTATCGAGATAAACAACAACTGGCATTCCACTGACTATCGAGACAAACAACAACTGGCATTCCACTGACTATCGAGACAAACAACAACTGGCATTCCACTGACTATCGAGACAAACAACAACTGGCATTCCACTGACTATCGAGGTAAACAACAACTGGCATTCCACTGACTATCAAGACAAACAACAACTGGCATTCCACGACTATCGAGATAAACAACAACTGGCATTCCACTGACTATCGAGATAAACAACAACTGGCATTTCACTGACTATCGAGACAAACAACAACTGGCATTCCACTGACTATCAAGACAAACAACAACTGGCATTCCACTGACTATCGAGATAAACAACAACTGACATTCCACTAAATATCAAGACAAACAACAACTGGCATTCCACTGAATATCAAGACAAACAACAACTGGCATTCCACTGACTATCAAGACAAACAACAACTGGCATTCCACTGACTATCGAGACAAACAACAACTGGCATTCCACTGACTATCGAGACAAACAACAACTGGCATTCCACTGACTATCGAGACAAACAACAACTGGCATTTAACTGACTATCGAGATAAACAACAACTGGCATTCCACTGACAATCAAGACAAACAACAACTGGCATTCCACTGAATATCAAGACAAACAGCAACTGGCATTCCACTGAATATCAAGACAAACAACAACTGGCATTCCACTGACTATCAAGACAAACAACAACTGGCATTCCACTGACTATCGAGATAAACAACAACTGGCATTCCACTGACTATCGAGATAAACAACTGGCATTCCACTGACTATCAAGACAAACAACAACTGGCATTCCACTGACTATCAAGACAAACAACAACTGGCATTCCACTGAATATCAAGACAAACAACAACTGGCATTCCACTGACTATCGAGATAAACAACAACTGGCATTCCACTGACTATCAAGACAAACAACAATTGGCATTCCACTGACTATCGAGATAAACAACAACTGGCATTCCACTGACTATCGAGATAAACAACAACTGGCATTTCACTGACTATCGAGACAAACAACAACTGGCATTCCACTGACTATTAAGACAAACAACAACTGGCATTCCACTGACTATCAAGGCAAACAACAACTGGCATTTAACTGACTATCGAGATAAACAACAACTGGCATTCCACTGAATATCAAGACAAACAACAACTGGCATTCCACTGACTATCGAGACAAACAACAACTGGCATTTAACCTACTATCGAGATAAACAACAACTGGCATTCCACTGACTATCAAGACAAACAACAACTGGCATTCCACTGAATATCAATACAAACAACAACTGGCATTCCACTGAATATCAATACAAACAACAACTGGCATTCCACTGAATATCAAGACAAACAACAACTGGCATTCCACTGACTATCGAGATAAACAACAACTGGCATTCCACTGACTATCGAGGTAAACAACAACTGGCATTCCACTGACTATCGAGACAAACAACAACTGGCATTTCACTGACTATCGAGACAAACAACAACTGGCATTTCTCTGACTATCGAGACAAACAACAACTGGCATTCCACTGACTATCGAGACAAACAACAACTGGCATTTCACTGACTATCGAGATAAACAACAACCGGCATTCCACTGACTATCGAGATAAACAACAACTGGCATTCCACTGACTATCGAGACAAACAACAACTGGCATTTCACTGACTATCAAGATAAACAACAACTGGCATTCCACTGACTATCAAGATGAACAACAACTGGCATTCCACTGACTTTCAAGACAAACAACAAGAGGTTTTTATGTTTATTTTTATTTATTTTTTTTTTGTAGGTGGGAATGGTTGGTCTCAATGCAAGACGCCAGTCTCGAGACAGGGAGGTTGTGAATTCAAATCCGGGCTGCAGCAGTTGGGATTTTCATTTGTGATTTCTCTCAGTGGCAACCACTGCTGGTCTCAGTAGCGACACCCGACTTGAAACGCCTTTACTCATCGACAGAAAAAAATATGAGCATTTCCAAAGATGCAGTTATCTGCTTGTGTGATGAGGGACACCTGTACACACGGTTACCAGGGGAAAACGGATTTACATGCACAATTCAGTTCCTATTCTCTAGGGCCTTCGTCGGTGGTGAAAGCTGGCCGCTAAAAAAAGTTTATTTTTGTAAAAACGTATGTTTTTTTTTTTTTGTTTTTTTTTCACTGACCACAGGAACATTCCAACACAAAACATTTCATACATAAATGAAGGTTTGATGACAAAACACTTTAATTACAAAGGAGCTTTTGCAAAACACACACAAAATAATCTGTAATCACAACAATTTAACTGCAACAATATTTGTTAGGCCAAAAATATATCTTTTCTCTTGTCACTTTTTAATTTGAGGACAAAGGGGTGAATAACGATGAAAGTGATGCGTCACGGGACTGGCCACGATTAAAAAAAAAAAAAAGTTTATTTATTTTCTTGCTTGCTTGCGTTCGCCCGATGACTAAAGTATTCTAGAGTATTCGTAGACTGTAGAATTCCGCTTCGTCATCCGTCCTTAAAAGGACGTTAAGTGGGCGTGTCTGCGTTGTGTTGTGGTTTGCAGTATAACTGTGATATTTGCGCCTTTCGGCCCAACACATCCGACTTTCAGCACAACATTTTTGAGTACCGGGTTGTCTTCCTTCTTCGATCCCTGCTCGCTTGGCCAGACTAGACAGGTTAGTCTTTTACTTGAGGCACCACGGAGAGGTGGAGCAGGGTCTGGATGGTTTTGGTTCACCGATCCTGGCGCAAGCCATCAGCTGTGGGTCGCTGACAACTTCCAGCTCTCGTGCTTGGAGGGGCGCCTTCGCCTCCATTTTATTTATTTAAAATCTATAGTTATCTATCCTTTCAAATTGACAGTTTAATATAATTATACAGACACAAACCACGTACGCCCATTTGACCTAGATTTATTATTTCAATCTTTGAGGGAGGAGAAACTAGGGTGTATACTTGTTTGTTCATCGGTGCTATATAGAACCAATTCTGACCTATGGAAGCGAATCATGGACAGTAGACAAACAAATGAAAAGACGATTAGAGGCCATAGAGATGGGATTTCTCAGAAGAATGTTGAAAGTTGCCTGGACAGTTAAAAAGACCAATGAGGAAATTCTCAAAGAGGCCAACACAAAAAGGGAACTCTTAAAAACATCAGAAAGAAACAATCAACATTTTTCGGGCACATCATGAGAAGAGGAAAGTTGGAATACTTGTTTACAACTGGCAAAATAAAAGGAAAGAGAGATCGCGGACGACAAAGAGGGAAAATACTGGATAGCTTGGTGTCATGGCATGGAAAACAGTCAACAACAGAACTGATACGATGCGCTGTAGATAGAAGATTGTGGAAGGACATGATCGCCCACGCCAACCAGTATGGCACATGATGATGATAATACTTGTTTGATTTCACTACAATCCCAAAATGACACAAATCAACAAAATAACAACAGCTGGAAGGCTGTAGAACGAGTTTGTTTTTATCCATGGACTGACATTTGATGAAGGATTGTTCTTGAAGTAGGATCTTTCTGTGGGTATTCCCTGTGTGAACTGGGCTTTCCCAAATTGTTGGTGATCGTCAGATCTGGAAAACATAAAAAATATGCAAACACATTAAAAAAAACTCATTAACTATTATATCAAAAGATAAGCAATGTCTGCGTAGTTGTGCTGTTGTTGTCCATTCTTCTAACCTGTTCCTGGAGTTCTTAGTCTTTTACTCCTGTGAGGACAATTAATTTATACATCATTATCATTCGACATAACAGTTGGTGTAGACGATTATGTCCTTGCACTATCTTGTGTCCTCAGTGCATCGAATCAATTATATTGACTGTTTTAGTTTAGTTTAGTTTAGTTTAGTTTGGTTTGGTTTGGTTTGGTTTGGTTTGGTTTGGTTGGTTCGGTTCGGTTCGGTTCAGTTCAGTTCAGTTCCGTTTAGTTTAGTTTAGTTTAGTTTAGTTTAGTTTAGTTTAGTTTAGTTTAGTTTAGTTTAGTTTAGTTTAGTCTATGGACATGTCCATGAGAGCTCAGATTTCCTCCCAGTGAATGAAAAATGACGACTCCAGCTCTGTGTTGGTTTGTTACTCTTCTGTATCTCCCCGCATATCTCTACTCTCTGGCATTTCTAGTTTTGACCTGATGTGAGTGCAGTCTGGACATGGTTGAAGATTCATGATCATTGACTGAATCAGCAGCGTGCCCTGCCTCTCTGACGGCATTCAGAATGCCAGACCGGTCCATTGCACATTCACCACCCACGTTAACTGTTCCAGCCAAGCTGTCAGCTCGTTCGTTTCCTCTCAGTCTGAGTGTCCAGTGACGAAAATGAAACAAGATTCCAATCAGTCCCAGTTTCTTGAGTGACACCAGCAATTATCTTCGTGCCCAGCCTTCTTCGATTTCCCTGAACAAACTCATAAAACAAACTTGACTAAAAGGTTGTGTTTGTAGCCATGCCATTGCTTTAGTTACTGTCATGATCTCCATGGTCAATCTACTTGTAGTTATTGACTGTTCACTGTACAATGACACCAAGCTATCTAGTATCTTCTCTCTTTATAGTCCATGATATCACTTTCTCTGTATTTTACGAGTTGTAACCAAGTATATTGTATTCCAACTTTTATCTTCTCATTATGTGCCCAAAAAATGTCGATTGTTTCTTTCTAATGTTTTTATTAGCTCTATTTTTGTGTTTGCCTTTGTGTATTTACACATAGATTAATCATTTTTAACTTTTAATTTGGAACTAAGAATAGGCAACATCATAGTCACAATCTTAAGATAACTAATACTCGTTTTAAAAAAAAACATTCAGTAAAAACTCTCTCCATGTCTTGGTAATCCTCTAGACGGATAATTTTGGAGTGATATAGTTGGTATCACTCAAGACCGTCCTTGCTTTTCCAGAAAATCTCCGGTACCACTTTGATAGGTGACCCCATTGGAGTATACAACTATTGATGGCTGTGGGTGGACTCAAAGCCCTATTTGTATGACAATTTTTTTTATAATTCGCGGAATCTGGGAACTGAGCCCGGACATTTCTGACCAGTATCGAGGGCACTAGCTACTCAGCCATCGAGCCTATAAAGGAAAGGTTCCCGTATTGGTGAATATGGTGTTAATGATCATAGCTTTCTATGGCCACATTACTTATTTGGGTGATGTGGTCAGTATCACTCCAGGCAGCCTTCGCTTCCCAGAACAATCTTTGGTACCCATTAGTATGGGCTGGGTGAAAGCCGTAGCCTTGTCGGTCCGGAAACAAATCCATCATTTTTGGGGATCAAACCCGGACCCATCTGATGAAGAAACGAACACATTAACAACTCAACCACCGAGGCTAGTCTCCAAAACTCGTGCAATAAAACATAATGAGATCGAAGAAGGAGAAATAATATAATTGGTTTAAGACTTGAGATAAGTGCAATTTCAGATTAGTAGTAACAAGATATTATAATATTTTATCAGAAAAAAATAGGGGGCCTACTTGATTCTTTCAAGCTGCTTACATAGTTATTACGTTATTGAGTTATTTGGGAGTTATCATCATTGCACTCGTAACATGTCCATAGGTGCTCAGATTCCCTCCTCAGTAAATCTCGCAGTGTCCAGCGACTGACGACTCCATTTTTGTGTTAGTTGTTAAGTCTTCCTACAAACCCACTAAGTTTCTCGTTTCTGGCTGTGCCCATCTTAACTCCCATCTCTTTCATCCGATGGAGTGACGTGGACTCATGGTTATCGAATTCCTGAGTCCTTCCCACATCTCGGAGGGCATTGATGATGTCCGCCCGATCCATTGGTTGACATTGCTTACATGGTAAAATACGTTACCTAACTGGATCTGTGTGCATCCACAAATCGTTAAAGATGCTGCCACCAACAGAATCCTCTCTTGGTCTAGTATTTCCCCACTCGGCAAGATTTAGTCTGAAAGAAAGTTCACACAAAATAAAGCGATTAGTCGCTGTGATGTAATTACGGTGGGGAAAAACTTGGGTAAAATGTTTTTTTTTTAAATTGTTGCTAGTTTTAAACACGAGGATCTTCTTCTTCTACTACTACTTCTATCTTCTTCTATCCTTCCTCCATTGCCGTTGGCGTCGAGGGGAGATACAATCTGCGATTCTTTGCTCTTATGTTGGCCTCTTCTGGTGTTATACCTCCTAGTGACTCTAGTATACCCTTTATCCATGTCTTTATCGGTGTTCCTCTTAATTTGGCGTTTTTGTAGCGTGTGTTTATGGCTCTATCAGTCATTATTAGTCCTTTTTGTCTTGTTATGTGTCTAATTTATATGTTGCTTCTTTATGTATTGGGTGGCTGGTTCAATTTCGAGTTTCTTCCTCAGGTCGGTGTTTCTTACTCTGTCCCTTAAGCTGTTTCCTGTCGTTCTTCTGACACATTTCATTGAGGATCAGAAAGAAGAATTTAGATAAAATGTTAAGGTATTCGAAAGAATTTAAAGACTTCAAACCATACATACCGTTTGATCCACAGTAAGATCCAGAAGTTCTCTTATCAACGACGTTATACCTCCACTGATTCATTTTCTTCCACCTTCATTTAATGTTCTACTCAAATTTCCCTGTTATTTTGTTATAGTTCACACGTGTCTTGTCTGTCTGGAGAATGAACGTTTTACAGTCATTCTACTTGTCTGTCTGGAGAATAAACGTTTTACAGTCATTCTACTTGTCTGTCTGGAGAATAAACGTTTTACAGTCATTCTACTTGTCTGTCTGGAGAATAAACGTTTTACAGTCATTCTACTTGTCTGTCTGGAGAATAAACGTTTTACAGTCATTCTACTTGTCTGTCTGGAGAATGAACGTTTTACAGTCATTCTACTTGTCTGTCTGGAGAATGAACGTTTTACAGTCATTCTACTTGTCTGTCTGGAGAATAAACGTTTTACAGTCATTCTACTTGTCTGTCTGGAGAATAAACGTTTTATAGTCATTCTACTTGTCTGTCTGGAGAATAAACGTTTTACAGTCATTCTACTTGTCTGTCTGGAGAATAAACGTTTTACAGTCATTCTACTTGTCTGTCTGGAGAATAAACGTTTTACAGTCATTCTACTTGTCTGTCTGGAGAATAAACGTTTTACAGTCATTCTACTTGTCTGTCTGGAGAATAAACGTTTTACAGTCATTCTACTTGTCTGTCTGGAGAACAAACATGTTACAGTCATTCTGCTTGTCTGTCTGGAGAACAAACATGTTACAGTCATTCTGCTTGTCTGTCTGGAGAATAAACGTTTTACAGTCATCTATTTGTCTGTCTGAAGAATAAACATTTTACAGTCATCTATTTGTATGTCTGAAGAATAAACATTTTACAGTCATTCTATTTGTCTGTCTGAAGAATAAACATTTTACAGTCATTCTATAAATGAAACTAACGTTAAATGTTTACATCAATATCGGTGTATACAACGAAACATTATTCAACTTAGCGGCCATTTCAATTTCACACCCGATATACCTACTAAATATAATATACCCGAAATATCATTACTATTTCTATGTTGTTTAGTGTACAAACGATGTTTGGTTTGGGCGTTCTACAAGACAATGGGAATCTGCTGATATCTTAGGATTAGTATCATTGGTGCTTCATAAAACGTGTATTGAGTTATTGAGATATTAGCGGGTCATCATCACTGCACTACGAACATGTCCTTAGGTGCTCAGATCCCTTCCTCAGCAAGTCTCGCAGTGTCCAGCGACTGACGACTCCATGGTCGCTGAACGTCGATGCTGTGGATTTGTCTAGACTCACGTGCAATCACTCAGTCGCACGGTCCAGAACCCGTTTCCACGTTATAGACTGGCCAACTCCAGTTAATTAGTTCTACGGCACGTGGAGGTACCGTGGGCGTTTGATTTTCGTCGTCTAGAAGCTCACAGAAATAAAATTACGCTTCGTTGACAACGAATTAGTGAAAATAGATCGCCATCTTGGACGCTTCCATAAAACGTGTAATTCGATATAAAACCTTTCTGTTCCTATTATTTTTCTGTCATATCTGATGGTCTTTTTATTTTCATGTCATGTAATTGAACTGTGTATATTCTTTTTTATTTTATTTTTATTTTTTATCTTCTCGGTTGAACGCTTATTCTTTCTAGAATGTTGCTGTTTTATGAGCCGATCACACACCTCATGTATACATACGATTTTATTTAAATATGCATCGGCTGTTTTCTCATGCTTTTGATAATTTTACATTTGAGATGTTTCTTTTCACCAACGGGAAAATTCTGAAAGAATCCAACACTGCAAGAGAGCTCCTTAAGAAGATTGACAAATAAAGAAACTATAGACATTTTTCTACCACATCATGAGAAGGAAAAAAAATGGGAATTCTTGGTGGTAATTAGCAAAATACAGGAAAAGATCATGAACGACAAAGAAACAAGGTATAGATATATAGTTCTATATAGATTAGTGTCGTGGTACGGTAAAAAAAGAAAGAAGAAGAAGAAATAATAAGATGCACTGAGGACAGAGAATTGTAGAAGAAAATTGTCCTCTCCACCATCGGATGTGGCACATGATGATATTTCTTTCCCGAAATACCGGTAAGCATTTTTTTCTTTTTCATTGTCATTATCTGTTCAGCATGAAGGGGATGTTGTGTCTTTGGATCTTTGGTTGGCTACTTCTGCTGTAACGTTCCAAAGAAGTATGTCATCTGACCTTCCTTTACTGGACGATTTTTCGATCTGTTATCGCAGCTATGTTGATTTCTGTGTTTTTCTTTATTTATTTCTTCCCTATCTCTTGTACCCGTTTGGGAGTCAAGGGAGATGCAAAGTTCTGGTTCTTGTCCTTTTGGCAGCGGCCTCACTCATTGTCACTTGTTGTTGTTGTAACGTTTCTTTGATGTTGTCTGTATATCTTACACTAGGTTTGCCTCTTGTTCATCTCCCTTCTCCTCTTTTAATATATGCTTGTGCATCTTTGCCTTCAGGGTCGTCTTTAATCAGTCTCCCAGTGATTTCTATCCAAGTCTACTGTATACCACTTGGATGGCTTTAAAAATAATCTCACCCGAATGCAGGAGCTATCTATCTAGCCCCAGAATTTGTTGATGAATCAACAAGTTGTTGTATACCTCTCCTGTGTTAGCCACCTGCATTGTCCAGTTTGGGGGCCTCGGTAGCCTAGTTGGGAAAACCAGTCGACTGGATTACCAACGTTCGGACAACCCGTGTCCGATTTCCGCTGTGAGCAGTGTGAGTTGTACTCGTGGTTGGAAAAAAAAAATACCCCCACGGTCGACCCAGCCGTTGACAGAAATGGGTACCAGGGTATTACACTGGGAAGGTGAGGAATGCTGCCTCGCATCGTGAGTTTCGATGCTTGAAGCGACACTATACAGAAATCTCTGAACATTTCTGCATAGGCGGCCGAGCACATATGTGTGTAAACTCGCGTGCTAAGACGCCGGTTCAAGTCTCGCACTTTACCTTTACCTATTGTCCAGTAGATAAAATGTTGCAATGTCCGTCAGTGAGGCTTTTCATCTATACTCCCGAAGAGGTGAGTGACCAGTCGTTGTGTATATAGATGTGTGAATTAGCTGAAATTGTTTCTGTCCTGTCACGTAACGAAGCAAATCTCATTTGTTGCTTAATAATGAAGCCGAGATCTGAGCTTACAGTCTCTCTGTCTCGAGACCGGCGTCTTGCCTCGAGATCAACCAGTCCCCCGTAAAATAGACATAAACACCTCTTGTTGTGACATCTTGTTGTGACATCTTGTTGTGACATCTTGTTGTGACATCTTGTTGTGACATCTTGTTGTTTGTTTGATGGTCGGAAGGTGTAATGCCTGTATGGAGAACATGTCATACTTCAATTTCTTCATCCGAGCTCACCTTAGATCGACAGGAACGTCTTAGTTTCCGTTCAACTATTCTCAAAAGAAAATCACTGGAGTCTGTAGAAATGTGGTTTTACAGAAGAATGTTGAGAATACCATGGACAACTAAGAAGAGTAATGAAAACGTTCTGAAAAAGGTCACAGCAAAAAGACAGCTAATTTCCAATATTAGGAAGAAACAATCATGATTTTTTGGCCATGTAATGAGAAGAGAACAGCTGGAATATATTGAAACAACTGGGAAAATTTAGGGACGAAGTAATAGAGGAAAGCAAAGAGAAAGAATACCAGACAGCTTAAGAGAATGGCTTGGCAGGTCAACAACAGAAATGATAAATAACTGTCGAGATCGAAAATTGTGGAGAGACATGATCACCTACGACAGCAGGCCCGGTACTTGATGATGATTTTCACTTATTCTACAGCAGAGGCCATCCTGAATGTTACTCCCATTATCCATCTGAGAGATCTTATTTCGTTAGTATTTATATTATTGAATGTTCTAGATTCGACCTTTGAACTTTCACATTAGCAGCCCTGCTTTGGGATGAAAATTGTGCTGAAAAGCGCTCTCTCTGCTTCTTGTATGAAATTTGTGTTGGTCAATACAACATATTGGGAGCCGCGATAACTCAATGGTTAGTAAACTGGACAACAAAGGACAAGAGGCAGGGTTCGATCCCAACCGAAGGCTTCCGGGCTCACCCAGCCTTAAATGGGTACCCGGTTTTTTTCTGGGAAAGTAAAGCGGCACGGGCGTAATACCGACCACATTACCCCAAAAATCATGCGCCGAAGGTCTATAAAAATTATAGTCACTAACACCATATTCTCTACACGTCACTTGGCGTGACAGGGCACTTTACTTTGTCTTTACTTAATACAACATATTATGTTATAGTTTTACTAACGCCTGCGGGCTGAGGGGGAAATCCCGAAATCACTCAACCTTTGTGACGTCTTCTCCTAAAAAATCACCTATATCTCAAGTGGCGACGTGCGAGCTAGAGACGACTGACATATTACCCGCATCCGTCCCTGCTAGCAAAGCTTAAACCGTCACAAACTTTGGGTTATTCCTTTCAGATCGCGAGCCTTATTAAAACTATAGATGTATGTAGTCAATACACCGTTAAGAAACATTGATAACCTAATGGAAGTCATAGATGGAACGTACTCGGTAGGGTCCAACCTTTCCAATAAGATATTCAGGTGTTTCTGGCGCTGCTGTGACCGTAACTGTTTCCGTGTGGCCTTTCTGTGTCTCTTGAATTGGCAGACTCTGTTAGAGAAACCATAATAGTCAAGTATTATTTAAAAAAAAAAAAGAAAAACGTAAAGTTCTCTCCATGAACGTATGGGGAATATGGTGTTAGTGATAATATTTTTTTATGACCACGGCACATTTTTGGGTGATGAGGTCGGTATCACGCCAGGCCACTTTTACTTTCCAGAAAAATCTCTGGTACCCAATTTTAGAAGCTGGGTGAACCCCGGAGCCTTGTTAGTCCGAAAAAAATCCGCCACTGCTGGGATCGAACTCGGACCCTTCTGGTCAGGAAGCGAGCACACTAACCACTCAGCCACCGAGGCGAGCACACTAACCACTCAGCGACCGAGGCGAGCACACTAACCACTCAGCCACCGAGGCGAGCACACTAACCACTCAGCCACCGAGGCGAGCACACTAACCACTCAGCCACCGAGGCGAGCACACTAACCACTCAGCCACCGAGGCGAGCACACTAACCACTCAGCCACCGAGGCGAGCACACTAACCACTCAGCCACCGAGGCGAGCACACTAACCACTCAGCCACCGAGGCGAGCACACTAACCAGTCAGCCACCGAGGCGAGCACACTAACCACTCAGCCACCGAGGCGAGCACACTAACCAGTCAGCCACCGAGGCGAGCACACTAACCACTCAGCTACCGAGGCGAGCACACTAACCACTCAGCCACCGAGGCGAGCACACTAACCACTCAGCCACCGAGGCGAGCACACTAACCACTCAGCCACCGAGGCGAGCACACTAACCACTCAGCTACCGAGGCGAGCACACTAACCACTCAGCCACCGAGGCGAGCACACTAACCACTCAGCCACCGAGGCGAGCACACTAACCACTCAGCCACCGAGGCGAGCACACTAACCACTCAGCCACCGAGGCGAGCACACTAACCACTCAGCTACCGAGGCGAGCACACTAACCACTCAGCTACCAAGGCTCCAAGTATTATAGAGGCTAGAAATATTACATGAGGCGAACAGAAATAAGAGTTAGTAAAAACGTTATGTTATGTTATGTTATGTTATGTTATGTTATGTTATGTTATGTTATGTTATGTTATGTTATGTTATGCTATGTTAAGATCATAATCGTTTACACCGAACTCAACTATTGGTGTTCTGATCTTCCTCTCAAATCCTGTTTAGACATCAGCCACCGTTACCTGCCACTCGTGTCGTAAAATGCGACTAAGGAGATTTGGAATCGTCGGCTCTACTGTCGCGTAAGGCGTACACGGAGAGACCTTGTCAAAGGAAGTTTCCTATGCAATTTGGAAAATGCTATGACAAGTAGGGAAGCGGCTATCGTGAATTTCTGGTTGCAATGAAACTGGTTCCATGGAAGGAATAGAATAGAATAGAATAGAATAGAATAGAATAGAATAGAATAGAATAGAATAGAATAGAATCTCATCCAAATATTCACCACAACGCAGAGATTAACTGTACCAGTTCGGTGTTGATTGACTACTTCTTACATTCGACCAGACTATCGTTCTATTCTGGTATTTCTAATCGTCATTTCATGTTCAGGCAATCTAGATTAGAATGTAAGTAAAGTAAAGAGCCTCCGTCACGCCAAGTGGCGTATAGGGAATATGGTGTTAGTGACCATACATTTTACAGACCTTCAGCAAATGATTTTTGGGGTAATGTGGTCGGTATTACGCCCGTGCCGCTTTATTTTCCCAGAAAAAATCCGGTACCCATTTAAGACTGGGTGAACCCGGAAGCCGTCGATTGGGATCGAACACTACCTCTTGTCCTTTGTAGTCCAGTTCACTAACCACTGAGCTATCGCGGCTCCCAGGTTAGAATATAGTTTCATTTTTTGTTAAAGTTCTTCATTCTACTAATATCTCTCATGTTGTTTATAATATTTGCTCTGCTCGTTGGCTTCCATCTGAGAGTATCGCCGAACCAACCAACTTATCTATTCATCGTTGGCTTCAACACCAGTCTGACCCGAATCGAACAAGAAGGTAAAAATTCAGATCTTTGACGTAACATAAAAGTAAAAACATTAATGAAAACAGAGAATAGAATGTCTTTTAAAGAAATAAATTCCATTTGCTAGTCGTGTCCACGCAGATTTGCCATAACAATGTCTGTTCGCCTGATTATTTTTCGTCCTGTATCATAGAAGGTAGATCACTAACTGTTGTAGACACGTGATGGGATACTACATTCTCGAGAGATGACCGAAGCACTTTATTTTCTGTTTGCCATTTGGTTTTATATAGAATGTGCTTTTAACAATGTTTCTGATGTCTGTTTGTCTCTTCATTCATTGTTCTATAATGCCATGAATGTTTTTTCTTATTTCTCCCCACTTCCCACCTCCAAAGAATCCCACCTCACTAACAGTGGTTGTCATCTTTGTTGTAACAGATAAGTGCTATGTTTGACATTGAAAGCTGCATGGTAAAGTGGTTAGTGCGCTCGTTACTAGCCAGGAGTTTTAGGAGTTATAGTTCCAAATGTGGTGAGTTTTTTTTTTCCTATTGGCTGGCCGACATGGTTTCAAGATTCACCATAATGATCATATTGCTGCATGTCCTTCGCAGAACGTTGCATTCACAACAGCCTGTCTGTAAGAATCTCTGTCTCTAGCCAGATCTCCCACAGAACGTTGCATTCACCACAGCCCATCTTAAAGAATCTCTGTCTCTAGCTAGATCTCCCACAAAACGTTCCATTCACCACAGCCCGTCTGAAAGAATCTCTGTCTCTAGCTAGATCTCCCACAGAACGTTGCATTCACCACAGCCAGTCTGAAATAATCTGTCTCTAGCCAAATCTGCCACAAAACGTTCCATTCACCACAGCCCGTCTGAAAGAATCTCTGTCTCTAGCTAGATCTCTCACAGAACGTTACATTCACAACAGCCCGTTTGAATGAATATCTGTCTCTAGCCGAATCTCTCACAAAACGTTACATTTTCACCACACCTGCCTGAAAGAATCTTTCTCCAGCCAGATATTCCACTTCTTCTCTTGTCATGTTCAAGGTTTCTTTCTTTCTCCAGCCAGATATTCCACTTCTTCTCTTGTCATGTTCAAGGTTTCTTTGATGTTTTGAAACCACCTTCTTCTTGGTCTGTCTCTGATGGGGTTCACCAAGTCACTAAATATGCACCCTACATTTTTTCTCTGGGAAAGTGGAGCGACCTGGTGTACTGCTGACCACATAACCCATAAAATATGTCGTTAAATATTGGAAATAACACCACGACCCATTTATTTCCTTCTTTCCATTCATTTTTCTTCTTCTACCTTTCAACTCCCTGTGGAGCATAGGTCTTCAACAAACACTTTCCAAGTCGTTCTGTTTCTTGCCATTCTTTTAAGATCATTCCATGTCTTCCCCGTCATCTTCATCTCTGCTTCTGTTTGTCTTCTCCAAGAAGGTCTTGGTCTTCCTCTTTGTCTTTTCCCTTGGGGATTCCAAAAAAGGACCTGTTGTGTAATACTCTCAGTTGGCTTCCGCAGTGTTGTGTCCTATCCAGCGCCATCGTCTTCGCTGTATCTCTTTATCCACTGGTGTTTAACTGGTACATTTCCATAATTCTATGTCAGTGATTTTGTCCTGCCATTTCCACCCTTTTATTCTGCGTAAGCATCCATTAATGAAAGTCTGTATCTTCATGATTGTCAATTTTCTTGTTCTCCATGTTTCACAGCCATATTTCCTTTCATTACTCATTCATATTAATTTATGTAGGGTCTGATATTTCGTGGATCCACCATACGTCTTATGTTTCTACTTTTGTTGCTACATCTTACTATAAGCTACACATGTTTATAATAAACAGCAATACACAAATTAAAATTATTTAAACAGGAAAAACTAACTGGCAACTCATACTTTTTTTAAAACAAATACCGTATATCCTCATATAAAACTCCCGATGATTGTGAAAACTCATCTGATAGAGTAAACCGTCTGGATTTTCCTGGATATTCTTGGATGGTTTTATTTTTTCTGAAAATCAGGATACAATCTTTCATGTTATCAGATGCAATGTACTTCATGGATATGCTATTGTAAAGATAATAAACATTATTAATGTAGGTCAGAGGTGGGGTTCGATCGCTACCGACGGCTTCCGGGTTCACCCAGCCTTAAATGGGTACCGGATTTTTTTCTGGGAAAGTAAAGCGGCACGGGCGTAATACCGACCACATTACCCCAGAAATCATGTGCCGAAGGTCTGTAAAATATATGGTCACTAACACCATGTTCCCTATACGCCAACTGGCGTCACCTTACTTCCTTACCTTACTTAATGTAGGTCATTTTTATATTCACCTTTTAAAAAGGTGTTTCTTGCGGCCTATTATAATTTATTAAACGGTTTCTGTCTACAATATCAGATTATCTATCAGTCCGGACTTCCTTAAATTCGTTACTGGTTTTATTTATTTGCTTAGATTATGACGCTTGCTTCCGTTTGTATAAAGTAACTTCATTTAATAACAAGCAAATTGTCTCCCATTATCCCTACTCTACTGATTTCAATGCAACAAGCAGAATCTCAGCTGTCATCTCCCGGTCTATATGTGACGTGATTTGCTACAAACCAAAATAACAGTTTCATTAAATACTTCACCCCAGAAGTATTTAATTACTTTGGTCAGAATCACGTGACTTGTCGCTTATGATCTACACAATGCAATCAACATTTTGTAATCATTTATGTTTGTATTTAAAGCTTGAAAAGAAGATAAAATTCTGCATGAGAACATTAATCGAAAAGTACACAGAAGTAAACAAACCAATATATGCCTGCTTCATAGACTACACCAAAGCTTTTGATAGAGTAATCCACAAACAACTTATAGAATGCCTAAAAGAGAAACATCTAGATGACATGAACATACGACTAATATGTAATCTATACTGGGAGCAAACAGCGATAATAAAATATAACAAAGAGAACTCTACACCCATGGATATAAAAAGAGGAGTAAGACAGGGATGCATCCTATCACCAAGCTTGTTCAATCTATACACTGAGCAAATCTTTTAAAACATCAGAGAGATGCCAGGCCTACAAATTAATGGAAAGATAATCAATAACCTAAGATATGCTGACGATACTGCACTACTAGCAGAAAGTCCTAAAGATCTGCAACAATTACTTAATGAAATAAACATGACAAGCAAAAAATATGGACTTATATATATATGAATATCAAAAAGACTAAAACTATGATCATAAACAAAGAAAATACCCAAAACCCACAAGTGGATATCAAAATTGAAGGAATAGACCTGGAGACAGTTCAGAACTACAACTACCTTGGACTTACTATAACCAGTGATGGAAAATGTACAACTGAAATAAACAAAAGAATAGGAATGGCAAAAAGTAATTTTAATGTCATGAAGAACATACTAACATCAAAACAAATAACACCAGGACTAAAACTAAGAATAGCAAAATGTTACATCTTCTCAATATTCCTATATGGTGCTGAAACATGGACATTAGACAAGAAAACAGAACAGAGAATTGAAGCCTCTGAAATGTGGATATATAGAAGAATAGGTAGAATTGGATGGAAAGAAAGGAAAACAAACGATGAAGTCTTAAAATAACTAAAAATGAAAAGAGAACTACCAAGCACAATTCAAACAAGGCAAATGCGATTTTTGGGCCATGTTAAAAGACACAACAGCCTACTAAAAGTAATCCTGGAGGGGAAAATACAAGGTAAATGAGGCAGAGGCAGACCAAGACTTACATGGACATCAAAAGATGGACGAATCAGCCTATGACAACTTGCACCATCAAAGCATGAGACAGAGCAGACTGGCGCTCCATGGTAGCCAACCTTCGTTGCGGAGACGGCACTCGATGATGATGATGATGATGATGATGATTTAAAGTTTGACAAAATATAAACCAAATCACAGAGAAAAAGTTCTGCAACATCAAATTATTGTTACTGGGGAATAATATTATTTGGAATACTTTTGAAATAGTTAGAAACATTAGTCTACGGCTGATTAACTTCAGCAAACAAAGATTTTAAAAATTGATGTTGATAATAATAAGAATAAGAATAATAAGATTAATTAGAGGTGTTAAGTTAAACATGGAACAGGAGTCAACATCAAAGTAACACTCAGGACTAGGATTATAATTTACCAAAGTTGAGTGCTTAGTACACTTTTATAAGGATCAGAAACGTGGACTACCTATTCATGGCAGGAGAACAGTTTCATGTGCTTTGCCTTCGCAAGATAATGAACATCAAATGGCGAAATAACGTAACCAACTCTAATGTCATACAAAGAGCCAAATTCCCTTCCATCATAGCAGCACTTAAGAGTCGGAGACTACAGCGGCTGGCCATGTAAGAAGAATGGAAAAATCGTATTCCAAAACAATTATTGTATAGCGAACTTAGGAACGGCAGGAAACGAAAGAGCAGACCAGTGCTGAGATATAAGGATGTTTGTTCTGCTTCCTTGAGGGATTTCTCTATCAGCGAAAGAAACTGGGAAATTAGATCGCAGTATACGGAGAATAAAAAAAAAAATGGCACAGCAGCATTCGAGGAAGCGCTGATGTCAAAGACAAAATATTTGTTTTAATAATTTTATATTGCTGCGCAATCAAGTGTTGTGAATGCGACCTTCCATCGTCTAGGCTTGTTCTGCGCTTTACGTCACATTGGTGCTGTTCATGACCGTTGATGGATTTGCTTGACGCAAGTTATTTATATGTTCGCATTAATGTGAACTGCTTCGTCAACCGCAGTTTTATTTCTTTAGGGAATTTGCACCTGTTCATTTCGTCGTAGGTTACATTCACTAGAGTAATCAAGAATCTAAAGGGCGCGTCATTGCTGTGCTTGCATTGCTATGTGTGCTACGCTATCGTAAATCCCAAGACCGGCCGTACGCTAATCTTACGGTCTGTTGTTTGATGTGCGACGGCGATAATCTGACGACTAACTGCGTGTTTATATGTTCGAAATTGAAGTCAACAACGATGGCCAAACAACATCAAGCGCTATACATTTTGAAAGAAATATGACGATCATCACTTTCGGGAGGACGTGAACTTCTGGTATATGGTGGATAGGCGGCAGGAACCATTGCAGGCTATGCATGAAAAGTGTTCCTTGTTGCAGTTTCCTCATATTCCAAGTCCATGGGGGACTGGTTGGTCTCGGGGCAAGACGCCGGCCTCGGGACAGAAAGATTGTGGGTTCAAATCTCGGCTACACCGGTTGGGATTTTTATTTATGATTTCTCTCTGCGACAACCACCCCTGGTCTCAGCAGCGAGGCCTGGCTTGAAACGTCAGTTACTCATCGACGGAAAAAAACATGAGTACCTCCGAAGTCGGAGTTATCTGCCTGTGCGGCGAGGGACCCATGTGCAAGCGGCTGCCATGGAAAAAATGGATTAACACGCAAAACTCAGTTCCTAGTCTCTAGGGACTTCGTCAGAGTTGAAAGCTGGCGAACGCAACAACAACAACAACAACAACAACAATATTGCTGCGCAGCAGAAAGGAGATAAAGAGAGGCACCAGAAATGCATCTTGTTTATTCTGCGGTCAGATCTGTCTATCCAATATTGGCAGATTCAGCCACGAGAAAAGCTGTTCAGTAAAACAGCACCCAGCATAAGACATTACCGTTTTACCAAAACTACTGACTAACCATGATTGCTTTCTGCCAACCCGTACATCAAAACAAACGCCAAAGAGAACATATCAATAGAACAAGCTTTCTATCCCGAAAGATAAATTGACAACAAGTCAAGAAAACAGTAAAACAAATACGGACCCCAGCCTGACAACAGTAAAACAAATACAGACCACAGCTGACAACAGTAAAACAAATACGGACCCCAGCTGATAACAATAAAACAAATACAGACTCCAGCCTGACAACAGTAAAACAAATACAGACCCCAGTTAACAATAGTAAAACAAGTACAGACCCCAGCCTGATAACAATAAAACAAATACAGACCCCAGCTGATACACAAGAAAACAGATACAGACCCCAGCTGATAACAATAAAATAAATACAGACCCCAGTCTGACAACAGTAAAACAAATACAGACCCCAGCTGATAACAATAAAACAAACCCAGACCCAAGCTTGACAACAATAAAACAAACCCAGACCTCAGCTTGACAACACTGAAACAAAGGATTGTTTACCTTCTTATATTTTCACACGGGTTTGTGTGATCAACTCTGAAGCCAGCTCGACGAAGTCTATCTATGACACTGTCATTGCCCAAAAAATGACCTGCAAACAAGGCATTAACTGAAGTTACTTCAAAGGAAATTGCTTCCCATGATTCAACATTGCAGTGAAAATAATAGCCTAGATAAATTACATTTTAATTAGAAATAGCAACAATTTCAAGGAAAGAAATAAGGAAGAGCTGCAACAATAGAGGTAGCGACTATTTCATGGAAAGAAAGGACTGCAATACTAGAAGTAGCGACTATTTCAAGCAACGAAGGAAGAAAGGTATGCATCAATATAAGTAGCGACTAATTCAATCAACGAAGGAAGAAAGAACTGCAACAATAGAAGTAGCGACTGTTTCAAGAAACGATGGAAAAAAGAGCTGCAACAATAGAAGTAGCGACTATTTCAAGAAAAGAAGGAAGAAGAAATTGCAACAATATAAGTAACAACTATTTCAGGGAAAGAAGAAAAAAGGAACTCCAACAATAGAAGTAGCGACTATCTCAAAGAAAGAAGGAAGAAAGAATTGCAACAATATAAGTAGCGACTATCTCAAGGAAAAAAGGAAGAAAGAACTTCAACATGCTTCATGTGCGGGGTACAAGGAATAGAGTGTTAGTGCCCGTATTTTTGTTCTACCATACGCAGATATTTGAACAATATCATCAGTGTTACGCGAATACCATATTTATTTGCTAGAAAAATGCGATTCTCATCTAAATGAAGGCGAACCAAGAATCCGGTGATCGAGATTGAACCTGAACTCTAGCTACAAGTAGTCCAGCTCACTAACCACTGCTCTACCTCGAATCTTATCTCAAAGAAACATAATTTTATCAATTTTATCTCAGTGAGCGGGGCTTCATCTATCTAAAGGTTAAATGTACCGTCTGTTATACGAGAGCTCTAATCGCTTCGATTCGGAGAGGTAACTCAAGAAGAGAGCCTCGGTAGCCTAGTTGGGAAAACCACCCGACTGGGCTACCGACGTTCGGACAACCCGTGTTCGATTCCCGCTAGAAGCAGTGTGAGATGTACTCGTCGTTGGAAAAAAAAATACCCCCGCAGTCGACCCAGCCGCTGGCAGAAATGGGTACCAGGGTAGTACTCTGGAAAGGTGAGGAATGTCGCCTCGCATCGTGAGTTTCGATGCTTGAAGCGACACTGTCCAGAAGTCTCCGAACACTTCTGGTTGGGTGGCCGAGCACATATTGGCGAAAACGCGGGTGCTAAGACGCCAAATCGTCTTGTAGTTTACACTTACTTTACCTTTAAGTAATTCCAGAATAAGAATCCTCGCGGGTACTACGGAGCTTTATCACGGTGCTGAGATCTTCTTGTATAATGAGGGAAGAAATTGGTGCACTTATCTGCGCTGTACGAGCTCTATGGTGATGCTTTGAATACAAAAACAAGACCTCATAAGTAAATATGACTGGTCAAGCAAAATCGACATTTTAAATTTAAAAGAAAAATGAAAAAAATAAAAAGTAAAACCGTACAACAAATCTTTGTCAATTTTTAAAAATTTATTTACTAGCTTCCACATCTTTTTGTTAACTGCGTCCAGAGAGAATGGATATTTAACCGAATAATCAATCATAAAGTAGATAGTTCAAAGAAACTACTATAGTCCGTTCAGAAATTCATAATCACACCTGAATTAGTTTTGCGTGATAACCACTTGTTATTTTGGTTTCAAATTTTGCAAGCAATCTTAGAATATTGATGACGCAAAGATTTTTTATTCCAAAAACACAACAGATTTTGCACATCAGCGAATTCCTTTGATCTTTTATGACGATATCACACAAATTGATTCAAATTTTAGAGTTTACAGTAATCGTGTTAAATTTTCCAGTTTACTGCAATTCTTGTCAGAGGCGTATCTACATAGTGCTTAATTTTTCGGTGTTGTTCGATATGTGTATTTGCAAACATGAATTCAATTGGTTACAATTAGTCTTGTCCTTCGGTCACCTTTAGACCCCAGGACGTCCTAACTGCAGCTGGAATTGAATTCATCTTAATTTTAATCATTCCGAATCTGACGATTCCAAGAGGTTGATAATCATTACTGGCTGGACAAATAGTAATCCATCTCGTTTCCAGTACTCATCTTCCACCCGCAGCACATGTTCAACACACTTCTTCCAGAACGGAATGTCTATTTTTGAGAGAGACTCGCGTGTCAGAACTTCAACATCACATATTTTAAACGTCCTGTTCTGTTCTGCAACTTGTCATTTGACGCGAGCCCAGACAAGTTCGATTGGATTAAGGTGCGCATGATATGCAGGGAGTCGAAGAGAGGCGTGGCCGTATTTCTCAATGATTTTGTCAACATGGTACACCTTTTTCTTATTCGTATTCTTCACAAGTTGTAACAATTCGGGTTTTAAATATGTGTCGTCAAATTTGACATTTTCATTCGCAAGCCATGTTCTAATTTGCTCTTTTGTATTTGATGCAGTAGGCACTTTGTCTTCCTCTGATACGACATTGTGGTATGATGCATTATCCATGACTATGCATGAAGGTCTCTCCAGGATTGGTAAAAGATCGTTCTCCAACCAGTGCCTGAAAATGTTTCCATTCATTTCAGTATGGTAGTCCCTACCGTCGGTACTTTTTGATTGAAAAATAAGTCCCGCATCATGGACAAGGCGGTTTTCAGTGCTTCCAGCATGCTTTAATATAATGCGCTGGCCTTTGCTGCTCGGAATTGTTCTTTTGAGTTTGCCATTTACTGACTGCCATTCTTTAGCATAGGTGTGGTGTGTGTTGACGCATGATTCGTCCAAATATACAATATCATACCGTTCACTCCGCCGCTCACGGATCTGTCTCAGGTATTTGCTTCGAGCAATGACCAAGTGTGGTTTTTCACAAATAATATTCCTGCCCCCAACAGTTTTTTTCTGAAGGTGAAGCCGGCTCCTCGCACAATCTTCCATAGAGTACTTTTAGAAATGTCAATATTGCAGTCTGCATGCAATTTTAATTTCAAATTCCTGAGAGTAACAAGTACATTATTAGCAAACATTTTCAATATCTCACGTTTTATGACATCCATGCCAAAGCTGTCGACTTTCCTTTTCCTTCCTTGATTGACATGAGTGCACTCTGAGTCTTGTTAAATCCAACGAGAAAATGACGATCTATTAAGACCAAGCGCGAGTTGCGTTCGTCTCTCTGGGTCATGAATATCACAATATAAATGCCCCATCTTGGATTCCCTAAGGAAATGCTGATATAGTAAACAAGTAACCTTTTGCATAGTTATAAATTTGCATTTCAAACTCATTGTAATTTAGATATAAATGTTGGTATTTAAAGTCAACAAATTGTCTACTGAGTCTTCACAAAATTAATAAAGATACGCCTTCCCTTTGGTAATTAATTGCAAGGCCGTGGTGCGTAATGTCGTTCAATAACAATTCAGTTTTGTGCACGGGATTTTCCTGAAGTTAGTGTTTCTGCCATAGCCAAACTATTTTACGTGAACGACCGCACCAAATTACTGTATATATCCTAAAATGGTGTCAAATTCGAACAAGGTGAATTTAATATAGCCTAAAGAAGAAAACTTTTAAACTAGATCAAATTTCTCAGAGCAAAAAGTATTTCTATAACGTCATCAATATTCTAAGATTGCATGCAAAATTTGAAACCAAAATAACAAGCGGTTATCACGCAAAACTAATTCAGGTGTGATTATGAATTTCTGAACGGACTATAGTGTTTATCTAAATCTATTCATGGCGAACAGATGACACACGATGACGCAGTGGCCATGTGTGTTTAAAATCATTTAAACCCAGGATTACGATACCTTCTTAAAAATTACCACATAAAAAAATATAAATTATTGGAACGCGACAATTTGCCGCTGGCAAAAATTCCCAACCTACACCTTCCTAATTATCACTACTGGTGACCCCTGACTGTTTGATTTGTTTCCTTTCATAGGCAACGACTGACGCCAAGAGGAAGGGGAACATACGGGCTGGAGTGACGTTCGACGTGTCAATAAACAAAGTAACACCTTCGATAGCCTGGGTTCGAATTCCCGGCCATAAATAAAACCTAAGCTAGGAAATGATTACCGCTTCCGATACCCATGTCTCTTCTTGGGTAAACGCAAAACTTTTTAGCAAAAGTTCTAGGAAAATATTATTTTCCAAGCTTAACAATTAGATGTTCATCATTTTTACGAACGTATCGTAAAAACGTGACTCACGGAGATGTAAAGTTATCTAGGGTTTAAGAGAAGCATACAAATCTTCTCTTTCTCCTTCTTCTTCTGCAACACATAACCCATGGGGTCGCTGGATCACAACCTACAGACCTAGTCAACTTTCATTTCTGTATACTTTCATTCATTCTTTGGGATAAATTCGAGGCCTGTCCATTCTTTGATGTTATATCTTTCCATCTCCTTCTTCTCATACCTCTACTTCTAGCTCATTTCACAAATCCTTTCAGAATGGTCTTTGCTAGGCCTAATGTACACAGACAAAACTGAAATAAAGGACATCAAAACAGGCAGCTTGAAACAAACCTGCCCCAAATGCAAAGAAGAAACTGGTTCCAGGATGTTGTTGAAGAAGAGAAGATACTTTGTCTGACATCCGGGCATTTCTCTTGTCCACCAACTCGTCCTGGAAGTACTGCTCTATCTTCTGTGTCTTTTCTAACTCCTGCCAGGGGAGTGAAGAATTCACCAACACTGGAACTTGAGTTGTGTCCCTGCAAACAAAATAAAGTAAAATAAAGGATCTCCTTCACGAAGGCGTATGGGGATTGTGATGTTAGTATCTATATTGTTTAGTGATCAACAGCATAATGTATGACCGATATGTATGTGGTTGGTATAACGCCAGGCCGACGTACTTTCTCAGAAATATGATATGGTTTGCATGTTTGGCTACTGGGGGCCCTGGATTACGGACAGAAAAGAGAGGAGACCTACCATGGGTGTCGTAAGAGGCAAGTAAGAAGGCTGGGGTAAATTCATTTAAATATTTGGGAACTTTGTTAACCTCAGACGTAAGATGTACAAAAGAGGTGAGATGCAGAATGGCTCAGGTAAAAGCAGCTTTCCAAAAAAATAAGGAAGATACTATGCAATCCATTTTTGACAATAGAAACAAGGAAAAGAGTTCTTAAATGTTATGTAGATCCAGTCTTAACATATGGATATGGTTGGTTGGTTGCGTTCGCCCGATGACTAAAGTATTCTAGAGTATCGTGGTAGACTAGAATATTCCTCTTCATCATCCGCCCTTACACGGACGTAGTGGAAGTGTCTGCGTTGTGTTGTGGTTTGCAGTATAACTGTTATATTTGCGCCTTTCGGCCCAACACATCCGACTTCAGCACAACATTTTTGAGTACCGGGTTGTCTTCCCTCTTCGATCCCTGCACGCTTGGCCAGACTAGACAGGTTAGTCTGTTACTAGAGGCACCACGGAGAGGTGGAGCAGGGTCTGGATGGTTTTGGTTCATCGATCCTGGCGCAAGCCATTAGCTGTGGGTCGCTGACAACTTCCAGCTCTGGCGCTGGGAGGCGCGCCTTCGCCTCCACATTTATGGATATAAATCATGGACAATAGGACAACAGACAAGAAAATCACTGGAGTCTGTAGAAATGTAGCTTTACAGAAGAATGTTGAGAATACCATGGACAGCTAAGAAGAATAATGACAATGTTATGAAAGAGGTCAAAGCAAAGAGAGAGCTAATTTCCAATATTACGAAGAAATGAAAGAGGTCAAAGCAAAGAGAGAGCTAATTTCCAATATTAGGAAGAAACAATCATCATTATTTTGGTCATGTAATGAGAAGAGAACAGCTGGAGTATATTGTAACAACTGGAAAAATTGAGGGACGAAGAGATAGAGGGAAGCAAAGAGAAAAAATATCAGACAGCTTAAGAGAATGGCTTGGCAGAAGGTCAACAACAAAAATTATAAATAAATGTGGAGATCGAAAGTTGTGGAGAGACATGATCACCTACGCCAGCAGACCCGGTACTTGATGATGATAATGATGATGATGATGAAGGCTGGAATCAGGGTCTTCGCCGGTGCTACGGAGTTCGTGCATCTGAGCTGAAACCATCGTCAGTGTATTTGGTAACGTGTGGCGGGCGTGCTTAATACTGGGGAACATGCTGAGGAAGGAAGCTGAGCACTACCTATGTGCAAAGAAGATGATCTGTCGAGTCGACTAAACTAAACTAATCTCTGGAACTCTAGAGCTTGGTGAACCCTGAAGAAAGTAAGTAAAAAGTAAAGTACACCGTCACGCCAAATGACGTATAGGGTGAACCCGGAAGCCGTTGGTTGGGATCGAACCCTACCTCTTGTCCTCTGTAGTCCAGTTTACTAACCACTGAGCTATCGCGGCTCCCGAACCCCGAAGAAGAACCAATTTTAAAAAAATATAATAATTGCCAAATCTTAAAATTTAACTTCAACCCTTCTGGCCAGAACACAGTAACAATTCGGCCACCGATTACAAATAAAAGTGTATATTTTATGAATGAAAGTTAGTCTATTTAACTGGACAGATGCTGTTGATTTCGACACACACACACACACACGCACGCACGCACGCACGCACGCACGCACGCAATTCTTTTGCTGCAGGACAAGGATTTCAACCCAAAATTCACTGTCAGTTCATTGATTGTTTACCCTGTTCTCCAAAGTCTCTCCTATAAAGTTGATATGTTCAAATATTGTATAAAACTTGACGATAAAATGGCCCACTGTTTATTTCCGGTTTTATAATAGTCAAACACGTGAGAGTATGTGTCTTTCATAGCGAGAAATAAGGCGGCACAACTGTACAAATAAAAAGACAAACACACATACACACACATACACACACACAAACACACACACACAGTACCATTGCTGGCGTATGTCGGGGGGGGGGGGGGGGGGGGGCTCATGATAGAACCAGAGGGATAAAGGCCGCTTGTCAAAGCAGTCGCCACAACGTAAGAGAATGTTTATTTCGCGGGTTGCGAACACCGTACGCCAGCTTTTCAGCCAGCGAAACAGTGGTTTGAGCCGCACGGCCGTGCGCACAGGTTGGCCAAATTAGGCAAATAAAAATACAGTTTTGACTCTCCGTATCGCTTAAAGAATTAGATGTGAAAGGTATGTACTTCTGAAAAGTTGCGGCCAACATCCAAGGAGTATCGATCCATCGACACAAGTAACTTATCTTTATTACAAATTTGATGCAAATACCATTTGACAATTAAATTAGTTACTGACAAAAAATATGGGACATTCAACAATAGTTTTTAATTACTTATAATTTTGTATTATACACAGACAGAATAGACAGAATAGACAGAAATACATACAGACAGACACACAGGCAGGTGGACGGACTGACGGATAGACGGATGGATGGATGGATGGATGGATAGAAGGATGGATGGATAGAAGGATGGATGGATGGATGGATGGATGGATGGGTGGGTGGGTGGGTGGGTGGGTGGGTGGGTGAGTGGGTGGGTTGGTGGTTGGGTGGATGGATGGATGGATGGATGGATGGATGGATGGATGGATGGATGGATGGATGGATGATGATGCAGGTAGAAACATATTACAAATAAAGCTCTTCATTATCTACGTTAGCAGACATTCTTAAACCGTATCTATCTCCCGCTGAGGGCAATAACTGTAACTAATCATCGTGTAGTGCTATAAAAAGTAAGTAAAGTACCCCCGTCACGCCAAGTGGCGTATAGGTAATATGGTTTTAGTGACCATAAATTTTACAGACCTTCGGCACAAAATTTTTGGGGTAATGTGGTCATTATTACGCCCGTGCCGCTTTACTTCCCCAGAAAAAAATCCGGTATCCATTAAAGGCTGGGTGAACCCGGAAACCGTCGGTTGGGATCGAACCCTACCTCTTGTCCTTTGTAGTCCAGTTCACTAACCACTGAGTTATCGCGGCTCACGTGTAGTGCTATCTCCGAATGTAATTGTTGGCTGCGGTAGTACCGTATTACTTTGTCTCATTTCCTGGTTGTACATTACAAGAAGAAATAAACAAATGATTTATCAGCATATGGGGAATGCGAAGGGAACAGCTGGAATATATTGTAACAACTGGGAAAATTGAGGGACGAAGAGATAGAGGGAAGCAAAGAGAAAAGATACCACACAACTTAAGAGAATGGCTTGGCAGAAGGTCGACAACGGAAATGATAAATAACTGTCGAGATCGAAAGTTGTGGAGAGACATGATCACCTACGCCCAGTAGGCCCACTACTTGATGATGACGATGGGGAATGATATTGCCAAGGGCACTCATCGCATATACAAGATTAAATAACATTAAAAATAAAGGAATCTAATATCCTGCATAATGTAAGGCATGAAATCGTGTTATCGTTTGGTACCAACCATATCTTTCTGTCTATCTTACCTATCGAATATGAAAGAGCTGAGGTCGCCACAGTTGTAGTGTTGTATGAGAAGTTCACTCCTACACGGGGGTGACTTTCCTTGCTCTCGCAGGAGCTCGTGTTGTGACAATGTCTGGTTGAGGGCATATATAACCTGAGAATAAACATATTCACCTCATATGACATGAGAAGAAACATATCCACCTCATATGACATGAAAAGAAACATATTCACCTTGACCTGAGAAGAAACATATTCACCTCATATGACCTGAGAAGAAACATATTCAACTTGAGTTGAGAAGAAACATATTCACCTTGACCTGAGAAGAAACATCTCCACCATGACCTGAGAAGAAACATATTCACTTTGACCTGAGAAGAAATATGTTCACTTTGACCTGAGGAAAAATATATTCACCATGACCTGAGAAGAAACATATTCACTTTGACCTGAGAAGAAACATCTTCACCATAACCTGAGAAGAAACATATTCACCATTATATGACCTGAGAAGAAGCAAATTCACCATTATATGACCTGAGAAGAAGCAAATTCACCATTATATGACCTGAGAAGAAGCAAATTCACCATTATATGACCTGAGAAGAAACATATTCACCATTATATGACCTGAGAAGAAGCAAATTCACCATTATATGACCTGAGAAGAAGCAAATTCACCATTATATGACCTGAGAAGAAGCAAATTCACCATTATATGACCTGAGAAGAAACACATTCACCATGACCTGAGAAGAAACATATTCACCATTATATGACATGAGAAGAAACATATTCACCATTATATGACATGAGAAGAAACATATTCACCATTATATGACCTGAGAAGAAACATATTCACCATTATATGACCTGAGAAGAAACACATTCACCATGACCTGAGAAGAAACATATTCACCATTATATGACATGAGAAGAAACATATTCACCATTATATGACCTGAGAAGAAACATATTCACCATTATATGACCTGAGAAGAAACATATTCACCATTATATGACATGAGAAGAAACAAATTCACCATTATATGACCTGAGAAGAAACACATTCACCATCCATTATATGACCTGTGAAAAAAGATATTCACCATTATATGACCTGAGAAGTAACATATTCACCATTATATGACATGAGCCACGAAGAGCGTTCGAAGAGTCCAAGATGTATGTAGTCCACAAGGCTACTTGTCCAACTTAAATTCCAACTTAAACTCGTTCAATATTGATAAAATATAACCAATTAACTTAAAACAGATTTTCATCTGTCCAGGAACAAGGTTCATACGTTTAGCACAACTATTTATTACTGGTACTTTAGTTGACTTGCTCATTTAAGCCTCTTTATGAAAGTCGAATGAGCTTACTTCTTCTAGTATTATATGTGATTAGAAGGTGTATCTGAAATTTAAAAAAAAACTTTTGTGGTCAAAAATTGAATATTGCATCCTTCGAAACTCTCCAATTTACCAACCTTTAAGTTAATTATAGTTACGAGCATTATTCTACTATAATATCATTCATAATATTGACATATTTTACGCTTTGTACTTGTGGTACCACAAATTGAAACTACTGATATTCAACACAATTTTAGGAATAAATTAATTGTATTAGACTCTAGACATCTTCATACATAAACGACGTGAAACTTACAATTTAGAACTAAAGTGCCACTCTGAGATGAAAACAGATGTGAGATGCGTCACCAATCCTAATGTGCCTTTGTCTACTGCTTCTTGTGCTCAGTCGACATATTGTGACTTGGTCTCTCCTGCACGATGTTTATGTGCATTAACACTTTTTGGTAGCGTGGTTACACGGCAGATGGGTGTGATGTTTGAGTCATTTTTCGTGAAATATTTTATTGCGTGCTTCCCTTTAACGCATGAATAGTTTTGTTTTGTTTTGTTTTATTTTTTTCAAATTAACATATACCTATAAAGAGTCTCACTCGCCACGAGACGCTGCAGTTCTATAATGGTTGTACCACCAACGAGGATATTGCAGGGAAATTCCAAGCGGACTTATTTCATTTTGTAGGAAATGAGAAAACATGGTGGTCTAGTGGCAAGACATTGGCCTCAACATGAAGGTCTCGATACTGAACCTCGGCCACAAGTGGTGGCAGTTCTCCACTTCGAATCCCTGGTTTCCTCGAGACGTTAGCCAACACTGGTTTCTAGGTGGTAGTGAGACCTCATCATCATCATCATCATTATCATCATCATCATTGAGTGCCTTCTCCGCAACGAAGGTTCGCTACCATGGAGCGCCATTCCACTCTGTCTCTTGCCTTGATGGTGCATGTTGTCGTAGGTTGACTTGTCCATCTTTTGATGTTTCTCGTCCATGTTAGTCTTGGTCTGCCTCTGCCTATTTTACCTTGTATTTTCCCTTCCAATATTACTTTTATTAGGCTGTTGTGTCTTTTAACATGGCTCAAAAATTTCATTTGCCTTGTTCTAATTGTGTTTAGTAGTTCTCTTTTCATTTTGAGTTGTTTTAAAACTTCATCGTTTGTTTTCTTTTCTTTTCATCCAATTCTACCTATTCTTCTATAAATCCACATTTCAAAGGCTTCTATTTTCTGTTGTTTTCTTGTCAAATGTACATGTTTCTGCGCCATACAGGAATATTGAAAAGATGTAACATTTTGATGTTCTTAGTTTTAGCCCTGGTGTTATTTGTTTTGATGTTAGTATATTTATAATGACATTAAAATTACTTTTTGTCATACCTATTCTTTTATTTATTTCAGTTGCATAGTTTCCATCACTGGTTATAGTATGTCCTAGGTAGTTGTAGCTCTGAACTGTCTCCAGATGTATTCCTTCAACTTTGATATTTAATTCTAGGTCGTGAGAATTTTTTTTGTTTATGATCATAGTTTTAGTCTTTTTGATATTTATATCAAGTCCATATATTTTGCTTATTCTGACGTCTAGCCCTCTCGAAAAACGGGTGTCCCCGTGAGCACTAGCATACGTTAAAATAAAAACTCATCGCAATTATGGCAGTTAAAAGTCGAAAAAGCAGACCAAAAATGGCTGGGCAACAATTATTAAGCATATTACCCATGCCGAAGTCGGAGGCGTCGGGTCTAAAGGCGCAAATATAGCGGCTCTGCCGTAAACTTGTGACACAACACATCCACGATCTCTAAACGGGCGAACATCATCATCACTAAGAGCCCTGTCCTACCAAGTGGCGTATAATGAAAATATGGTGTTAGTGAACATAATTTTTATAGACCTTCGGCACATGATATTTGTGTTAATGTGGTCGGTATTACGCCCATACTGCTTTACTTTCCCAGGGAAAAAAATCAGGTACCCATTTAAAGCTGGGTGAACTCGGAAGCCGTCGATCTGGATTGAACCCGACCTCTTGTCCTGTGTAATCCTGCACTATCCAATGAGCATTCGCGGTTCCACAACGGAGAACTAAACATGTTTACGACATCTTTAACATATGCTGGAAGTGATAACCATTTATGTCCAAACAGGAAAATAATAATTATCGAGAAAGGGCCGAGTCCGGTAGAGATTGATACACCCGTATAAAAGAGTGCCTGACTTTTTTTCACACAAAATTCTAAATTCCTGCGGTGGCTACAGATAACGTGCTGTAACTTCGATACATTCAATAATTAATTTATTGGAAGATACGAAGCTCCTATGATACGAAGTGTCTGAATGTTATTAATTAAATGTTAACGTCTTAACTCCACATTTCACCGTTTGTGGTCCATTCATAAAAGTATAAAGTCTCTGTCATCTACGAAAAGAATATCGGTGAATTATCTAAATTATTATGGACTTCCTGTCAATATGGCGGATAGATGGCAGGGACCATTGAGGATCAGTCTGAAAAGTGTTCCTTGTTGCAGTTTCCTCATATTTCAAGTCCTGGAGCCAGTAGTGGGGTGTGGTATACACTCCAAAGCATGGTGACAGCTTTACAAAAAAAGGAAGACAACAAAATACTGATGTTTCGGCCTGCGGCCTTCTTCGGAAGACGGGGACAGCGACAACAAACATTGAGGAACTTATACCTATAGCTACATGTAGGATGATGAAGTTAGAGAGAGATGGACAGAGTGATGAGACATAGGAATGTGAGATGAAGAAGAGATGTGTCACATGTGGGAGAATGGGAGAAATGTAGAGAAATAAAATCGTAAACAGAGAAATGATAAAGAGATGAAAACTAAAAGAAAGAGGAATAGAAAGTTAAAGGTATATTACAAATGAGAATATATGAAAGCATATTTAAAATGACTTAGCTGAAGTGACTTAGCTGACCCGGTTGGGCGAATGAGTCCAAATGAAAGTTGGAGACAAGCAACATGGAGAAACAGTCACGTGGTATGACTGAGGGCAGTCGGGCGAGACACAGATGGAAGTTTTTACTGAGAACAGTTTCCATTGAGGGAAGTTTTTATTGAGAGAAATTTCTACCGAGGGCAGTTTGATCTGAGGGAAGTTTTAACTGAGAGAATTTTCTACTGAAGGAATTTTTTTGTCGAGGTCAGTATCCCACATTGTAGTCCCCACATTGATTGGGGCGTGTTGAAAAAGTGTAGTCCCCCGCATTGATTGGGGCGTGTTGATAAAGTGTAGTCCCCACATTGATTGTGGCGTGTTGATAAAGTGTAGTCCCCACATTGATTGTGGCGTGTTGATAAAGTGTAGTCCCCACATTGATTGGGGCGTGTTGATAAAGTGTAGTCCCCACATTGATTGTGGCGTGTTGATAAAGTGTAGTCCCCACATTGATTGGGGCGTGTTGAAAATGTGTAGTCCCCACATTGATTGTGGCGTGTTGATAAAGTGTAGTCCCCACATTGATTGGGGCGTGTTGATAAAGTGTAGTCCCCCATTTATTGTGGCATGTTGAAAAAGTGTAGTCCCCACATTTATTGTGGCATGTTGAAAAAGTGTAGTCCCCACATTGATTGGGGCGTGTTGAAAAAGTGTAGTCCCCACATTGATTGTGGCATGTTGATAAAATGTAGTCACCACATTGATCGGGGCATGTTGAAAATGTGTAGTCCCCACATTGTTTGGGACGTGTTGATAAAGTGTAGTCAACACATTGGTCAGGACATGTTGATAAAGTGTAGTCCCCACATTTGTCGGGGCGTGTTGATAAAGTGTAGTCCCCACATTTGTCGGGGCATGTTAATAAAGTTTAGTCCCTACATGGTCGGGGCATGTCGATAAAGTTTAGTCCCCATATTGATTGGGGCATGTTGATAAAGTGTAGTCCCCACATTGATTGGGGCATGTCGATAAAGTGTAGTCCCAGAATTGATTGGGGCATGTCGATAAAGTGTAGTCCCCACATTGATTGGGGTGTGTTCATAAAGTTTAGTCCCCACATGGTCGGGGCATGTTGATAAAGTTTAGTCCCCACATTGGTTGGGGCATGTCGATAAAGTTTAGTCCCCACATTGGTTGGGGCATGTTGATAAAGTAGAGTCCCCATTTTTATTTTCATTTTTAGTTGTTTTAAAACCTCGTCATTTGTTTTCTTTTCTTTCCATACGATTCTTGATAATCTTCTATAGATCGACATTTCATTTCAAAGGTTTCAATTTTCTGTTCTGTTTTATTGTCTATTGTCGATGTTTTTGCACCATACAGGAATGTTGAGAAGATTCTTAGATTAAGCACTGGAGTAACCTTTAAAAAAAAAAAAAAAGTAAAGGTTCCCTCCACGCTTTTCAAGGTGTATGGGGAATATGGTGTTAGTGACAAATATTTTTCTATGACCACGGCACATTTTTTGGGAGCCGCGATAGCTCAGTGGTTAGTGAACTGGACTACAAAGGACAAGAGATAGGGTTCGATCCCAACCGACGGATTCCGGCTTCACCCAACCTTAAATGGGTACCGGATTTTTTTCTGGGAAAGTAAAGCGCCATGGGCGTAATACCGACCACATTATCCCAAAAATCATGTGCTGAATGTCTGTAAAATTTATGGTCACTAGTACCATATTCCCTATACGCCACTTGGTGTGACGGGGGCTCTTTACTTTAATTTTTTTTTTTACGGCATATTTTTGGGTGATATGGTCTGTATCACGCCAAGGAAAAATCTCTGGTACCCATTTATAGAGGCTGGGTGAATTCCGGAACCTTGTCAGTCCGAAAAAAAATCCACCCGCTACTGCTGGGATCGAACTCAGATCCTTCTTGTCAGGAAGTGAGCACACTAACCGTTGCGCCACCGACCATCCAGTACGGTGTTGTTATTATTCTCCTGTATTCTCCTTTAGCTACGTTATTATGTTTTTAATGTATGGCATCCCACCAAAGTAAATGCCTCAACAATAATAAAATCAATAATACAAGCAAGCAAAAATAAAATACGCACAACAGGAATCGAAATAATTACATTTAGCCAAAAAAAAAAAAAATTAAACGATTTAATTACGAGATTAATCTACGAGATTAATCTACGAGATTAATCTAATCTACGAGATTTCCTGATAACGACTCAAGCTAAGCAATGAGGACATCCCAATTTTCTAGTGATTGACAGCCACAGCGGTTACTCGCAACGGAGAAGATAAACAAGCAACGATGGCAGAGCGAGAGCTGAAATAGTACGAGTTGGAATTCACAGAGATCTTCTTTAAGATGTAACGTTTTCGTATTTCTTTAGTTTCTATTTTGGTTTTGTTGTGCTTGTAAAGTCTTAATTGTAATGTTTGTTGATGTTATTTTATTTCTTTCTTTATTTTTCTGGTGGGGTGAAGGGTGGTTAATGTTAGTGATTGGTTGACTATTAACTTTATTTTAATATGAATTAAATTATGAAACAGACAAAATACATATGATACTCTGTTATGACCAAAACGAGGAATACATTACTGTAGTGGTGTATATGTTCTCTGTGAATGAGAATTGGGAAGAAAAATGGTATGATTAAAGCTTTAAGTAATTTCGCATTATTATGCATTTCTTTGCCTTGACCCCCTTCCCTTCTCCCTATATATTCTCTGTACTGGATGGCTCCTTCTTCTTCTGCATTGACTAGACGATTGCTCCACTTTTTCTTCTTCCGTCCTTAAAAGGACGTAGATGCATTGTGTCGTCCCTTTACGAGTTACGACTGCGCCTTTTGCCCGACACACCCGCCATCGCTGTAGCTGGATGACAGAATAAACAAATAAAATTGTTAAATTACCCAATTCCAACAAAATTATTTCAGAGAAAACGTTGCAAGATTAGTATGTGAAACAAAGGGAAGAAGATAAAACGTTGCAAGATCGGTAAGTGAAAAAAGGAAAGAAGATAAAACGTTGCAAGATCGGTAAGTTAAAAAAGGAAAGAAGATAAAACGTTGCAAGATCGGTAAGTGAAAAAAGGAAAGAAGATAAAACGTTGCAAGATCAGTATGAGGGAAAAAAAAAGGGAAGAAGATAAAACGTTGCAAGATCGGTATGTGAAAAAAGGAAAGAAGAGAAAACGTTGCAAGATCGGTAAGTGAAAAAAGAAAGAAGAGAAAACGTTGCAAGATCGGTATGTGAAAAAAAGAAAGAAGAGAAAACGTTGCAAGATCGGTAAGTGAAAAAAGAAAGAAGAGAAAACGTTGCAAGATCGGTATGTGAAAAAAGAAAGAAGAGAAAACGTTGCAAGATCGGTATGTAAAAAAAGAAAGAAGAGAAAACGTTGCAAGATCGGTAAGTGAAAAAAGAAAGAAGAGAAAACATTGCAAGATCGGTATGTGAAAAAAGGAAAGAAGAGAAAACGTTGCAAGATCGGTAAGTGAAAAAAGAAAGAAGAGAAAACATTGCAAGATCGGTATGTGAAAAAAGAAAGAAGAGAAAACGTTGCAAGATCGGTATGTGAAAAAAGAAAGAAGAGAAAACGTTGCAAGATCGTGATGTGAAAAAAAAAGAAAGAAGAGAAAACGTTGCAAGATCGGTGAGTGAAAAAAAAGAAAGAAGAGAAAACGTTGCAAGATCGGTGAGTGAAAAAAAGGAAAGAAGAGAAAACGTTGCAAGATCGGTGAGTGAAAAAAAGGAAAGAAGAGAAAACGTTGCAAGATCGGTGAGTGAAAAAAAGGAAAGAAGAGAAAACGTTGCAAGATCGGTAAGTGAAAAAAAGGAAAGAAGAGAAAACGTTGCAAGATCGGTAAGTGAAAAAAAGGAAAGAAGAGAAAACGTTGCAAGATCGGTAAGTGAAAAAAAGGAAAGAAGAGAAAACGTTGCAAGATCGGTGAGTGAAAAAAAGGAAAGAAGAGAAAACGTTGCAAGATCGGTAAGTGAAAAAAAGGAAAGAAGAGAAAACGTTGCAAGATCGGTAAGTGAAAAAAAGGAAAGAAGAGAAAACGTTGCAAGATCGGTAAGTGAAAAAAAAGGAAAGAAGAGAAAACGTTGAAGTGTCAGTTTATAAAAATGGAGGGAAGATAAAACAAAATTGAAGGATTGGTCTGTGAAAAATGAAGATAAATAGAAAAAGTTGAGGGATGACTGGCATGAAGTGCCAGTTGGGAAAATAAAGAACCCCTCGCAACTTCAACACGTAAACAAGAGCCACGTGATATGTGATCTTATTAACAAAAACAGATCCAGATCGCCACAAGACATGGCACACGATATTGATAATCGAATCTGTATGATTTGAACACGTGATCACAAACAAATGGTACCGTAACGAATGGTACCGTAACGAATGGTCAGTTGATTAAAGAAATAAGCACAGTTGACTGATAGACGTCTCTATATGTCACCATAAAAGACACATCCGTTTTCATATTTATTGAACAGCCCGATAGAAAGTTATTGAATTCATCCCACAACCTCGTATAAAGTTCTAGTATTTATCCTACACCCAGATACAAAGTTATAGCATTTATCCTACACCCAGATATAAAGTTCTTGTATTTATCCTACACCCAGATATAAAGTTCTAGTATTTATCTTACACCCAGATATAAAGTTCTAGTATTTATCCGACACTCAGATATAAAGTTCTTGTATTTATCCGACACTCAGATATAAAGTTCTAGTATTTATCCGACACTCAGATATAAAGTTCTTGTATTTATCCAACAACCAGATATAAAGTTCTTGTATTTATCCAACAACAAGATATACAGTTCTTGTATTTATCCTACACCCAGATATAAAGTTCTTGTATTTATCCTACAACCAGATATAAAGTTCTTGTATTTATCCTACAACCAGATATAAAGTTATAGCATTTATCCTACACCCAGATATAAAGTTCTTGTATTTATCCAACAACAAGATATAAAGTTCTTGTATTTATCCTACACCCAGATATAAAGTTCTTGTATTTATCCTACAACCAGATATAAAGTTATAGCATCTATCCTACACCCAGATATAAAGTTCTTGTATTTATCCTACACCCAGATATAAAGTTCTTGTATTTATCCAACAACCAGATATAAAGTTCTTGTATTTATCATACACCCAGATATAAGGTTCTGGTATTTATCCTACAACCAGATATAAAGTTATATCATTTATCCTACACCCAGATATAAAGATCTAGTGTTTATCCTACAACCAGATATAAAGTTCTTGTATTTATCCAATAGCCAGATGTAAAGTTCTAGTATTTATCCAATAGCCAGATATAAAGTTCTAGTATTTATCCAATAGCCAGATATAAAGTTCTAGTATTTATCCAACAGCCAGATATAAAGTTCTAGTATTTATCCAATAGTCCGATATAAAGTTCTAGTATTTATCCAACAGCCTGATATAAAGTTCTTGTATTTATCCAACAACCAGACACTCTGTTTATCACACAACCCTGTCCCCTGTCCTACAATCTAACCCAAAACCCCCATCGTACTCGATCATCCTTCTAGTTTTATTCTAACTTACATATTTACTTTACTACTAGTATTCGGTCACTCCCAAAGTCCGGATTTACCAAACTTGCATCCAATTCCACGGATCTACAGCTCGAACTACTCTTTGCCCTTCTGTTAATTGAATGCACAGTTACTTTTCCCTTCACAAAAAAGAAACGTTTGCAAAAAACAACCTACACAGATAACTAAGTATCTACATCTGGATTAACTACCCGACATGCACCCTTTACCAACACCTCGAATTCTGGACGCCCTCATACAGAAGGTACGCCACTGGCAAGCTGCATTTGCGGTCAAGTGATACTTCTGAAGAGTTCTAGGATAACGTCTGAACTAAGGGAGACAAATAAATAAAACTGTCTCTACCTGTCTAAGAGTAGCTCAGATCTCGTGCCGGTTGTCTCCCACTACATGTCAGTTTGTGGGTGATCGTTTGAAGTCAGTCTCTTGTGAACGCTTGATTAACTTCACATTTGTTTACACTTTGTTTCGTCTGCGTTGTCGTTTTTATTTCTTCACGACAGGAGGAAGGTAACAAGCTCAAGACAAATCACAGAATAAATCAAAAGCCGAGCAGAAGTGTGGAAAAAAATATCTTTCTTTATCTTTATGGTATTTTCTGACTGGGGTCTACCAGGATATGAGATTCTACCAAATTGTAGGATATGAGATTATGCCAAATTGTAGGATATGAGATTCTACCAAATTGTAGGATATGAGATTATGCCAAATTGTAGGATATGAGATTCTGCCAAATTGTAGGATATGAGATTATGCCAAATTGTAGGATATGAGATTCTGCCAAATTGTAGGATCTGGGAGGTGCGCGTGGCCGTGCGGATAAAACCACTGTCCCGCTGGCTGAAAAGCCGGCGTACGGTGTTCGAAGCCCGCGGTAGACAGAAAGGATTTTTTCTATCGGGGGTGAAATAAAAATCCTGAGTCTCACACGTCGTGGCGACTGCTTGACCAAGCGGCCTTTATACACCAGCAATGGTACTATGTGTCGTAAAGATTGTAGGATCTGAGAATAAAGGCCGTTTGTCCAGTGCAATAGACGCGAAGTGTTCGGGTCTGAGTTTTTTTTAATTTTACCCTCCTCACACCCCCCCCTCCCCCCAATAGAGAAAAAAAAACTGTTGACCCTTTGACCCCGACGAGTTATCGATTCGACCACCTGCTCTACCCTGTGTGTGGATGTGTAGAAGTGGAGGTAAAATAGTTGTGCCTTTACTCTCACTCTCTCTCTCTCTCTCTCTCTCTCTCTCTCTCTCTCTCTTTCCTTCTTTCTTTTGTGGTTTGCAGAGGATGTCATGAACAACAACAGAAACTAAAACTTATGAACAGTAAAATGTTACATCTACTCAATATGGTGCAGAAACATGGACATTAAATAGGAAAACTGAGCAGAAAATCGAAGCCTTTGAAATGTTTATATGTAGGATAAATGGGGAGAATTGGGTGGAAAGAAAATAAGACATACAGTACAGTTCTGAATCAGCTACAAATTTTAAAAAGAACTACTTAACACAATTCTAATAAGACAATTTACATTTTTTGGGGACAATTTAACAGACACAGTACCATCCTAAACGTCATCTTGGAAGGGAAGTTACAAGGTACACGAGGCAGACCAAGATAAAAGTGGACTGATAACATCAAAACATGACCAGGTGAACCTATGACAACGTGCAACATCAAGATAAGAGACAGAGTAAAATGGCACTCCATGATAACCAACCTTCGATGTGGAGACGGCATCCAATGAATGAATTAATGAATGAAAGAAAAATAGTTTCACTTGAAGCAGTCACATAAAGTTGTGCACACAAATGTTAATGTTTCATACACCACAAGTTCTCCATCTGTATTATTGTGAACGTTACAGCTCTTAATCATCCCGCCCTTATAAAAACGATAAATTGGCGTAGTTGCGCTGTGTCGTAATTTACCCTCGGTAGCCTAGTTGGGAAACCACCTCTCTAGCTATCAACGTTAGGACAACCCGTGTTCGATTCCCGCTTGAAACAGTGTGAATTGTATTCGTGGTTGGAAGAAATACTCCCGCGGTCGACCCAGCCACTGGCAGAAAAGGGTACCAGGGTAGCACTCTTGGTAGGTGAGGAATTGCGCCTCGCTCGTGAGTTACGATGCTTGAGGCGACACTAGACAGGAGTCTCCGAAAACTTCTGGATGGATGGCCGAGCACATATGGGTAAAAACCAGGGTGCTAAGACGCCGAATCAAGTCACGTATCTTTACCTTTACAGCAAGCTGTGATGTTTCCGACTTTCGGTCCTAAACGTCCCCCGCCAGCATGAAATCGTTGGATGACAAAGTTGACTTCCCATTTCGATCGTCCATCGCTTGTAAAGGTCGGTTACTCTATTTTAATCGCTCAGGACCACATTTGTCGTGCGGCTAAGACATAATTATCGGACTTGAAATTGTAAACAACATGACGTCATCAAGTCCACACCTTCTGCAGATGTTTATTTGCAACCATAATCTACCAAAGTATAGACTGAGCGCTCGATAGCATAGTAGTTAGTGCACTCACATGCCGATATGAAGGTTTACGGTTCAGATATTAGGAGAGACAGATTAAATTAATTTCCGATCTAAATGGCTGTCGACATCAACCAGTGTATTTAAATGGGTACCGGAGTTATTCTATGGGAAGGAAAGGAATAGAACACCCCACCTTATGACTTTGAGGCTTGATGCAATGAAATCCTCACGTTTCATTACCAAACGTTACTTGCTATTCGATTGCCTTTACTTGCAGCTAACAATATAGATTAACTTAAAGAGACAAAAAAATACAAAACGTGATCTGTTCTGCTCATGGAAGCAGTTTTACAGCAGTTGGGAATTCCGTGTAACCACTCCCACTCGTGTAACAGCATCCCAACAAAGCGTGTGGGCAAATTATGTTGATAAGATCGACTTCTGTGCAGCCCTAAATAGTGGCATAGGCGAAGACTTCAAACGACTTCCACCGAAAAGAGAGTCCACACTCACTTCCTGACTCAAGTTTCCTCAACAACAACAAAATAAATTTAAAACAAACAAAGCAACCGAAACGTTTAAGCGACTACGCTAGTCTCTGCAAAAGCAGGGCGACATGCGACCATTTTGAATTGTAAAACGTGAGAACACTGTTAATCAAACATAAACATATAGGATATGATGTCTTCAAAGTGCCGCAACAGTTTGTCCGAAGTTAACATTGGTTTATCTTCACCCCAATGTTGTGCTACCAGTTACAGTTATTGCCATGCAGACAATATAATACTAAAATGCTAGCCAAAAAAGCACTAGCAACACCGTTGTATTAAAAGAAATAATTATTAGTTAAAAAACCCAAATAAAAAAGTTAATTAATAGAAGTTAGATTGGTGTGTTTCCAAGTAACGTGTTTACTTTTATATGTCAGGACATAAGCATTTACAGCAGGACTCGGGAACAGATAGCAATGATGGGATTAAGTTGCTTTTGTTCGTCCATGACGAGTCATGAAGACCACCTATCTTATCCAGTTTAGCCCCCCTCTCTTTCTCTCCCTCTCTATCTCTCTCTTTCTCTTTGTGTGTTTGTATGTGTGTGCGTATATGAGGGAATATGAATGTTAAGTCTGTACATCGTCATTTCTAGATGTAAGCCTGTGGGCTGAATGGTAAACCCCAAAGTTTCCTTACCAACGTGATGTTTTCAGCTATAAGATCTATAGACAGCTGACGCCACTCTACCCACACCCGCCCCTTCTCGCAAAACTGAAGACATCACGTTAGTTGGAGGTTTTCCATGGTTTCCCTTTCATCCCTTAGGCCTACTTCTATAGATGGCGATGGTCTGAAGCAAGTCCAGAATGGTCAATGGTAGTAAAAGTAAGTAAAGAGCCCTCGTCACACCAAGTGGCGTATTAGGAATATGGTGTTAGCGACCATACTTTTTACAGACCTTCGGCATATGATTTCTTGGGTAATGTGGTCGGTATTACGCCCGTGCCGCTTTACTTTCCCAGAAAAAAAAATCCGGTACCCATTTAAGGCTGGGTGAACCCGGAAACCGTCGGTTGGGATCGAACCCTACCCCCTGTCCTTTGTAGTTTGCGGTGTAACCACTGAGCTATCACGGCTCCCGGTCAAGGATAGTGTTGGGAGGTAATAGTTACAGCTAGTGCGGACATTCATCAGGCAAGTCTTTCTATTATCCTGTCTCCACTGATCTGCTGTTACTCTTCTGTCTCACAGAATACAGCCCTACATCGAAGAGACGTGCGCCAAGTAATTATTTCTTGAGTCATATTCTCCCATGTGTCAAGATAAATATCTAAGACTCCTAATGAGATCTTCAGCGTATCTTCAAAGCGCTATTTGCGTGCACCTTACAAGCATTATCCTTTCTTTAGCTCGCCACTAGATCCTGGAGATACATCTTAGGTATCTAGCGCAGTGACTACCCCTCTAAACCTTTACTATTCGCAAAACTCTTACAGTTATAAAAAAATGATCAACATGGCGACCTGCTAAAGTGGGTCCAGAAACTCAAAACTATATAGTTCTTTCTACCCCCTATACGTATAGGGGAGATAATTCTCTAAGGATTTGCGAATGGTAAAATCAGGAGATAAGGAGTGAATGTGTGTGAAAAAATCTAGAGTAATTCTCTTAATAATTGAATAAATGAAGAAACAAGAGAATGAAGGTTTGATGCCATGATAAAACAGAAAGATCAATATATGACAACAAGCCATGGTAATACGGAAAGATCAACATATGACAATAAGCAGAGGTTTGATCCCGTGATAAGACAGAAAGATCAACATATGACAACAAGCAAGGGTAGGATAGAAAGATCAACATATGACAACAAGCCAGGGTGAGCCAGAAAGATCAACATATGACAATAAGCAAGGGTAGGATAGAAAGATCAACATATGACAACAAGGCAGGGTAAGCCAGAAAGATCAACATATGACAATAAGCAAGGGTAGGATAGAAAGATCAACATATGACAACAAGGCAGGGTAAGCCAGAAAGATCAACATATGACAATAAGCAAGGGTAGGATAGAAAGATCAACATATGACAACAAGGCAGGGTAAGCCAGAAAGATCAACATATGACAACAAGCCAGGGTATGACAGAAAGATCAACATATGACAACAAGCCAGGGTAGGACAGAAAGATCAACATATGACAGCATGCAATGAGCAAATACTACGAAAAGACCAGACCCAATGACCAACTATGAATACATTTGATGAAACGTGATGAACACTTTGAAACTCGTCAGAACAAAGAAAGCAAAAGACTGCATAATATATCTTCCCTGGACACTGAAAGGTAACTGAGAAAGGAAAGAAGAAGAATATTTATAATATATAAAAACTATATTGATCATTGGACTAAACAAGTCATTCTATTTCATCCACACACCTGTGATACGTTTAGAAGGTTCAACGGCCCACACTGATCATCGACTCTCTCCACTGCGCCCGTCACTTTACCTCCATTACTAGATAGCTGGGCCAAGTAGAGGTCAAGGACAGGCACACCACGTGAACTCACGTCAGCCTCGTTCAGGGAGTTGATCATTAGCATCACCCACACGGGTCTCTTCCTGCGCCAGTTGCCTGGTGTAGATATCCGGCAGAAGAGATACACATACTAAATGCTTAGTGACGTACACAAAAACGACAAGGGAGTGAAAATAGTTACAGAGACTATCAATTAAGTGAAGTGGTAACAATCAGAGACAACGATAACTGAGCGAAAATGTCACAGAGACTATCCATTAAGTGAAGTGTTAACAATCAGAGACAACGATAACTGAGCGAAAATGTCACAGAGACAACGGTAATTGAATGAAATAGTTACAGAGACAGCGATAATTTAGTGGAATATTTACAGAGACAGCGATAATTGAATGAAATAGTTACAGAGACAGCGATAATTGAATGAAATAGTTACAGAGACAGCGATAATTGAATGAAATAGTTACAGAGACAGCGATAATTGAATGAAATAGTTACAGAGACAGCGATAATTTAGTGGAATAGTTACAGAGACAGCGATAATTGAATGAAATAGTTACAGAGACAGCGATAATTGAATGAAATAGTTACAGAGACAGCGATAATTGAATGAAATAGTTACAGAGACAGCGATAATTGAATGAAATAGTTACAGAGACAGCGATAATTTAGTGGAATAGTTACAGAGACAGCGATAATTGATGAAATAGTTACAGAGACAGCGATAATTGAATGAAATAGTTACAGAGACAGCGATAATTTAGTGGAATAGTTACAGAGACAGCGATAATTTAGTGGAATAGTTACAGAGACAGCGATAATTGAGTGGAATAGTTACAGCGACAATGATAATTGAGTTAAATAGTTACAGGGACCGCGGTAATTGAAGGAAACAGTTACAGAGACAGTGATAATTGAGTGCAACAGTTACAAAGACAACAATAATTGAGTGAAATAGTTACAAATGTAGACAACGATAATTGAGTTAAATAGTTACAAATGTAGACAACGATAATTGAGTGAAATAGTTACAAATGTAGACAACAATAATTGAGTGAAATAGTTACAAATGTAGACAACGATAATTGAGTTAAATAGTTATAGAGACAACAATAATTGAGTGAAATAGTTACAAATGTAGACAACAATAATTGAGTGAAATAGTTACAAATGTAGACAACGATAATTGAGTTAAATAGTTATAGAGACAACAATAATTGAGTGAAATAGTTATAGACTGACTTATCCATAATGTGATGTTACTCGTCCATGTTCTAATATTTATGTAAATTGTTGCATCAAAGTTGTATGTATAATTCCTGCTTGTGCTCTCTAGTTAATAATGAAATTGTTCTCTTAGTTTTCACCAATGTATGACTTTATTATTCCTTACTATTCAATGATCTGTAAATTCATATATAGACACAAGTAGTAAAGCTAAAGGTTCTTTCACAGCATATTATTTTGTAATGGTGTAATGGAGTGTAAATGGAAAGATAATCAATAACCTAAAATATGCTGATGATACTGCACTGCTAGTAGAAAATCCTAAAGATCTACAACAATTACTTAATGAAATAAACATGACAAGCAGAAAATATGGATTAGACATGAATATCAAAAAGACTAAAACTATGATCATAAACAAAGATAACACAGGAATCTAAAGGGCGCGTCGTTGCTGTGTGTGCGACATTGTTGTGTGCTACGTCATCGTAATGGTTCATCGTATATCCCTAGACCGGCCGTCTGCTAATCTTACGGTCTGTTGTTTGATGTGCGACTGGAAGAATCTGACGACTAACTGTGTGTCTGTATGTTCGGAATTGGAGTCAACAACGATGGCCTAACATCATCAAGCGCTATACATTTTAAAAAATATGACGATCATCATTTTCAAGAGGACATGAACTACCGGTATATGGTGGATAGGCGGCGGGAACAATTGAAGGCTATGCATGAAAAGTGTTCCTTGTTGCAGTTTCCTCATATTCCAGGTCCGGCTTGTTGCAGGAGCTACTGAGTTAAGTGCTCTGTGCACACCATGAGCTGTGTGTCTCATCCGTTTTGATCCTGTTTCAATATTCCAATTGTTTACGATGAATGATGATATCGTATGACAGGGAACAGTTGGCTGTGTTCACTTTCTACGTCGTTTCGCCTTATGTATTTTGGCGTGTGCTGAGACTGCTACGATGGGGACTACAGTTACCTTTCTTTGTTTGGGAGATGAGATATTAATTCAGATGATTCCGCTGGCACGGGTGGTTGAGCAATTATGGATTTTAATTCGTTTGGAGTGATACCGGGGCCTTCCATAACCAAATAACCAGAGACAACGATAATTGAGTGAAATATTTACAAATGTAGACAATGATAATTGAGTTACATAGTTATAGAGACAACGATAATTGAGTTAAATAGTTATAGAAACAAAGATAATTGAGTGAAATAGTTACAAATGTAGACAACGATAATTGAGTTAAATAGTTACAGAGACAACAATAATTGAGTGAAATATTTACAAACATAAACAGCGACAATTCTGTGGAAACATTCACACATACAAATAATTGTAAAAAGTGTAAAATAGTTACAAGAAATGAAAACAGCAATTGAATGTTTAAAAAAGAAGTTACAAACTGAAAAACAGGAATTATAAACATAAACAACCATAACTCTGTGAAAATAGTTACAAAAATAAACAGCGACAATTGAAAGCAAGTAATTCCAAACAAAACAAAGAAAACAATTGTAAACGAAATCAGTCTCGCTTGAATGCAAACAAAATTAAACCAAAACAGACGTATTTGGAAACAAGTAATTTCAGACTAATCTCTCTCTCTCTCTCTCTCTCTCTCTCTCTCTCTCTCTCTCTGCGATCAGGACTCAATCAGAGTAGGATTCCAATCTCCCATATGAAGTCAGCTGTCAGGTTAAGTGTGTTGATCGCCCCCACAGACAGAACATCACAATTAAAGTCTGCCAGATCCACTCTGATTGAACACCCGTTAAAACGTTGCACTGTGTTCTGCGCCAGTGGCCCAGTGCATCCGATTTCAGCCAGCATTTTATTCAGGTTTGCTTCCCTTAGCCTTTGATTGTCTCCAATCTTCCTGCAAGGCAGCAGATTGTCTTTTCTGTAGGGGGATTCTGCCATTAGATGGTCGGCCTTCCCAGGTTTACGAGCACCATCTGCCCGAGTCACTAGAGGTGACTAACACAGACATGCACACACAAAGATATGAGATGTGACTAACACTGACATGCACACACAAAGATATGAGATGTGACTAACACAGACATGCACACACAAAGATATGAGATGTGACTAACACAGACATGCACACACAAAGATATGAGATGTGACTAACACAGACATGCACACACAAAGATATGAGATGTGACTAACACAGACATGCACACACAAAGATATGAGATGTGACAAACACAGACATGCGCACACAAATATATGAGATGTGACTAACACAGACATGCACACACAAAGATATGAGATGTGACTAACACAGACATGCACACACAAAGATATGAGATGTGACTAACACAGACATGCACACACAAAGATATGAGATGTGACTAACACAGACATGCACACACAAAGATATGAGATGTGACGAACACTGATATAATATCAAACGGAAGCAAATAGTGACAAACAGAAGTAGGTAATTGTATGCAAACAGTAAGGAACAAATGTTAGCGTTTAAATGCAAATATATCTAAACATAATAGTTGCTTTTGGAAGTAAATAATATTAAACTGATATAATAGCAAAGGAAAACAAAATAATTATAAGTATTTTTAAAAAACTGCAACGGAGAGGAAATAATTACAAATTACAAAAAAAAAAAAAAAAAAGGGTAACTAAGAGGAAATAATTACACACAGAAATAACTGCAAATGAAAGGAGATATTAATTCTAAATAAAAACAATGGTATCGAAATATAGTTTGTCTCCTGGCAAATGTTTGGAAAAATCCTATTTATGTACATTTGATTTATCTCTTTATCATATGCACACAATAATCTTATTTATGAATATTTGATTTATCTCCTTATCAAATACACACAATAATCTTATTTATGAATATATGATTTATCACCTAATCATATGCACATAATAATTTTTTTATGAATATTTATCTTCTTATCATATGCACACAATAATCTTATTTATGAACATTTGATTTATTTCCTTATCATCATCATCATCACCATCATCATTAAGTATCAAGCCTGCTAACGTATGTGATCATGTCTCTCCACAACTTTTGATCTCGACAGTTATTTATCAATTCGGTTGTTGACCTGCTGCCAAGCCGTTTTCTTAAGCTGTCTAGTATCTTTTCTCTTTGCTTCCCTCTATCTCTTCGTCCCTCAAGTTTCCCAGTTGTCACAATATATCTCAGCTGTTCCCTTCTTATTACATGGCCAAAAAAATTATAATTGTTTCTTCCTAATAATGAAAAATTAGCATATATTATCATATATAATATCCTTATCACATATACATACTAATCTTATTCATCAGCATTGTAATCACAAGGGCTGGAATTTTTAGGACATGTATTTTTTGTGACATGCATTTTTAAAATCCAACTTAATATCAACATGTTTCATGTATTTCTGAACCCTTGCACTGTTTTTATTGGTCATATAATGGATATTTTGACCATAATTTAGATTCAGGTCATATTTTGACCAGTTTGGAGACATAAATGTATATTTTTGGTTATATTTGGTCACACTCGTTATTTTAGGTACAGTAAAACTTTCATTTAGGTGGCCCTTTATTTAAGGGGGTAAAATTTGACTTCGTAAATTTTATTGCTAAGAAACACGTAAACTTGTCTAAATAAAAACAGCATGTCTATAACTCAGACAACGTGTCTATAACTCAGACGTGTCTATAACTCAGACAACGTGTCCATAACTCAGACAACGTGTCCATAACTCAGACAACGTGTCTATAACTCAGACAAAGTAATTCAAAATAAATATGTACAAATTAAAGACGACTTTTAGTTTATTTACCGTATGACAGGATAAATGTTTAAAGGGTGCCTCGGTAGCCTAGTTGGGAAAACCACTCCACTAGCTACAGATGTTCGGACAACCTGTGTTCGATTCCCGTTGGGACCAGTGTGCATTGTACTCGTGGTTGAAAAAAATACCTCCGCGGTCGACCCAGTCACTGACAGAAATGGGCACCAGCGTAGTACTCTAGGTAGGTGAGGAATGGCGCCTCGCTCGTTAGTTACAATGCTTGAGGCTTCACTAGACAGGAGTCTCCGAACACTTCAAGATAGGCGGCTGAGGACATATGGGTAAAACCCCGCGTGCTATGACGCCGATTCAAGTCTCGAATATTTATCTTTACCTTTTAAACGTTTGAAGCTCAAATATAAAAGTGGCCATTTGGGAAAACAAAAATTGTCAAAGTAATTGCAGACACTAAGGAAGAATAAATGAGTCCAAAAAGTGAAGAAAAAAGAAAAGTCAGAGAGATGAGCCGCTTTAAAATGTGCTCGTCGACAAAAACAAAGACATGGAAGCAGAGCTCGATGCATGGGATGTAGACGCTTTGGCGGATAATTTGACTAATTATCTAAAAAAAAAAAAAAACGAAAAAGAGACAGATGAAGCTAATAGAGAAAAAAAAGAACAGAAAAACTGGTAAACTCTATCCATAACACAGCTCTATGTGGTACGTGTCACTATCTATCTATCTTATGCGATTCTAAAAACAAATTAATTTAACGTCATTTTTAATAGCAAATGAGTAATTAATTAATGTCATATTTTGGTCTATTTTTCATGTTTAGGTCATATTGTGCATTTTTTAGGTGACAAAAGTCTGAGCCCTAGTAATCACCATCTACAATAGTACCATTAATCATGAGATACAACCATACCCGTGATGGCCGTGAACATGTCGTCTGTCAACGGCCCTTTCTGCTTCTGGCTCATCCTGGCGTATTCAAGAAGGCGCTCCAAGCGAGAGTACATTTCTGCTGGGAGAAGGTCCGATAATCTATCGCCTATTGAAAGTAACGGAAAATGAACTGTGGTATATGGACTGAACAAATTCAAGTCAGTTGTATGTAAAGGGATTAACATTTTCCGGACATTTTTCAAGATAGTACGTATCGTATGTTATTTGGTTTATACTTATCTGAAGAAAGAAATATGAAGAAGTGACGTCAGTGAAATATATTAGTTCTTAAATGTTATGTAGAGCCAGTCTTAACATATGGATGTGAATCATGGACAATAGGACAACAGACAAGAAAATCACTGGAGTCTGTAGAAATGTGGTTTTACAGAAGAATGTTGAGAATACCATGGAAAGATAAGAAGAGTAATGAAAATGTTCTGAAAGAGGCCAAGGCAAAAAGAGAGCTAATTTCCAATATTAGGAAGAAACAATCATCATTTTTTGATCATGTAATGAGAAGAGAACAAGTGGAATATATTGTAACAACTGGAAAAATTGAGGGACGAAGAGATAGAGGGAAGCAAAAAGAAAAAATAACAGACAGCTTAAGAGAATGGCTTGGCAGAAGGTCAACAACAGAAATGATAAATAACTGTCGTCATCGAAAGTTGTGGAGAGACATGATCACCTACGCCAGCAGGCCCGGTAGTTGATGAGGATGGTGAAAAATATTGTAGCAGAGAATTGGAATGATAATGTTAGTACATGTGTACGTCTTTATGTAACTGGTTGGTCGATTAGTCGGTTAGTTGATTGGTTGGTCGGTTAGTTGATTGGTTGGCCGGTTGGTCTGTTGGCTAGTTAGTTGATTGACTGGTCGGTTGGTCTGTTGGCTAGTTAGTTGATTGATTGGTCGGTTGATCTGTTGGCTAGTTAGTTGATTGGTTGGTCGGTTAGTTGATTGGTTGGTCGGTTGGTCTGTTGGCTAATTAGTTGATTGATTGGTCGGTTGGTCTGTTGGCTAGTTAGTTGATTGGTTGGTCGGTTGATCTGTTGGCAGTTAGTTGATTGGTTGGTCGGTTGATTTGTTGGCTAGTTAGTTGATTGCTTCATTTGTTTTGATTTGTTAGTCGATCGGTTAGTTGATTTGTTTTTTTTTTTTTATTTTGCTTTGGCTTGTTGGTTTTAAATGCTTGGTTAGTTTTGTTTGGTTGGTTGGTTGATTGGTAGCCGACAGATGACCACCACTGCATGTCGAATAAGTCCATAAGTGTTCAGACCCCCTCCCAACAGCAAGTATTAACAGGCGTCCTTTGCCCTGTGTTGCTTTACCAATCTTCTTTGGCTCCCGGCATAGCTCTCTAGACTCTCTTGTATGGCACCATCCTCTTTTACTTCATCTTACTGCCGTCCAGGGTGTAGATTCCCATTCACTGCTTGAGTCATTTAATCGTCCTCCTTCCATAAGTGCATTTACAATGTCGCACCGGTCCATTGATCGTTCACTCTCCATAAGTGATATCAAACCTCTTTGTCTGTTCACTTCCTCTTACATTCGAGTGCCCTGGCTCACTTCCTCTTACATTCGAGTGCCCTGGCACACTTCCTCTTACATTCAAATGCCCTGACTCACTTCCTCTTACATTCGAGTGCCCTGGCTCACTTTACACTTCCTCTTACATTCAAGTGCCCTGGCTCACTTGCTCTTACATTCAAGTGCCCTGGCACACTTCCTCTTACATTCAAGTGCCCTGGCACACTTCCTCTTGCATTCGAGTGCCCTGGCACACTTCCTCTTACATTCGAGTGCCCTGGCACACTTCGTCTTACATTCTAATGCCCGGGCACACTTCCTCTTACATCCGAGTGCCCTGGCACACTTCCTCTTACATTTAAGTGCCCTGGCTCATTTCCTCTTACATTCAAGTGCCCTGGCACACTTCCTCTTACATTCGAGTGCCCTGGCACACTTCCTCTTACATTCAAGTGCCCTGGAACACTTCCTCTTACATTCGAGTGCCCTGGCACAAAGTTTTGTTATTTGCGTACATCAGTTTTATATCTCTAGCGCAGTCCCGAGGGACTGAATATTGCAAGAATATCAATCACTTCTCTTCCTTTTTTTCATTCCTGTAGATGTGTGCTCAGGTGTCCCCCACCATACACGCAGATATCCGATTTAAAATGTACTTTGTTTTTAATCGCCGAGAGTTGTGTCGCTTTAGGTAGAATTTTTCCTATAATTTTTTTAAAGCAAAAGGTTCTTTTAATACGCGCTGAAAGCACGCGTGACCTCCTGTTTTGTGTTTCATTCAAGAGAGCTACACGTCGGATCTCACTATGTAAAGACCAGGGTTGGGGGGGGGGGGGGGGGTGTAAAACAACGAGGAAACCATAAATTCGATTTTTGAAAATGCTCAGTGCTTGCGAGGGGGATTTATTTATTTTTTTTCGTTCGCCAGCTTTGACCTCTGATGAAGTCCCTAGAGACTAGGAACTGAATTTTTGCGTGTTAATCCATTTTTTACCTGACAGCCGTCAGGGGTCCCTCGCCGCACAGGCAGATAACTCCGACTTCGAAGGTACTCATATTTTGTTCCGTCGATTAGTAATTTACGTTTCAAGCCGGGCCTCGCTGCTGAGACCAGGGGGTGGTTGCCGCAGAGAGAAATCATAAATAAAAATCCCAACTGGGCGTAGCTGGGATTTGAACCTACAACCTCTCTGTCTCGAGGCCGGCGTCTTGCCTCGAGATCAACCAGTCCCCCGTTGGGGGGAATTGAACCTGAGACAGCCTTGTACATAGGCCGACGCCCTATCTCTAGACCAACCAGCCTCCACCCTGGCATAGTAATGAATCAGACATTTGACGACCTTGCCATCGTCAGAGACTCCAACCACTGCCCTCGAGCCCAGCTCATTCCTATCTTCCTAAACGTACTCTTTGAGTCACTTTACAAGGATCCATGGGTGAAAGTCTGTGTAGGCAATGATGTATCTCTTTGGTTAAAAAGACCATTGTGCGCGAGCCACATCGAACACTGCTTTATAGAGAAGCAAAGCAAGTGTACGAATCAAGAACAGTTAAATAACCTGACGCATTCAAAATACAGGAGACAGACGGCAATAAGGTCATATTAACATAGCCTAGTTTCTGGTAGATTAAAAATATATGCTTAAAATTAGTGTACTCGGTGAATATATCATCATCATGTGCCATACCGGCTGGCGTAGGTGATCATGTCCCTCCACAATCTTCTATCTACAGTGCATCGAATCAGTTCTGTTGTTGACTGTTTTCCATGCCATGACACCAAGTTATCCAGTATTTTGTCTCTTTGTCGCCCGCGATCTCTCTTTCCTTTTATTTTGCCAGTTGTAACCAAGTATTCCAACTTTCCTCTTCTCATGATGTGCCCGAAAAATGTTGATTGTTTCTTTATGATGTTTTTTTAAGAGTTCTCTTTTTGTGTTGGCCTCTTTGAGAACTTCCTCATTGGTCTTTTAGCTTTCCATGGAACTTTCAACATTCTTCTGAGAAATCCCATCTCTGTGGCCTCTAATCGTCTTTTCATTTGTTTGTCTACTGTCCATGATTCGCTTCCATAGGTCAGAATTGGTTCTATATAGCACCAATGAATTCTCTTTCTCATTTTTATTGACATAGGTTTGTTGCATAAGATATTTTTAATTTTCTGAAATGCTATTTTGGCCTGAGCTATTCTGCTTTTTATTTCTGTGGTGCATCTCCCATCTGATGTTATTATTGTGCCCAAGTATTTGAAATGTTGCACTTGTTTCAGATTTGTCTCGTTTATTTTTATGCTGCATGATGGTGGTGATTGTTTCTTCGATATAACCATTACTTCTGTTTTCTTACTATTCAGGTGAATATATAGATATAGGTTTCATGCATACAATTAACCTTCTGAATATCAGATGGAATAATACAATAGGAAATAAAGAAATATTATTCTTCTGCGATCATGGCTCATTCAGACTAGAACTCCGGACTCTCTTATGGCGGCATCTGTCTGTTTAAGTGACCCGCTTACCCCGTAAGAGATATGAGAAAGAACATGGCAAAGATTAATCGAACAACATATTATGAATAAAAAATGGAGATAAAAGGGGGTTTGGTTTGATTTCATAGCGTGTAATTAATCATCCATTACCTTCAGGCAACATTTGACAGTCAGCCAGCGCTGTCATTGTGTCCGGGCGTGTGAGATCCAGCTCAAAGATGGCGCTATCGCTGTTTACAAACGCTATTTTGCTGTTTTCAGGAATCCAGTCCCAGACCCTGGTGTACGGTACGTGGATAGTCCCAAAGAGGTATGATGGTGGATGACGGCGAATGGTCCACAGGAATGAATTCGCTCCACGCTCCTGCAGTAACCATACAGGTGAATCAGTCTGTAATAATAGCTCTAGGAACATATTTAACTAACTTGTGATCCTGCTTAATGATAATGAATTCGCTCCACGCTCCTGCAGTAACCATACAGGTGAATCAGTCTGTAATAATAGCTCTAGGAACATATTTAACTAACTTGTGATCCTGCTTAATGATAATTGAAATACAATTTCCAACTCCCACACTTTCTCACTCACTCTCTGTCTTTCCATCTCTGTCTCTTACACTATCTCTCACACACACTTTCTCTATTTCACTGTCTCACACACTCTTTCTTTCACTCTCTGTGTCTCACACTCTCTCTCCCTCACTCTGTCTCTCACACTCTCTCTCGTTTACAATCTCTGTCTTTTTCACTCTCTCTCTCACTCTCTTTCACTAACTTTATCTCTTTCACTTTGTCTCACACACACACACTCTCTCTATCTTTCAATCTCGGTCTTTCACACTCTCTCTGTCTCTTTCAATCTCTGTCTCTCACTCTCTCTCTCTTTTTCAATCTGTCTCTCACACTCTCTCTGTCTTTTTCAATCTCTGTCTTTCACACACTCTCTCTCTCTCTCTCTTTCAATCTCTGTCTCTTACTCTCTCTTTCGATCTCAGTCTCTCACACACTCTCTCTCTTTCAATCTCAGTCTCTCACACACTCTCTCTCTTCCAATCTCTGTCTCACACACACACACTCTCTCTATCTTTCAATCTCTGTCTTTCACACTCTCTCTGTCTCTTTCAATCTCTGTCTCTTACTCTATCTCTCTCTCTTTCAATCTCTGTCTCTCACACTCTCTCTCTTTTTCAATCTGTCTCTCACACTCTCTCTGTCTTTTTCAATCTATGTCTTTCACACACACTCTCTCTCTCTCTTTCAATCTCTGTCTCTTACTCTCTCTTTCGATCTCAGTCTCTCACACACTCTCTCTCTCTTCCAATCTCTGTCTCTCACACACACACTCTCTCTCTTTCACTCTGTCTCTCACACTCTCACACTCTCTCTCTCTCTTTCACTCTGTCTCTCACACTCTCTCTCTTTCACTCTGTCTCTCACACTCTCTCTCTCTCTTTCACTCTGTCTCTCACACACACTCTGTCTTCCAATCTCTGTCTCTCACTCACTCTCCCTCTCATCTCCAATTCCCCCTACTTAACTCCTACCCTTTACTCAAACATTTCACCAGTAATATCAACAATTTATTTATATCTATTTTATTTTCAACGCGGCAACACCTCGCAGGCATCTCTGATTTTCCCAATTTAAAAATCGTTATCACTTGCAATAATTTGAAGAACACCAACAATTGATAATAAAAAGATAAAGTTCGCTCTGGGCGCCAGGATGCAGAAACACGAAACCAATTTTCAAGTTTTCACAGCCGTCTACGTGGAAATAGTTCGCACACATAAAGTAAAAAATTTAAATAAATAAAAATGAAACCTGAAGCTAAACAAAAAATATTCAGCGCCAAAATTCAAAGATGTTTTACTGTTGAGCGGGCAGTGTAAAGGCTTGTACTATGCTGTTTTTTTTCCTGTTGTTGATTGGGATTTTTTTTTTCTAAGAGCTGTAAACATATCCCTTTCCCTGAAATGATTTGCTGATCTATCGCCTAGAAAGTTTATGCCCATAATAATATTCATTTATAAAATAGGAAATACCAGCCAATGATAACATGACAACAAAACATGTTCTACAGGATTGCCCCCAGTACACAGACCTGAGAAGGACAGTTTGGTCCACACCCACCTCCCTGGAAGTGGCAACCGAATCACTTAAACAGACAGCTGCCTTCATAAGAGAGTCCGGAGGCTAAGGCGCGCCTCCCAGCACCAGAGCTGGAAGTTGTCAGCGATCCACAGCTGATGGCTTGCGCCAGGATCGATGAATCAGAACCATCCAGACCCTGCTCCACCTCTCCGTGGTGCCTCTAGTAACAGACTAACCTGTCTAGTCTGGCCATGCGAGCAGGGATCGAAGAGGGAAGACAACCCAGTATTCAAAAATGTCGTGCTGAAGTCGGATGCGTTGGGCCGAAAGGCGCAAATATAACAGTGTTACACTGCAAACTACAACACAACGCAGAGACGTCCACTTAACGTCCTTTTAAGGGCAGATGACGAAGAGGAATTCTACAGTCTAATTCATAATTCTAGAATACTTTAGTCATCGGGCGAACGAAAGCAAGCATAAGAGAGTCCGGAATCCTAGTCTGAATGAGCGATGATTGCAGAAGAATATTCATTTATTATTATTTGTCTCTATAACTATTATTTGGTTATAAATGTCAAAATACAGGGAAAGAGAGATCGCGACGACCAAGAGAGAAAATACTATATCGGTATGGCACATGATGATGATGAATTTGAGAAAATAAACAAATTATGAATATACTTCAAGTTCGAAAAACATATACAGCTGTTTAAAAAAATTGACATGTAATTAATTAATTTTTATTTGAACGCTTAAAAAAGAAAAAAAAATTAAATGGCTTACTTTCGAAAGTAACAAATTGTGAGCCAGGCAGGTAGTAGATGTGCCAGCCCAAATTTGTTGAAATAGTTGTTGACTTTTTTTTTGTTTTTAAAGATTCCCGTCTGGCATGTCTCGATGTTGGGTGTATTCAGTACTTCTTTTCCTCAAAAAAAAAAAAAAAAAAAAAAAAAAAAAAAAAAAAGAAGTGCCGGCACTCACTCTGAAGTCAATATTACAGTACCATCCACAGGAATATTTACATTTTCTTGCTGTAAATAGCAAATCTCGGAACAAAAATGCACGAAAAAGATACCGGTAACCAATAGTGCTGTGTACTGCCAGGGAAATGAAAGCACTGGGTATATTAAATTTAGTCCCTGCCTGATATGGAACACTTCCCTTGAGAGTCATCGAGGCGCCAAATTGATTCTTTGTTGTCGATCTTGCTTCACTCTTCTCTTTTACGTGTCAATTTCTGTGCTTGTTCAGATTTTTCCCGTACTCGGTCTTTCTTAATATACCTTCTTTAAATGTATGTATGTTTTCTGCCCTCATTTACCTGTACGTTTTCTGCCCTCATTTACATGTATGTTTTCTTCCCTCATTTACCTGTATGTTTTCTGCCCTCATTTACCTGTATGTTTTCTACCCTCATTTACCTGTATGTTTTCTTCCCTCATTTACCTGTATGTTTTCTGCCCTCATTTACCTGTATGTTTTCTACCCTCATTTACCTGTATGTTTTCTGCCCTCATTTACCTGTATGTTTTCTACCCTCATTTACCTGTATGCTTTCTACCCTCATTTACCTGTATGTTTTCTGCCCTCATTTACCTGTATGTTTTCTGCCCTCATTTACCTGTATGTTTTCTGCCCTCATTTACCTATATGTTTTCTACCCTCATTTACCTGTATGTTTTCTACCCTCATTAACCTGTATGTTTTCTGCCCTCGTTTACCTGTACGTTGTCTGCTATAATTTACCTGTACGTTGTCTGCCCTCATTTACCTGTATGTTTTCTGCCCTCATTTACCTGTATGTTTTCTGCCCTCGTTTACCTGTACGTTGTCTGCCCTCATTTACCTGTATTTTTTCTGCCTTCACTTACCTGTACGTTGTCTGCCATAATTTACCTGTATGTTTTCTGCCCTCATTTACCTGTATGTTTCTGCCGTTATTTACTTGTATGTTTTCTGCTCTCGTTTACCTGTATGTTGTCTGCCATAACTTACCTGTAAGTTTTCTGCCTTTATTTACCTGTATGTTTTCTGCCCTCATTTACCTGTATGTTTTCTGCCTTTATTTACACGTAAATTTTCTGCCTTTATTTACTGTATGTGTTTACCTGTATGTGTTATACCATGCAATGTTTTCTTTATGTTTGCCGTTAGATCGTGTGACGTGCTCATACTAACATACCGTTACTTTCTCTACAATGTTACAAAGTTCATAAGTTCATCTTGTGGGTCTATTTTATTGATGTTGACTTCAGGAACTTCCTCCAGTGTGATATTAGTCCGCGCACGCAATGTCTACGTCCGCACCTCATTTCAATAGCTTTTGCTTTACTGTTTAGTTCTGCACGGGTCTTTTCTTCTTCCTCTACCTTTCAGCTCCCTGTGGAGCATAGGTCTTCAACAAACACTTCCCAAGTCGTTCTGTTTCTTGCCATTCTCTTAAGATCATTCCATGTCTTCCTCATCATCTTCATCTCTGCTTCTGACTGTCATCTCCAAGAATTTCTTAGTCTTCCTCTATGACTTTTCCCATGGAGGTTCCAAAAAAGGGCATGTTGTGTAATACTCTCAGTTGGCTTCCGCAGTGTGTATCCTATCCTGCGCCATCGTCTTCGCTGTATCTCTTTATCTACTGGTATTTGACTGGTACAATTCCATAATTCTATGTTAGTGATTTTGTCCTGCCATTTCCATCTAACTTGTCCATGTTTGTGAAATTTTTTCGACTTATTTTTTTACAGTATGGGATAGCCAGTCCCATGTCCAACCCTCCTTTCTGGCCTCTTACGAACATGACTGGAAGGGTACAGCGCCACCATACTTTACTCCCCTTTCGGGCACCGGTAGCGCACGGGCGACGGGTCTTTTACTCAACTGAAATTGTCCCAAACGCGTTTCTTTAACTTTTAGAACGTTGTTCACTAGAGCTGTATAACTCACTTGCTGGCTGTTTTTAATCTCATTTGACAAATTCTGAATAAACATCATCATCAGCATCGGGTTGCGTGCCCTTCGAAGAACGTTACTCACATCACAGCGGAAAAAATCTCTGTCTCTAGCCAGATCTCCAACTTCTGTTGTCATGTTCAAGTTTTCCTTGATGTCTTGAAACCACTTACTTATTGGTCTGTCCATGATTCGTCTCCCATGAACCATGCCTCCTTTTATTATTGTTCTTTCCAGCCTGCGGTGTCTTTTGACGTGGCCGTAATATAATTTTATTTTTCTAGTTCATCATCATCATCATCGAGTGCCATCTCCGCATCAAAGGTTGGCTACCATGGAGCGCCATTCTGCTCTGTCTCTTGCTTTGATGGTGCAGGTTGTCATAGGCTGGTTTGTCCATCTTTTGATGTTACTCGCCCATATTAGTCTTGGTCTGCCTCTGCCTCTTTTACCTTGTATTTTCCCCTCCAGGATTACTTTTATACGCTGTTGTGTCTTTTAACATGGCCCAAAAATCGCATTTGTACGATGGTTATAAGCCAGTTATTTCCAATATTTAGATATTTTACGATTAAATTTGAGATACTTACAGTATGTCTTCATTGCTCTTTTTCATTATCCAATGTATCCTAAACATTGTTTTGTAGCATTTTGTTTTGAATGAGCCAGTTTTTTTTTTCATTTTTATAGATATGATGATGATGATGATGATGCGGTCGCCCGATGATTTGAGGTATTCTAGCGGATACGAACCGTAGACTTCCTCCTCGTCATCCGCCCTTAAAAGGACGTTAAGTGGACGTAGTTACGTTGTGTTGAAGTTTGCAGTGTAACACTGTGATATCTGCGCCTTTCGGCCCAACACATCCGACTTCAGCCGACATTTTTGAGTACCGGGTTTGTCTTCCCTCTTCGATCCCTGCTCGCTTGGCCAGACTAGACAGATTAGTCTGTTTCTGGAGGCACCGAGGAGAGGTGTAGCAGGGTCTGGATGGTTCTGGTTCACCGATCCTGGCGCAAGCCATCAGTTATGAGTCACTGACGACTTCCAGCTCTGGTGCTGGGTGGGGCGCGCCTTCGCCTCCATTTGTATAGATATTCTAATTTTATAAACATCACATCATTTGTAATTTAAGTGCACTAGTTTGTTAAACTAGTTTCCCCTTTGTCACCGGGAGCTTTATTTATTTATTTATTTATTTATTTTATTTTTTTTTTTGGGGGGGGAGTAAAGAATAGTGACACTGTGACCTTCCAGGCATGTAGTAAGAGGCGACTAAGGAGGTTGATCGATGGCTTGACAAACTGTCATTGTAAAAAGTATTGTTATGGAAACAGCCATACATTTTAGAAGCAATATGTGCTATTTTGGTACCCAAGGTTTCTGTTTTTGAGATTGTGGTTCTGCCATATGTGCCGTCTTCGGCTCGAAAGGACGATAGATAGATTGATAGATAGATTGTTAGGTAGATTGATAGATAGATAGTTTTTCAAAGCCCTGGTATTTTACGCTTATCTTGATATATGGGGTAGAGTTCCAGTAAACTTTCTTTTAGAACGAAAAGTCTTGGTTTTGCATATGCACATGCATACGTATGTTTGTGTTTATCTGCACATATTTCATACAAAAACTAAATTGCTCTAAGCAGGAAGTAGGTCAGCAATGACCGGATGTTCCACGGGTGAAAGGTCTCATCTGTCGTACACAACAATGGTCTCCCAGTTATGGCTGACGCAAATGAAATGGAACGAACTTTGAAGTCAGTCGTCACGGTCTTTGTGAGACTACTGACCTGCACAAGTTTCTAGAAAGATCCAAATTTAATTTTAGATTTAAATGCTTACCTTATTAGTACAGTCGGGAAGCTTGTTGCTATAGAAACCAGTGGTGCAGGATGATACCACGATGAGAAATAGGGGTGACAAGAGCCAACAACAGTGCATGGTGACAACTAGCCATGGAGTTTCGATGTAAAGCACTCTATATCCACCTCACAAAACAACGAACTTGATACTTATTGTCATCAAATCTTGTAATGCCATCAAATATGCATACATCTCACACGTATGGCGTTTATTACAACAACATAGATATGGCCAATGTGGATTTATGAAAACATCATCCTGAGTTCTAAAATTAAACTGATCCAATTTTCTGGTAAAATTTACTGTTTCATTTTATTGCAAAATATGTACATGAACAGCAGTTCTGAGAAAAAGCAATAAACACAGTGGAAGTGTTTAAAAGATAGTGTACATTACATACTTAGATCAAGTCATCGATAATTTTTAACGCATTAGAAATCAGTAAAAAAAAAAAAAAAAAAAAAAAAAAATTGGGAAAGTTGAGCTAAAGTATTAAAAGGTCGTGTGTTCCGTTCCGTCCACAAAGTCTTCCTAAAAAAAGAACTGCGGGGAACTGTGAGATGAAAGTTAAGAAAACGCAAGCAAACAACAAAGTGCAAAGACGAGCAAAGAGCGAGCATGAATTGGTGATATCGTCGATTATCATGCAGCTGGGCTGCGAATGTTGGCTTCAGCCATCGATACCAAAATAACCTCTCTCGATATGAGACGAAAGAGAGAGATTATGTTTTTTTCATCCAGTTGAAAATAAACATTTTAAAAAATGATGCTAACAGGGTAACACTCATTGCAACTTTTAGTGATTGGCCCAGATTTTAAAATCCGTTAATAAATCGCGAAATTATTATTTAACGAAGAAGTCAATACAAAGAATTAGATTTTAGAGCTCGTGTTTAATTAATGCTTTTTATATTTCCCTAGCGAGTATAATAATAATTATAAATATAGAGACTACGGAAACAAAGAAGTAAAAGACGACGTGGCTTAGAAAAGCACATATTTAATACATCGAAAAGATAAAAATAACAGATTGGCTATACATTATTTCTTTAATGAGAAAACTAACATTTAAATGTGCAAATTATAACAAAAGAAAGAATAACGTAGAAGAGAATAATAAGATTGTGTGTGAGATAATATTTTATTATATTTCTTGAGAGATTTAAAAGTAAGCATACTATGGATGGCAGAGTGGGAAAAGAAGAGGTATCTACAATCAACACCTTACAGGAACAATCTGTTTGCATACGCCTCGAGAAATGTTGGAACGAGCGGTGGGGCGGGTAAAGGGATGTCCCTACTACAACGAAACTGATTTCATAATTATTGTACAGAATAGGTTAATACAGAATAGGTACAGACTGATTTCATTATTATTCAACAGAATAGGCTGTACAGAATAGGTACAAACTGATTTCATTATTATTCAACAGAATAGGTTGTACAGAGTAGGTACAGTACAAACTGATTTCATTATTATTCAACAGAATAGGTTGTACAGAGTAGGTACAAACTGATTTCATTATTATTCAACAGAATAGGTTGTACAGAATAGGTACAAACTGATTTCATTATTATTCAACAGAATAGGTTGTACAGAATAAAAAAACAAAACTACAGGATTTCTTCCTTAAGTTAACTAGTTCCTCTTGAACAGAAAATGACACATCAAGCAGGATTCACAATTCTTCATATTCGGCGACATATAAGTAACATGTAAATAACATGGACCTCCGTTTCTAAGATGGCGGATCTAGTCCACGTTCTCTCGATCGCTGCAGAAAGTACATTCGATGTCTGATTAATTTCGGTTCTAAATTGCACTCCTATGTGTTAAAGTCAAGATGATGATTTACTTATTACATCTGCGCCGATAAAACAATGTCGTACGCCGGCAATATTTCATTTTCGACAAATCAAGTGTTGTGAATGCGCCCTTCCATAGTCTAGGCTTGTTCTGCGCTTTACGTCACAATGGTGCTGTTCATGACCGCTGATGGATTTGCTTGACGCAAGTTATTTATATGTTCTCATTCATATGAAATGCTTCGTCAGTCGCAGTTTTATCTCTTTAGGGAATTTGCACCGTGTTCTGTTCGTCGTAGGCTACATTCACTAGAGTAATCAAGAATCTAAAGGGCGCGTCATTGCTGTGCTTGCGACATTGTTATGTGTGCTATGTCATCGTAATGGCTCATCGTAAACCCCTAGACCGATCGTACGCTAATCTTACGGTCTGTTGTTTGATGTGCGACGGGGATAATCTAACGACTAACTGTTGTTTATATGTTCGAAAATGGAGTCAACAACGATGACCTAACATCATCAAGCGCTATACATTTTTAAAGAAATATGACGATCATCACTTTCGGGAGGACGTGAACTTCCTGTATATGGTGGATAGGAGGCAGGAACCATTGAAGGCTATGTATGAAAAGTGTTCCTTGTTGCAGTTTTCTCATATTCCAAGTCCATGGGGGACTGGTTGATCTCGAGACAAGACGCCGGCCTCGGGACAGAGAGGTTGCGGTTACACCGGTTGGGATTTTTATTTACATGTTCTCTCTGCAACAACCACCCCTGGCCTCAGCAGCGAGGTTCGGCTTGAAACGTCAGTTATTCATCGACGGAAAAAACATGAGTACCTCCGAAGTCGGAGTTATCTGCCTGTGCGGCGAGGGACCCCTGTGCACACGGCTGCCAGGGAAAAATGAATTAACACGCAAAATTCAGCTCCTAGTCTCGAGGGATTTCGTCAGAGTTGAAAGCTGGCGAACGCAACAACAACAACTTACGTCAAGGAATTCCAACAACGGTCATGAACAGCAGCACTGTGACTTAAAGCGCAGATCAAATCTAGACGTTGGAAGGTCTCATTCACAACACTTGATTTTTCAAAAAAGGACTGTTGTCTACGACCTCGCTTTAGCGGCGCAGATGTAATAAGTATATCATCATTTTGACTTTAACGCAGAAAAGTGCAACGAAGAACCGAAATTAATCAGACCCCGAATGCACTTTGAACGGCGATCGAGAGGACGTGGACTAGATCCGCCATCTTGGAGACCGGTCTGGGTATAAGGAACATAGAATTGTTTTATCTCTAGGAAAGACAAGATTCCACTTCCCCAGCAGAAATCGAGAAATAAAGAAAGCCACCGCGGCCTATCGCAGAACCTTCGTAAGTTTCGTAAGATCATCATCAACCTATAGAAAGATATACATAGAGCAACGAAGGACAACGTACACGTCAGAGAAATGGTGGATTATGGTTATGGTTAGTCGAAGGTCCCGGTATCACTGCAAACGAATTAAAATCCACACTTGCTCAACCGTCCGTGTCAGTGGAATCATCCGAATTTTAAAAAAAAACTCAACTCATTGAAGGATCCAAACAAAGAAAGGCAGCTGCAGTCCCTATCATAGCAGCTACAGCACACACACAAAAAGCCATAAGGCGAAGCAGCATCAAAAGTGAGCGCAGCTGAACTGTCGTTCGTCATACGATATCGTCATCCATCGTAAGAAACCAGAATATCGAAACACGATCCGGATGAAAAAAAAAACACAGCTCATGGTGTGCACAAAGCACTAAACTCAGTAGCTCCAGCAGCAAGCCGGGCTTGGAATATAAGGAAATTGCAACAATGAACACTTTTCAGACTGAACCTCAATGGTTCCTGCCGCATATCCGCCCTACAGACCGGAAATCTGGATTAGTGAAATGGGGTGCCACGGATGGTGAAAGCAAGAAAAGCGTCCCTAGCGGAAGAGAACGTAACACGCCCAATCAATACAGGACAATAACAATCAGTAGAGGAACACTTCGATGATTGCTGAAAAGGGCGCCGGGGCGGATATAGGAGGGGTCATCACTATGGTGATGCGAGTCAGAATTCAAGACTGAAGACACATACCCCGGGATTGAGCAAATCTGTCCTCGCTGAAGGCGGATGAGTCGGGCTGAAAGGCGCAGATATCGCAGCTGTGGCGTAAACTTGCGACACAACGCAACATGCCAACATCCGCTTAACCGGTTGTGGACTTAGTTTGATATGATATTTTGAGAAATAGAACAATTAAAGTCATGTTTGGACTTAGTTTGATATGATATTTTGAGAAATAGAACAATTAAGGTCATGTGTGGACTTAGTTTGATATGATATTTTGAGAAATAGAACAATTAAGGTCTTTGTAAAAATGGAGATAGATGGAGTAGTAAATCATGTCTGATTAGAAATGGAGAAATGGACGTTTTTCTTAAGACAATGTAAATGTGCGGATCAGTATTCCCAGTTATTACATTTATGTGAATTCATCTTCAGCGTTCCAGGACACAATGCTAATGTGGAAAGAATATTTTCTTTAATGAATGTGCAGTGGACAGATGAACGAAATCGGTTGCACGTAGCAACTGTTGAAGCAATAATGAAATGTGTGTTTAATTATAAACTTAGCTGCACCGAGTTTTATGACTACGTAATCCAGCGACAAGATCTTCTCACTCAGAGTCTGAAGTCAGACAAATATGAGATGCAGCCGACACCGACCTTAAGAAGCTGGAAATCAAGGTAAACATTTTTTTTATTAATTAAAAAAATTACTGGTACATGTATTAGAATTATATAATGTAATAATAATTAGTCTATGTGTGTGCTATCTCTGACTTTTCCTATGGCTATTATGCTTTACATGATGTGTCCCGCTTTCGCGTCTAAAAAAGTACCATTTGTCCCGCTTTCTGCTTCGAAGGTTCTGGCAACCCTAGGTTAGGGATATCTCATATCTTTGTTTGCATGTTTATGTTAGTCATATCTCATATCTTTGTGCGTACATGTCTGTGTCTGTCACATCTCATATTCTTGTGTGTGCATGGCTACGTAAGTCACATCACATATCTTTGTGTGTGCATGCCTATGTTAGTCATATCTTATATCTTTGTGTGTATGTCTATGTTAGGTATGCGTCATATCTTTGTGTGTGCATGTCTAAGTCAGTCATATCTCATAGCTTTATATGCATGTCTATGTTAGTCATGTGTCATATATCTTGATGTGTGTCAGTGTTAGTCATGGCTCGTATCGCTGTGCACTTGTCTGTGTTATTCACATCTCATATCTCTGTGTGTGCATGTCTGTGTTAGTCACCTCTAGTGACTCGGGCAGATGGTGCTTGTAAACCTGGGAGGGTAGACCATCTAAGAGCAGAATCCCCCTACAGAAAAGACAATCTGCTGCCTTGCAGGAAGATTGGGGACAATCAAAGGCTAAGGAAAGCAAACCTGAAAAAATGCTGGCTGAAATCGGATGCACTGGGCCACTGGCGCAGAACACAGTGCAACGTATTAACGGGTGTTCAGTCAGAGTGGATCTGGCGGACTCTAAATGTGACGTTCTGTCTGTGGGGGCGATCAACACACTTAACCTGACAGCTGAGTTCATGTGGGAGTCTGGAATCCTACTCTGACTGAGTCCTGATCGCAGAGAGAGAGAGAGAGGTCATGTGTGGACTTACTGTTGATATGATATTTTGAGAAATAGAACAATTAAGGTCATGTGTGGACTTACTGTTGATATGATATTTTGAGAAATAGAACAATTAAGGTCATGTGTGGACTTACTGTTGATATGATATTTTGAGAAATAGAACAATCAAGATCATGTGTAGACTTACTGTTGATATGATATTTTGAGAAATAGAACAATCAAGATCAAGTGTAGACTTACTGTTTATATGATATTTTGAGAAATAGAACAATCAAGATCATGTGTAGACTTACTGTTGATATGATATTTTGAGAAATAGAACAATCAAGGTCATGTGTAGACTTACTGTTTATATGATATTTTGAGAAATAGAACAATCAAGATCAAGTGTAGACTTACTGTTGATATGATATTTTGAGAAATAGAACAATCAATGGCATGTGTAGACTTACTGTTGATATGATATTTTGAGAAATAGAACAATCAAGATCATGTGTGGACTTATCGCTATTCGAACTATTCTGGAATCTACGTCAACGAAGGTGCTGTCATGTTTGATCTGAGAGGACACATAATGCCATCTATAGAGATCGTTTGTTGGATCATAGCCATCTATAGAGATCGTTTGTTGGATCATAGCCATCTATAGAGATCGTTTGTTGGATCATAGCCATCTATAGAGATCGTTTGTTGGATCATAGCCATCTATATTACTTACCCAGGCCTGCAGTCAAGTATCAGTCAAATATTTCATCTCATTGAAGGATCCAAACAAAGTGTTCCTGATGAAGGCCTATTGAGCCGACACGTTGTTTAGTCTGTGTCGTCCACTTATCACGTAAAGCTTCTTACATACTATTTTTTTTTTAAATTTTTCCTCACATTCAGCTTTACTGCAGCTTCGCATTTTTATGCCTTAAACCCTTTACTAGTACAATACCGCTGCTACTTAATGTTTGTATTTCGTCCTTAGTGTTTACTTTAGTATTTATAGCTTAGTTTATTGTTTTTGTTTTGGTTGTTTCGTTATTAGTTTTGTGTGTGTGTGTGTGTTTTTTTTTTTTGTTCCTGATGAAGGCCTATTGAGCCGAAGCGTTGTTTAGTCTGTGTCGTCCACTTATCACGTAAAGCTTCTTACATACTTTTTTTTTTCTTTTCCTCACATTCAGCTTTACTGCAGCTTCGCATTTTTATGCCTTAACCCTTTACCAGTCAAATACCAGTGGATAAAGAGATACAGCGAAGACGATGTCGCTGGATAGGACACACACTACGGAAGCCAACTGAGAGTAATACACAACAGGCCCTTTTTTGGAATCCACAGGGAAAAAGATAAAGAGGAAGACCAAGGAATTCTTGGAGAAGACAGATAGAAGCAGAGATGAAGATGATGGTGAAGACATGGAACGATCTTAAAAGAATGGCAAGAAACAGAACGACTTGGAAAGTGTTTGTTGAAGACCTATACATCACAGGGAGCTGAAAGGTAGAAGAGAGAAGAGGCCTGCTGGCTGACAAGAGATTCCTGTAAAACTGGAAACCTCCAACTAGTGTGACGTTTCAGTTTTGCAAGCAGTGGCGGTTGTGGGTATAGTGACGTCAGCCGTCTATAGCTCCTGCAGCTGATAACGTCATACTAGTTGGAGGGTTTTCAGCTTTTATTTCCTGTCCGCGGGCCCGGTAAATTTATAGATGGCTATGGTTGGATAGTGGCAATACGACTGGTGCATGTGCAGTTACGAGAATTGGAGAACAGGGAGTCGAGTTTAGTACAAGTAGAATAGCGTGATTGAGGTGACACATAAGATGTCTGGCTTATAAATAAATAGTAAGCTATAGACAACATCTCTGTGCTTAATCTGTACAAAAATAGTAATAGTAGTCTCTGTCAGTCAGTTAGTTGACTATTGACTTAGCAGCGACCCTAGAAAATGTCCTTTCCAAGATACGGGCTTGGCAGAAGAAAAATAAGAGACAAGTTGTTGTCCATGCGACATGTTTCTTCTCTCCACGCAGCCGAGCGATTCAAAGGTCTGACAGGGCCAGAACAATCTGGTGCCAGCTGTGTCGCAGGAGTTACCAGAACAATGTTGAAATCAACACTGAACTGCCTTCATCTTCGGATTTTCCTTCAGATTTTACTCCCAAAGTCCTCATCAAGGCCAGCTCCTTGTCGTGGGGATGGGGCTTAACAGTCACCAGGGACTGAAAACTAAGACTGGCCAGGCCTTCCTACAACTGAGCAAGACCACAGTCTGCTCTAGCAAGTTCAAGTGCTGAAGTCGGAGACAACCAGCCAAAAGGCGCACAACAATCAGGATGCCACGCACTCAACTCAAATGGAAGTATGTCTATAACCGCAAATCGATATGGCACTCGCCCTGTGATGGACACTCAGGCAGGTGCAGCGCCTGGCCCTCAGCCTCGAAAGGGCCCAACCTCTATTACTGGATGTCCTTCTCAACCGCTCTGTGGAGTCAGGGGGCGAGAGAATAGAGCTAATGGCCAATCTAAAATAAGACCACTAAAAATAATGCACTGGAATGCTGAAGGCATCAACAGCAAAAGAGATGGATACAGTAAAAAGATAGAATTAGAAAATATCCTACATGAAGAACAAATAAGCATATGCTGTTTGCAGGAAACCCATCTAAACAACGACATAGCCTTGAAGATTAGGGGATACCAGTGCTACCGATCTGACAGAAAAAAACAGACAAAAGGGCGGAAACTGACTCTTGTAAGGAACAACATTAATGCATGTCAGATTGAAGTGTATATGGATGGGGCGGAATATCAAATACTGCACCTCAGGACAGGAAATACAGACTTCCATCTACTTAACTACTACTGTCTGAGTGACCGCCCACTAGCACTAGACACAATTACATTAAAAGAAAGAATAATTGTATGTGGAGACTTTAACAGCCATTCACAGAGCTGGGGCTATGAACATATGGACAAGAGAGGTGAAGAGCTTGAAAATTGGCAGGATGACAATGGGCTTATACTATTAAACCAGGCAACAGATCCACCAACATTCTACTCTAGATCATGGCATACCACATCTACACCAAACCTTGCTTTCCATTCACCAGACCTGGATTGGAATATCACACGAATTGTTGGGAAACAACTTGGAGGCAGCGACCACCGACCAGTCTTTTTAGTGGTACAAAATAAGGCCATCAGGGAGAGCAGCACCCTCTCCAGATGGAATTACAAAAAGGCAGACTGGAAAATGTATCAACACTACACCAGTGTACTGACTAAAGATATAAATACAGATAGAGGCATCAACAAAATAGTTGATGAATTCAGTAGACTAATAATACAAGCTACCAGTGAAACAATACCTAGAGGGGTACGGAAACACTACAAACCATACTGGAGTAGTGAACTAGAGCAACTGCACAATGACATGGAAACATCTCGAAAGCAAGCAGAAAATAACCCTTGCCAAGAACACCACAACAACTACCAGCATGCTAAATCCAAATTTCAACGGGCTAAACTACAAGCCAGACGGAGAAGCTGGAAAGAGAAAACAGAGTCCTTGAATCTTGAACGAGACACAAGAAAAGTGTGGAAGCTTGTAAAACAGCTGAATGATGAGGGTACAGAAAGGAACACCAAAATTACACTGAAGAAGGATGGAAACATTCTAACAGGTAAACATGCAGCAAATTACTTTGCAGACTACTTTGCAAATGATAATAATATTGAAATTAGCCTAGAAAAACGACAAGAGACCCGTTTAAAACAACAAAATGCAAGATAAGAAGAGACCACACATGAAGTCATGGAAACACCCATTACACAAAGAGAGCTAGAGCTGGCAATATCCAAATTAAAAATGAAAAAGTCACCACGCAGTGATGGAGTGTCCAATGAAATGATTAAGAACTTGGGAACTGCAGCTAAAGCAAAACTACTGCAGATCTACAACATTTGCTGGATCACAGGTAGAGTGCCACAGGCATGGAGAGAAGCAATTATGATACCATTACTAAAGCCAGGAAAAGATGGTTCAATGACATCCAGCTATAGACCAATCAGTCTTACAAGCTGTTTGTGTAAAACAATGGAACGTATAATCAATCTCAGACTGCAGTGGTACCTGGAAAGTGAAAATCTCCTTGTCCCACAACAAGCAGGCTTTAGACAGTGTTGCTCTACCGAAGATCAAGCAACCTATCTTTCCCAGGAAATTGAAGATGCGTTTCAAGAAAAGAAACTGGTACTGGCAGCATGGATAGACCTAAAGAAAGCATTTGATAAGGTATGGAAGGAAGGGCTTTTGAAGAAACTGAGAAATTATGGAGTAAATGGCAGGATGTACAAATGGGTCAAAGCATACCTGCATAACAGGAGAGCCAGAGTGCAACTGGATGGTCTTAAGAGTAAGAAGGTCTTATTGCGACAGGGCGTTCCACAAGGAGGGGTACTATCTCCAACACTTTTTCTTATCTACATCAATGACCTAGTTACTGAACTACCACATGGCATCAAAGTGGCAATGTATGCAGATGACTTGGTAATGTGGTGCACAGAGATGTTTGCAACAGTGGCCTCCAAATTGCTACAAAGAGCTATGAATGCACTGAATTCATGGACAAATAGATGGTGTATCAGCATCAATACAGACAAATGCAGTACTATACTTTTCACACTCTCCCTAAACAAAAAGCAGGAGCCATCTACATAAACAATGAGCCTGTGAAAGAAGACATACAAGCTACATATCTCGGAGTTACATTTGATAACAAACTATCTTGGAAACAGCAGATAAATAAGGCAACCCAAAAAGCAAGGAGGAATTGGCTATTCTAAGAAAGTTGTGTGGAACCACATGGGGTGCGAGTGGGAAAATACTCAGTAAAGTTTACCAACAGAGTATACGCCCACATTTAGAATATGGATCATCCGCATGGTGCTCAGCATCAAACACCACATTGCAAGAACTGGATAAAGTACAAAACCAGGCACTTAGGGTCATCACAGGAGCAATGAAATCAACACCAATATTGGAGATGGAGAAATTGTGGAAGATACCAGCACTGAGAGAACGGAGAGACACAAAGGTGCTGATACAGGCAGACAAATTTGTATGCATGCCGAGACATCCAATGAAGGACTGATTCCAAAATCTTGCATTGGGGCGACTTAAGAGAAGCAACTTCATCCACCAAGCCAAGTGTATTAGTAGACAAACACCAGACATGCCAAGAGTTGTTAAACCCCTTCTGCCCATACCAGAACAGACTCCCTGGACAGATGAATCAGGATTATCAGTTCAAATACGGACAGAAGTGAAAGGAATAGATGACGAAGAGGAACAAAATAGTCTACAGCGAAAAACAATAACTCTCAGTTTCCTGGATGAAGAATACCCACAAGACCTATGGATCCGTGTGTACACAGATGGATCAGCACAGAATGCAGTAAAGAATGGGGGAGCAGGTGCATATATATAGAGTACCCAAATAACACTAGGGATATGAATAAAATAGCAACAGGGAAATATTGTGACAATTATGATGCAGAAATCTAAGCAATAAAGTTGGCAATAGAAAAACTGCTGAACAGTAATCTTAGTCCACAGCCTGTAGTGTTTTTGACAGATGCAAGATCAGTACTCCAGGCACTACAATCCAGAAAATTACCACATCTGCAGACCTTATTGACTGAACTCTGCAAGCACCACAGGGTTGCCCTGCAGTGGATCCCGTCTCACTGTGGAATACCAGGAAATGAGAAAGCAGATCAGTTGGCAAAGGAAGGTTCAACAGGCACACAACTAGATACACCAGTTACATACCATCATAAGAAACAGATTATCAAATCAATCAGAGGACCACAAGCCCCAAATCAGGATGCCTTTCATAATATGAATAGATATGAACAAGTTATCATTATACGCATAAGAACAGGATACAATCGACTCCATAGTCACATGTATACAAAATTCAAGATCGGCACATCAACTACTTGTACATGTGGACAGGCACCCCAGACTGCTGAACACATACTTCAAGACTGCACTGAATATAGTAGACTGAGGAAAATCCATTTGCCCATAGATACAACACTACAGACAAAACTATATGGGCCACTGCAAGAATTACAAAAGACAGTAAAATTTATACAGGAAACGACATTGCAGATAAAGACAATACTTCGAACGAACGAAAGATAGATAGACTCCCAAAGTCTATTCCGTATACGGGTAGACCCGCTAGACAGCGGGGGTTTATAATCGGAGGTGACATTCTCCTAGATGGGTTGACATTTTTTGGTTAGCGGGTTGCATTTACCCGGGGAGGATGTTATGGCGCCTCCGACACGTCGATGTTAATTTCACAGGGCGTATGTGGCATTTTATAAAATTAGCTACCCCAAGCAACTAATTCACCCTGCCTTCTGTTATCACCACTTGTTTTCGTAGTAGTAGAAAAAATAGCAATAAAAATAATATTAATAAAAAATAATATAAACTACGTTGTAAATAGGACAACTGAATGGACAAATATAAATAAACAGGAGCAGACGACCGTTTTGTGGACAAGGTGAACGAGATTTAGAGCATACACAATATAAGTGGAGTGTGTATATAAAGCCAAGAAACCGTTATTCAACTCTAAATAACTAAACACAAACTACTAAATTAAACAACTAGCTCACAGCGAACATCACAGTCCAATGAGTGCGAATTTCACAAATAAACTGTGTCTTCAGTAAATATGTGCATTGACGACCAAATTACAAAAAATTGGTATTAAAGTCAATCAACATTCTGATTATGCTAGAATCAATATAGCCGTAAACACGAATAAAGCATGGAAACATTTCTTTAACTCGACTTTATATATTCGTTGAACTTTTAAAAACCTCGACACTGGTGTGCACGTTCAGTCAATCGCCCACGTTGTTTTCTCCGCCGTTGCTAGGATACGTGTGAGTTTGGAAGGCGGGGCTTAGCTTGAAATAAATATATAATTAACAATTACACACATAATAAACTTAGAGCTGGTCAGTTAAAAAAAAGTAAAGTACCCCCGTCACGCCAAGTGGCGTATCGGGAAATATGGTGTTAGTGACCCTATATTTTACAGACCTTCAGCGCATGATTTTTGGGGTAATGTGGTCGGTATTACGCAAGTGCTGCTTTACTTTCCCAGAAAAAAAACCCGGTACCCATTTAAGGCTGGGTGAACCCGGAAGCCGTCGGTTGGGATAGAACCCTACCCCTTGTCCTTTGTTGTCCAGTTCACTAACCACTGAGCTATCGCGGCTTCCAGAGCTGGTCAGTACTTGCATTAAATAACATACCTCCTGCTCTGATCTGTTCTCACTCATTTTGTGGCTTTAAGCGTTCAGGGATAATTAAGCGTGATTAAAATAGAGCTCTGTTGTCCATTTAATTCATAGAAATTCCTGTTTAATTTGATATTTATCTTTATGATTTCCTTTATATTGTATCACGTGACGATAACATTAATATTGGACAGACAAATAAGCGGCAATGTAGCGACAAGAAAGAAACAGTGGACCACAATGTGGCGATAAGAAAGAAACAGTGGACCACAATGTAGCGATAAGAAAGAAACAGTGGACCACAATGTAGCGATAAGAAAGAAACAGTGGACCACAATGTAGCGACAAGACAGAAACAGTGGACCACAATGTAGCGATAAGAAAGAAACAGTGGACCACAATGTAGCGACAAGAAAGAAACAGTGGACCACAGTGTGGCGATAAGAAGAAACAGTGGACCACAATGTAGCGACAAGAAAGAAACAGTGGACCACAGTGTGGCGACAAGAAAGAAACAGTGGACCACAATGTAGCGATAAGAAAAAAACAGTGGACCACAATGTAGCGATAAGAAAGAAACAGTGGACCACAGTGTGGCGATAAGAAAGAAACAGTGGACCACAATGTAGCGATAAGAAGAAACAGTGGACCACAGTGTGGCGATAAGAAAGAAACAGTGGACCACAATGTAGCGACAAGAAAGAAACAGTGGACCACAATGTAGCGATAAGAAAGAAACAGTGGACCACAATGTAGCGATAAGAAAGAAACAGTGGACCACAATGTAGTGACAAGAAAGAAACAGTGGACCACAGTGTGGCGATAAGAAGAAACAGTGGACCACAATGTAGCGATAAGAAAGAAACAGTGAACCACAATGTAGCGACAAGAAAGAAACAGTGGACCACAATGTAGCGACAAGAAAGAAACATTGGACCATGTTACGCCTGATTGTGTAGTCACGAGATGAGCAAAGTGATATCATCGCATTCATCAGTTCGAAGCAGTGTGAATCGTACTCGTGGTTGGACAAAAATACGCCCGCGGTCGACCTACCGCTAGCAAAACTGGGTACCAGGGTACTTTGGGGAGGTGAGGAATGCCGCCTCGCATTATGAGTTTCGATGTTTGAAGCGACACTATCCAGAAGTCTCCGAACCCTTCTGGATAGGCGGCCGAGCAGGTATGGGTGAAAACTCGCGTGACAAGACGCCGATTCAAGTCTCGTACTTCACCTTTACTTCTTTTCATCAGTTTAATTGAGAGATAGTTCACATTAATAAGAGAGGTCGTTACTACACAACTATAGGAGCTTGCTTGCAGTTATCTCCCCTTAAAAGGACTTTAGGTGGGTGTATATGTGTTATGTTATGGTTTGCAGTAGAACTATGATATTTGCGCCTTTCAGCCCAGTACATCCGACCTCATAATGAACTATGTAGGCGGTATGTATGTGGTTATATGATGAATGACTAAATAAAAAGAAAAGAGTAAAGGGTATACATGTCACACCTTGTGACGTGTATTTTTTCCGTGCATGGAAAAAATCGGGTTATCATCATTCAGCATCAATCATCATCATTCAGCCTCAATCATCATCAAACATCATCGCCATTCAGCATCAATCATCATCATTCAGCACCAATCATCAACATTCAGCATCAATCATCATCATTCAGCATCAATCATCATCGCCATTCAGCCTCAATCATCATCAATCATCATCATCATCGCCATTCAGCCTCAATCATCATCAACATCATTCAGCATCAATCATCATCATTCAGCATCAATCATCAACATTCAGCATCAATCATCATCATTCAGCATCAATCATCAACATTCAGTATCAATCATTATCATTCAGCATCAATCATCATCATTCAGCCTCAATCATCATCAACCATCATCATCATCGCCATTCAGCATCAATCATCATCATTCAGCCTCAATCATCATCATTCAGCCTCAATCATCATCATTCAGCCTCAATCATCATCATTCAGCCTCAATCATCATCATTCAGCATTAATCCTCATCATTCAGCATCAATCATCATCATCATTCAGCCTCAATCAACATCATCATCATTCAGCCTCAATGACCATCATCATCAAATAGTTTGTCCCTGTTACAACCTGGCACCTAAGCCAGCTTTTGTACATTATTGTTTCCGTCCGGCACAAGATGCCAGGCGTCTGCTACAATCATGCCCAGCTTGTATGTGACACGCTGGACCTACCCTATCTTGCTACTGCTGTGTTAGAAGATCTCATATTTTCTATTTACCACCTATACATAAAGTAAGTAGCATATCCTTCACAGAACGTTGCTATTACCCCAACATTTGTTGGCTGTGTAATTGTCTAGGCGTTATACGTCAGTGGTTTATCATCGCCTTCTGACAGTAGTAACAGTCATGAGGACGGTAATATTTTCTAATTGGATTTCTTTAAAAAAAAAAACTGCGCCTAGCGGGACTCACCCGCACCTCAGGGTTGTGAAACAGAGTTATTTATAAATCACTGAACCTTCAATACAATTATTGATAATGTTGTCAGTATCGGAAATGACCGACCATACTTTTCCACACGAAATCCCGAATTCATATTTTTAAAGTGTGTGACCTCAAAAGTTGTGAGCTACAGGAAATCTATATATATATATGGCCCTTTCGTCTTGTCAGACGGTCTAGTGGAGGCTATTGCGTATTTTTTTTAGGTATTGTTTTTGCTGAACAGCTTCTCTCGTGGCTAATTCTACCAATGTTTGACAAACACACGCGGTCACATAATGAACAGGTCAGGCTCGCTGATCCACAGGGTTTACCATCCTTTTTCATGAGTCTCTTCTCTTCAAAGTCCTGTCTTAGCACAGTCTCAAATGTTGTTATACCGTTCCTTATGCATGCTCTCCATGATGTGCGATCACTTGCCAGATGTTGCCAGTCGTTTTCACAGATGGAGAAGTCTTTCAGAGATGATTTGCAGATATCTCTATATCGTAGTTTAGGTCTGCCGATTTGTCTTTTTCCGTGTTTTAGCTCACCATATAGTATTTGCCTAGGAATGCGTTTTTCTTCCATCCGTTGGACATGCCCCAGCCATCTTAGCCTTCGACTTCTGAGCATCGACATGATTGTTAGGGTCTTAGCACGTTGCAGGACAGTTAAGTTGGTTATTTTGTCTTGCCATTTGATGTGCATTATTTTGCGGAGACATCGCATGTGGAATACATTTAGTCTTTTTTCCTGGTTTGAGTATGTTGTCCAGGTTTCGGATCCATATAGTAATGTGCTAAGCACACATGTTTGATATATTAGGAGTTTAGTCTTTCGAGTTAGTTTCGTGTTGTTCCATGCCCTTTTTGTAAGTTTGCCGAAGGTCGTAGCTGCCTTACCAATTCGACAGTTTATTTCTTCATCAAGAGAGATGGTTTGCGTAACTGTGGATCCAAGATATGTAAATTTCTGTACTGATTCTAGTGGGCAGTCTTTTAGAGTAATAGATAGAGGTTTGAAGTCACCTTGATTTAGTATTACTGTCTTCTGAACATTAATTGACAGTGAAAAAAGGTCGCATGCTTTATCCAGGTTGTTGATCAGCGACTGTAGGGTGGCCTCACTATGAGCGACTAGGGCTGCATCGTCAGCAAATAAAAATTCTTTAAGTAGGGCAACATTTGTTTTAGTTTTTGCTCTTAGTCGTGCTAGGTTAAACAGTGAGCCATCTGGTCTAGTGCGAATGTAAATATCTCCTGAGCTGTTTTCGAAGGCGTAATTTAGGAGGGCAGCAAAAAATATACCAAAAAGGGTGGGGGCGAGGACACATCCCTGTTTCACTCCTTTGTTGACTTTGAAATTCTCTGATGGACTCCCATCAAAATGGACTTTGCCATTCATGTCTTCATGGAAGGAAATTATCAGCCTAAGTAATTTAGGAGGGCAGCTTATGCCTTCTAACACCTTGTAGAGACCATCTCTGTTTACTGGAAATCGTTACATATGTAAATAGTCTGTTTACGTACTCTAGTTTTATATCTATAGCGAAGTTCCGAGGGAATGACTTCAGAACGGATTGGCGTCAATGCAGACAGGGCAACCCCATATCGGGTATGCCCCCGTTCCAGCAACCAACAAAGTCTTCATCCTGATATGGTGAACGTGTCGTGTTCATGTGGGGAGAGGATATGCGCAGCTCATATGCACACTTATGTTGCGCGATAATGGTCAACGCGGTCAGCACTATTTTCATGCGCCTGATCTGATTCTGTGTAGACTTCGTGGTTAGTGATTTAATCCAAGGATCGCTGTCCCAACAAATGAAGTTACGCCTCCACTTCGGTAAAACACTAGATCCGACTTGCAGTCCAGCAGCTGGTGAATTTGCAGTGGAGTACGGATCAAAGTCGGGGCTCGGTATCGTTCCACCACAATCAACGATCAGTCGCCTGCAAGTTCGAAACTCTGCACTCTGGGGCTGAAATCACGATGAATGTGTGATCAATGAACCGGACCACCGATGTGTAAACAAATGAAAATCCAGTCCAGAAAGAATTATTTGAACATAAACTACAACAAAAATACACCAGTCCCAAACTTGATTTAACTAGGCAGCCATCTTGGCCCTCATCACCAACCGGAAGTCCCGAGGGACTGAATTTCTCATAAATATAAACTTTTTTTTTCTATTTTTCACACCAGCAGCCGTACGCTCAGATATCCCCCGCCATACAGGCAGATATTCTCCGACTTCACAGACAACAGCAATAACTATCTATTCTATTTTTACGACACATAGTTCCATTGTTGGTATATGTCGAGGGGCAACGATAGAACCAGAGGGATAAAGGCCGCTTGGTCAAAGCAGTCGCCACTACGTGTGAGACTCAGGATTTTTATTTCACACCCCCCCCTCCCAACAGAAAAAATCAATTCTGTCTACCACGGGCTTCTGACACCGTACGTCGGCCTTTCAGCCAGCGGAACAGTGGTTTTAGCCGCACGGCCACGCGCACGTCTGACAACAACAATAACAAATATAATAATTGTCCAACAACAACAACAATAATAACAAATATAATAATTGTCCAACAACAACAACAATAATAACAAATATCATAATTGTCCAACAACAACAACAATACTAATAACAAATATCATAATTGTCCAACAATAACAACAACAATAACAAATATCATAGTTGTCCAACAACAATAACAATAATAACAAATATCATAATTGTTTAACAATAACAACAACAATAATAGCAAATATCATAATTGTCCAACAATAACAACAACAATAATAACAAATATCATTATTGTCCAACAACAACAACAATAATAACAAATATCATAATTGTCCAACAACAACAATAACAAATATCATAATTGTCCAACAACAACAACAATAATAACAAATATCATAATTGTCCAACAACAACAATAACAAATATCATAATTGTCCAACAACAATAACAAATATCATAATTGTCCAACAACAACAACAATAATAACAAATATCATAATTGTCCAAAAACAACAACAACAAATATCATAATTGTCCAACAACAACAAAACAAATATCATAATTGTCCAACAACAACAACAATAACAAATATCATAATTGTCCAACAACAACAATAATAACAAATATCATAATTGTCCAACAACAACAATAATAACAAATATCATAATTGTCCAACAACAATAACAAATATCATAATTGTCCAACAACAACAACAATAACAAATATCATAATTGTCCAACAACAACAACAATAATAACAAATATCATAATTGTCCAACAACAACAACAATAATAACAAATATCATAATTGTCCAACAACAACAATAATAACAAATATCATAATTGTCCAACAACAACAACAATAACAAATATCATAATTGTCCAACAACAACAATAATAACAAATATCATAATTGTCCAACAACAACAATAGTAACAAATATCATAATTGTCCAACAACAACAACAAATATCATAATTGTCCAACAACAACAACAACAATAATAACAAATATCATAATTGTCCAACAACAACAATAATAACAAATATCATAATTGTCCAACAACAACAACAATAATAACAAATATCATAATTGTCCAACAACAACAATAATAATAACAAATATCATAATTGTCCAACAACAACAATAATAACAAATATCATAATTGTCCAACAACAACAACAACAAATATCATAATTGTCCAATAACAACAATAATAATAACAAATATCATAATTGTCCAACAACAACAACAATAATAACAAATATCATAGCTGTCCAACAACAACAATAACAAATATTATAATCACTGCATTACAACAACAATAATAACAACATAACAACAATAACAAATATCATAATCGTCCCTTAACTCTTTCCGTACGTTTCGCCGCATAGTGTATCACTCTCTATTTGATTACTGTGAACCGTCATCAAAACATATTCTGTTTTTTCATATCGTGCATCATCTTGGTATTGGTGAAATCTATTACCTTGTTCAGTGATCTGAAAGTTCATATACGAGTATAATATGTTATATGTTAGATAAATATAAATGTTTTAATGATTGATTCCATGACAAATTGTGTCTTTGAAATCTCGTCGGTTGCATCGATAAAAAGCGTCCGTACGGAAAGAGTTAATAACAAAATAATAACAAATATCATAACCACTCAAAAACAACAACTATAATAATGAATATCATAATTATCCCATAACAACAACAAATATCATTATCACCCAGCACAATAACAACAATATTGAACATCATAATTAGAATAAAATAATGCACAAGCCACCTCATACACAGCGTTTGCATAAACACCCATCCCATAATTCCAATGAAGAGAAGTGAGTGTTCCTGGAAATGGATACATCTGTATTAACCACTGAATAAAAACAAAAGCACTTAATTGTGATCAATACCATTTTCTATTTATTTACACCACAAAATATGTTTGTCACATATGTACATATCCACATATTAATCATTTAGAAATCTGGTAGACTGGTTTTAAATTTGTTATATGTATACACACATGCACACATACTAGTATGTATGTACAGACACACATGTACACAAAACCTTATGAGCAAGTATTTGGTCCGGTTTCAATTAAACACAACATATTATACAAACAGATTACAAAACAGAAATAAAATATGTTTATATGTACATATATATAAATATATAAATGGGCTACCTACACAATATTCAAAACACATTAAAAACACAGAGGTCACTAATGAACGAGAACATATGTCACATATATATAGTGAATGATTCAAGATATGTTTCTGTAGTCTGATTGCCAACAATGCAATTAATATCACATAGATAGGATTAGAAGAAATACAACTAAATCGAAAGCAAATATTAAAGAACCTCTTTATAAATACATGATATGATTATAGGTAATACCTGGTTCAAGCAAACATCCCAAAAAAACTAAGGATAAGGCAAACCCCAGACAACAAAGTACACAAATAAATCAATTTCATATCAGTACAAAGAAGATTTAAGGTTGGCGTAACAATTGTTAGAACAGGAAAAGATGGCAATAGTAACCATAGATATATATATATATCAGTGATAGAAAAAAATGAGAATAAAACTGAGGAAGACACAGAAAGCCCCAATAAATATTAAATATTAGAACTAGACATGCTTAGCGTCGATAGGTAAGTGATAAGTACAATATAATAGTACGAAATAGATTAAACGCCATTAAGAAAATACAAAATATTGAGGAGCAGTAGGAAATGCTCAAACAATCAATTCAACAAGTACGAAAGAAGTAATACCAGTGACTAAAAGAACTAACAAGAAGAAATGGATGAAAGAAGAAATACTGAAACTAAAGTACTAATTTATGAAAACATAAAAAAGGGTAACTGACGTACAAAAGATTGCACAAAGAAATCCAAAACAAATGTAGAGAAGCAAAGGAAGGTTGGTTAAAGCAAAAATGTCAAGAAATGGAAAAACAATAAACGAAAGACACAATTCATGCATAATCAGTCAAAAGAATTAACAGGAAGAAAAGAAGTCAAAGTTTCAGGACAAAATTCAAAAGAAGGAAATATAATATGTGAGAAGAGAAAATAATGAAAAGATGGACAGAATATGTCAGTCAACTCTATGCCAATGAAAGACCAGAGCTACACAATACAAAGAAAGGCACAGGACCACCAATAATGCAGAGTGAAGTTGAGGATGCAATTCAACAAATGAAAAGAGGCAAAGCTCCAGGTCCTGACAATATAACAATCGAAGAGATAGATGCATTAGGAGAGCTGGGAGTACGAGTCATAACAAAACTACTCAATGACATATATAACACTGGACAGATACCCGAAGATCTACTAAAATCTATCTTTGTAGCCATACCGAAGAAGTCAGGCGCCACTGATTGTGAAGACCATCGCACTATTTGTCTCATGAGCCATATGACGAAAATATTACTAAGAGTCATCATGAGAAGTGTAAGAAACAAAATAGAACCAGAAATAAGTGAGGAACAATGTGGATATGTAGAAGGAAAAGGCACCAATAATACAATTTACATTCTGTGAACATTAATAATGTAAACATGTAAAGTCATGAAAAGTTTAATTCCAACAAGTGACAAAATATACATGGAAAACAAACCAGTAGAAGAGATCGATCACTTTATCTATCTTGGAAGTCACATTGATCGAGAAGGGGATACGAGCAAAGAAATTAGAATCAGACTGGCTAAAGCAGCAATGTCTTTCAGAAGCCTTGAAAAGTTGTGGAAATCAAAACTCATTAGCACAAACACAAAACTTAGGCTATTCAAATCAAATGTACTATCAACCCTTACGTATGCATGTGAAAGCTGGAAAACAACAAGAGATATAGAAACAAAGTTGAACGCATTCGAAAATAAATGTCTAAGGAAAATACTTGGTATAGAATGGAACGAATTCAAAACAAACGAGGAAATTAGAGAAATCGCCAATCAACCACTAATATCTTCAGTAATAAAGAAAAGACAATGGTCATACGTTGGACATGTGATGAGAAGAGATAATAATCGAATAGCAAAGCAAGCCCTCATATGGGAAACAACAGGTAAAAGAAAAAGAGGAAGACCCAGGGAGACACTGAAAAGAACATTGATGAGAGAGGCAAGAGCAGCAGGAATCGGATCCCTCAATGAGATAGAACTGCTTGCACAGAACAGAGACAGATGGCGAGATTTGATAAAATATCTTTAAAAGAAAACTGCTAGAACAAAAATTCATATAGGAGAAGGTGTATCTTGGTCTACGCCCTATGGGCCGGTTACGGCTCGAAAGGTCAATAGATAGATAGATAGATAGAACATTAATAGAAAAAGCTATAGAGGTAAAGAAAAATCTATATAAGTGATTCAATAGACTACACAAAAACATTTGACAAAGTAAAGCATATGGAAATAATCAATATGCTGAAGAAACTAAACATCAATGGCAAGAATCTAAGAACCATTTTAAAAAATGTATTTGCAATAAACAGCAGCCCTAAGAACTGGCAATACCAGACAGTTCCAATACATAAAACAAAACAGACAAGCTTGTTTTCTGTCACCGGATTTGTTATCACATTACAGTGAAGATATGAAAACAAAAGCTGACAAATAAAAGGGATTAAAGTCATTGGTCATAACATAAACAACCTGCAATATGCGGATGACACAGTCTTAATGGCAGAGATAGAGATTGAACTACAAAAAAATGAAAGCCATAATAGTGAAAGAAAGCAACAAGAAAGGTCTTAGTCTGCAAAATAAGTAAACAGAAATAATATTCATAATGAAGATACAACCTCATCAGCATGCAACATAAAAATAAATGGGTCAAATCTGAAACAAGTTCAGAGTGTCAAATATTTGGGCACAGTAGTAACATCAAACTGATGATGCACCATAGAAATATGGCACAGTAATAACATCAAACTGATGATGCACCACAGAAATATGGCACAGTAATAACATCAAACTGATGATGCACCATAGAAATATGGCACAGTAATAACATCAATAGAAAGATTAATAGAATTATGTTTAATAGAAAATTTAGTTATAGGTGGGACATTATTTCCACATAAAAATATCCACAAAACAACATGGATATCTCCTGATGATAGAACATCAAATCAAATTGACCACCTATGTATTAAACAACAATTCAGATCATCATTAATAGATGTAAGAGCATACAGAGGTGCTGATGTTAATAGTGACCACAACCTGTGCATTGGGAAAATAAGATTAAAATTTAGAAACCAACAGAAGAGGTCAATTACACATAAAATTGATAGTCATAAACTGAAAGATGAAGCAATAAAGGAAAAGTTTAACATAGAGCTAAGTAATTGTTATTCAGCACTTGGTGAAATAGACTTAGATATCAATGAAATGTGGGACTCACAGAGCAAAATACTAATGACAGCAGCAGAAGCAAGTGCTGGACTGAAGAAAATGGAAAAACGAGCTTGGATCTCAGACACCACATGGAAATACATCAAAGAAAGAAGAGAAGCGAAGAGAGCCATGACTAATGTAAAGACAGATCTTGGAAAGGTTCTGGCAAAAGCAACATACAAAGAATTAGACAACAAAGTGAAAAGTTCGGCAAGAAGAGATACAAGAGCTTATATAGACAACTTGGCAGAGAAAGCAGAGACAGCTGCAATTACAGGAGACAGCAGAACTCTTTATACTGTACAAAAGATGCTGACAAACACCTATACATCCAGTGGAACACCAATTCTAGACAAATCTGGATTAATGCTAACAACAAGCGCAGACATAAAAGCCCGTTGGGCGGAACACTTCAAAGAAATTCTTAACCGTCCACTACCTCACAGTTTAATAGATTTTGAAGCTGAAACACCAGCAGCAGAATTAGATGTAAATTTAGATGACTTCACCTTGAGTGAAATAGAAACCACCTTAAAGCTAATGACCAATAACAAGGCTGCTGGAGAGGATAAGTTAACAGCTGAGATCCTCAAGGCAATTGATAGCCATAATTTAATACATCTCCAAAAAATGTTCAACATCATTTGGAAAACAGAGAAGACGCCTCATAAATGGAAAAAAGGAATCATTGTTAAGATCCCAAAAAAGGGCAATCTTAGAGATTGTAACAATTGGAGAGGCGTGACACTTTTGTCAGTTGCCTCAAAATTATTCTGTAAAATCATCCTAAATAGAATAAAGGATTCAATAGATACAGTAATGCGTGAAGAACAGGCTGGGTTTAGAAAAGGGAGAAGCTGTCTTGACCACATTTTCACTCTACGACTTATATTGGAGGAACACATTGAAAAGCAAAAACCTTTTGTACTTAACTTCATCGACTTCAAAAAAGCATTTGATAGTATTCATAGAGATTCTTTGTGGAAAATTCTGAAGCAATATGGCTTACCATCAAAAATCATAAATATTATCAAAGACATGTATGATGGTTACACATGTGCAGTTCGAACAGAGGAAGGACTGAGCGAATGTTTCCCAATAGAAACTGGGGTTAAACAAGGATGTATTTTATCGCCCTTGTTATTTGGAATTGTTATGGACTTCATAATGAAGAAATGCTGCACTGGTAATAAAGGCATCGAATGGATACAAGGAGACCATTTGGAGGACCTGGACTTTGCTGATGACATAGTTCTCATCAGCAATCAGATAAAAACGATGCAGGAAAACACAAATGAACTATCATCAATAGCCAGCAAAATTGGGCTTGAGGTCAATCATGAAAAGACTAAAGTCATGAAAAGTTTAATTCCAACAAGTGACAAAATATACATGGAAAACAAACCAGTAGAAGAGATCGATCACTTCATCTATCTTGGAAGTCACATTGATCGAGAAGGGGATACGAGCAAAGAAATTAGAATCAGACTGGCTAAAGCAGCAATGTCTTTCAGAAGCCTTGAAAAGTTGTGGAAATCAAAACTCATTAGCACAAACACAAAACTTAGGCTATTCAAATCAAATGTACTATCAACCCTTACGTATGCGTGTGAAAGCTGGAAAACAACAAGAGATATAGAAACAAAGTTGAACGCATTCGAAAATAAATGTCTAAGGAAAATACTTGGTATAGAATGGAACGAATTCAAAACAAACGAGGAAATTAGAGAAATCGCCAATCAACCACTAATATCTTCAGTAATAAAGAAAAGACGATGGTCATACGTTGGACATGTGATGAGAAGAGATAATAATCGAATAGCAAAGCAAGCCCTCATATGGGAAACAACAGGTAAAAGAAAAAGAGGAAGACCCAGGGAGACACTGAGAAGAACATTGATGAGAGAGGCAAGAGCAGCAGGAATCGGCTCCCTCAATGAGATAGAACTGCTTGCACAGAACAGAGACAGATGGCGAGATTTGATAAAATATCTTTAAAAGAAAACTGCTAGAACAAAAATTCATATAGGAGAAGGTGTATCTTGGTCTACGCCCTATGGGCCGGTTACGGCTCGAAAGGTCAATAGATAGATAGAATAACATCAAACTGATGATGCACCATAGAAATATGGCACAGTAAAAACATCAAACTGATGATGCACCATAGAAATATGGCACAGTAATAACATCAAACTGATGATGCACCATAGAAATAAACAGCAAAATAGCAAAGTAGCATTTTAGAAAATGAAAAACATCTTGTGCAACAAGTCTATATCATTAGAAGTGAGAAAGAGAGTTCATTAGTGCTATATAGAGCAAATTCTGATCTTAGGAAGTGAATCATGGATATTAGGCAAACAAATGAAACGATGATTAAAGACCACAGAGATGGAATTTCTCATAAGAATGTTGAGAAACATCAGAAAGAAAAATCACAATTTTTTGGTCTCATCATGAGGAAAGGAAAGTTGGAATACTTAGTTACAGCTGACAAAATACAAGTAATGATAGACTGGAGACGACTAAGAGAGATACTAGTTTGGTGTTGTGGCACAGTAAATAGTCAACAACAGAATTGATATGACCCACTGTTGACAGAAAATTGCGGATGGATATGATCACATTTGCTAACCGGTATGGCACAAGATGATGATTTAAAGCTATATTTAAATAACTGAAGATGGGGCAATCGATTCGCTTAAACAGACAGCTGGCTTCATGAGAGAGTCTGGAATCCTACTCTGATTGAGTCTTGGTCGCTGACAGAGAGAGAAATAACTGAAGATGGGGCAATCGATTCGCTTAAACAGACAGCTGACTTCATGAGAGAGTCTGGAACCCTACTCTGATTGAATCTTGATCGCAGAGAGAGAGAGAAATAACTGAAGATGGGGCAATCGATTCGCTTAAACAGACAGCTGACTTCATGAGAGAGTCTGGAATCCTACTCTGATTGAGTCTTGATCGCAGAGAGAGAGGGAGAGAAATAACTGAAGATGGGGCAATCGATTCGCTTAAACAGACAGCTGACTTCATGAGAGAGTCTGGAATCCTACTCTGATTGAGTCTTGATCGCAGACAGAGAGAGAAATAACTGAAGATGGGGCAATCGATTCGCTTAAACAGACAGCTGACTTCATGAGAGAGTCTGGAATCCTACTCTGATTGAGTCTTGATCGCAGACAGAGAGAGAAATAACTGAAGATGGGGCAATCGATTAGCTTAAACAGACAGCTGACTTCATGAGAGAGTCTGGAATCCTACTCTGATTGAATCTTGATCGCAGAGAGAGAGGGAGAGAAATAACTGAAGATGGGGCAATCGATTCGCTTAAACAGACAGCTGACTTCATGAGAGAGTCTGGAATCCTACTCTGATTGAGTCTTGATCGCAGAGAGAGAGAGAGAGAGAGAGAGAGAGAGAGAGAGAGAGAGAAAACTGAAGAATTTTATTGTCTGATTTCAACAATCAGAAATTTATGACAAACTGTTTAAAAAAAACTGCTAATGTCATTATTTTAAAAAATAATGAAATGGAGACAGCTGAAATATATTGCAGTGGTTGAGAGGAGGATAGAGGAAAGAAAGAAAAGTTCTCAAAAACAAGTTCAGAGATAAAAAAAAAGATGCTGAGACACATAATCAACCATACCCATACATGACGATGATTATTTGATATAACTTTTGAAGGTGTTTCTTTAGGGAATGTTTGACTAAATTTGATTTTAAATTTGATTCAACAAATTGATAAATGTCATCTTATTATATCAGATGTCATTTCCCATACATTTGATGGACCACAAAGTTGTGTGTCTGTTGCATTTCTGGTTCATTCTCATTGGTTAATAGGTCCAGCTGATACCATCTCAAACAACCTGATTGGTTAATTGTTAATTTTTTTCATTTTATTTTCTCATCAGCTGACTATTCCCCTTCATCTTTAGCTCAGACTGGCATCACAACAGTCAGGGCATTCCCATATCCCTTCTACCACCCATTCCAACAACCATCACAGTGTTCATCTGATTGTTCCTGTCCTGCAGTGATTGAACGTGTTGCTTTCTTTTCTGTTGAGGATGCTTTTTCTGCTTTTGCCCTTTGTGGCGTTGAGTTTCACCATTTTTTGACACATGGGTTGTCCTCAGCTTCGTTGTTGCCTACCTGTGAAAGGTGTTCTTTTAAAGCCATCACAATGTCAAACATGTCCATTTTTAAGGTCAATCATGCAATGGCAGACCCTGCCAACCAATCAGCTAACTCATTGCCACGAACACCCGTACAAGGACATACGTGGAAACTGATGTGTTGTGTTGTGCATTACATCAATTTGCGACATTTGACCAACATAACTGGTTTAAACATGGCATTTTGAGTACTGGGTTAACTGCATAACTTAAGTGATAATAAAATCTGATCTGATTCCTACCACATAAACACTGAGAAAAATATATATTTAATATATTTAATAATATATGATTGAAGATGATCAGAAAAATCTTGAACATGAAATACAAAACCCCAAGAAATATGGCTCACAAAATACACATTTAAGAAACCAGCTCTGGCAGGCAACATTGTAAAAGTTTGGGAATCCATCTCATTCAACCAAAAGAAGCGAGGTGGATAACCAAACATGTACCACCTAAGTGTGAATTTTAAAACATTATTCTTAAAACTAGAAGATACTCGCCTTGATTTTACTGACAGTAAGGAACTACCAATTTGCAAAATTAATTCAGGATTAAATTTCTTTAAATGAAACTAGAAAACATTGATAGTTACTTTCCATTATGCTATTTACAAACACAGGCTATGACCAAAAGCTTTGATATACACAAAATGGTTGAATCGTATAGGACCAATGGATTAGGGCCCTTGTGTGGAGCTTACGTTGACTGCTTTTTTTTTTTTCTCCCTTCTTCATGTCTAGAATTGAAAAATATTTAAAATTGAATTTGCCTGCTTTCAGGTCAACATTTATTGTCTGCCTGTAGTTGAAGCTGTCTTTATCTGACCATCCACGGCCATTTAGATATATGAGCACGTGTGTGTGTGTATCTATCTATTTATCTATCTAATGACCTTTCAAGCTGTGGACGGCCCATAGGGCATAGACCCAGATACTCTTTCTCTTTTCTAAATTTTCTTTTTTAGCAGTCTCAATCCTTGTAAAGATCTTTCATCAAATTTCATCATTTGTCTCAATATTTCTGTATGGTGCAGGAACATCATCATCATCATGTGCCATACCAGTTGGCGTAGGCGATCATGTTCTTCAACAATCTTCGATCTACAGTGCATTGTATCAGTTCTGTTGTTGACTGTTTTCCATGCCATGACTCCAAGCTATCCAGTATTTTCTCTCTTTGTCATCCGCAATCTCTCTTTCCCTTTATTTTGCCAGTTGTAACCAAGTATTCTAACTTTCCTCTTCTCATGCTGTGCCCGAAAAATGTTGATTGTTTCTTTCTGATGTTTTTTTAGGAGCTCCCTTTTTGTGTTGGTCTCTTTGAGAATTTCCTCATTGGGCTTTTTAGCTGTCCAGGAAACTTTCAACATTCTTCTAAGAAATCTCATCTCTGTGGCCTCTAACAGCCAGGAACATAGGCATTAAATAGGAAAATGAGCAGAAAATTGAAGTCTTTGAAATGTGGATCTATAGAAAAATGGAGAAAATTGGGTGGAAGGAGAAAAGACAAATAAGGAAGCTCTGAATCAGCTGAAAATGAAAAAAAAGCACTACATAACACAATTTGAAAAAGACAACTGAAATTTGTTGGCCATGTGAAGAAGACAAACCATTCTAAGTCATCTTTGAAGGGAAGGTACAAGGCAGATGAAGCAAAGGAAAAGACTAAAATGGACAGATAACATCAAAAGGTGGACAGGTGAATCTATGAGAACGTGCACAATAAAGGCAAGAGACAAAGTAAAATGGTGCTTAGCTCCATGGTAGCCAACTCTCAATGTAGAGACAGCAGTCAATGAATGAATTTGAGAATCTATGAGAACGTGCACAATAAAGGCAAGAGACAAAGTAAAATGGTGCTTAGCTCCATGGTAGCCAACCCTCAATGTAGAGACAGCAGCCAATGAATGAATTTGAAAATATGATCTATTTTAAATGTTAGTATCATTAACTTTAGTAGTGATAGTTTTTTCGGCCCTAAAACAACAACAAAAATAGGATTCTGGAATGTGCGAACAATGGCCGCTCCGACGAAACATGCACAGGTCGCGAGCGAGATGGACAGATACGATCTAGATATTTTAGGATTAAGCGAAATGCGCTGGCCTGGAACAGGTAGGAGATCTATTGATAATAAAATAGTAGTTTTTTCTGGAAGGGAAGATGGAAAACACCGTGAAGGAGTAGGCATAATGATGACAGACAAAGCTGCAAGAAGTTTATTAGAATGGGAACCGGTAAATAGCCGTCTGATACGAACACGATACAAAACAAAACATGGAAGACTTTCAATTATTCAATGTTATGCGCCTACTAACGAAGCTGATGATGAAGTTAAGGATGATTTTTATAACCAACTGCAACAACTTATAAACAAAATACCAAAACACGATCTTTTAATTGTAATGGGAGACTTCAACGCCAAAGTAGGACAAGATAACGCAGGAGTGGAACATGTGATGGGGAGAGAAGGCTGTAATACAACAAGTCAGAATGGAGAAAGATTAATAGAATTATGTTTAATAGAAAATTTAGTTATAGGTGGGACATTATTTCCACATAAAAATATCCACAAAACAACATGGATATCTCCTGATGATAGAACATCAAATCAAATTGACCACCTATGTATTAAACAACAATTCAGATCATCATTAATAGATGTAAGAGCATACAGAGGTGCTGATGTTAATAGTGACCACAACCTGTGCATTGGGAAAATAAGATTAAAATTTAGAAACCAACAGAAGAGGTCAATTACACATAAAATTGATAGTCATAAACTGAAAGATGAAGCAATAAAGGAAAAGTTTAACATAGAGCTAAGTAATTGTTATTCAGCACTTGGTGAAATAGACTTAGATATCAATGAAATGTGGGACTCACAGAGCAAAATACTAATGACAGCAGCAGAAGCAAGTGCTGGACTGAAGAAAATGGAAAAACGAGCTTGGATCTCAGACACCACATGGAAATACATCAAAGAAAGAAGAGAAGCGAAGAGAGCCATGACTAATGTAAAGACAGATCTTGGAAAGGTTCTGGCAAAAGCAACATACAAAGAATTAGACAACAAAGTGAAAAGTTCGGCAAGAAGAGATACAAGAGCTTATATAGACAACTTGGCAGAGAAAGCAGAGACAGCTGCAATTACAGGAGACAGCAGAACTCTTTATACTGTACAAAAGATGCTGACAAACACCTATACATCCAGTGGAACACCAATTCTAGACAAATCTGGATTAATGCTAACAACAAGCGCAGACATAAAAGCCCGTTGGGCGGAACACTTCAAAGAAATTCTTAACCGTCCACTACCTCACAGTTTAATAGATTTTGAAGCTGAAACACCAGCAGCAGAATTAGATGTAAATTTAGATGACTTCACCTTGAGTGAAATAGAAACCACCTTAAAGCTAATGACCAATAACAAGGCTGCTGGAGAGGATAAGTTAACAGCTGAGATCCTCAAGGCAATTGATAGCCATAATTTAATACATCTCCAAAAAATGTTCAACATCATTTGGAAAACAGAGAAGACGCCTCATAAATGGAAAAAAGGAATCATTGTTAAGATCCCAAAAAAGGGCAATCTTAGAGATTGTAACAATTGGAGAGGCGTGACACTTTTGTCAGTTGCCTCAAAATTATTCTGTAAAATCATCCTAAATAGAATAAAGGATTCAATAGATACAGTAATGCGTGAAGAACAGGCTGGGTTTAGAAAAGGGAGAAGCTGTCTTGACCACATTTTCACTCTACGACTTATATTGGAGGAACACATTGAAAAGCAAAAACCTTTTGTACTTAACTTCATCGACTTCAAAAAAGCATTTGATAGTATTCATAGAGATTCTTTGTGGAAAATTCTGAAGCAATATGGCTTACCATCAAAAATCATAAATATTATCAAAGACATGTATGATGGTTACACATGTGCAGTTCGAACAGAGGAAGGACTGAGCGAATGTTTCCCAATAGAAACTGGGGTTAAACAAGGATGTATTTTATCGCCCTTGTTATTTGGAATTGTTATGGACTTCATAATGAAGAAATGCTGCACTGGTAATAAAGGCATCGAATGGATACAAGGAGACCATTTGGAGGACCTGGACTTTGCTGATGACATAGTTCTCATCAGCAATCAGATAAAAACGATGCAGGAAAACACAAATGAACTATCATCAATAGCCAGCAAAATTGGGCTTGAGGTCAATCATGAAAAGACTAAAGTCATGAAAAGTTTAATTCCAACAAGTGACAAAATATACATGGAAAACAAACCAGTAGAAGAGATCGATCACTTCATCTATCTTGGAAGTCACATTGATCGAGAAGGGGATACGAGCAAAGAAATTAGAATCAGACTGGCTAAAGCAGCAATGTCTTTCAGAAGCCTTGAAAAGTTGTGGAAATCAAAACTCATTAGCACAAACACAAAACTTAGGCTATTCAAATCAAATGTACTATCAACCCTTACGTATGCGTGTGAAAGCTGGAAAACAACAAGAGATATAGAAACAAAGTTGAACGCATTCGAAAATAAATGTCTAAGGAAAATACTTGGTATAGAATGGAACGAATTCAAAACAAACGAGGAAATTAGAGAAATCGCCAATCAACCACTAATATCTTCAGTAATAAAGAAAAGACGATGGTCATACGTTGGACATGTGATGAGAAGAGATAATAATCGAATAGCAAAGCAAGCCCTCATATGGGAAACAACAGGTAAAAGAAAAAGAGGAAGACCCAGGGAGACACTGAGAAGAACATTGATGAGAGAGGCAAGAGCAGCAGGAATCGGCTCCCTCAATGAGATAGAACTGCTTGCACAGAACAGAGACAGATGGCGAGATTTGATAAAATATCTTTAAAAGAAAACTGCTAGAACAAAAATTCATATAGGAGAAGGTGTATCTTGGTCTACGCCCTATGGGCCGGTTACGGCTCGAAAGGTCAATAGATAGATAGATCATTAACTTTGAGGATACCATCAATGAATATTAGAAGATCATGTCTCAACTCAAGACTAAACCCCACCCTAGTAAAGCTAGGGCCAAATAGAAAGTCCAATTTGAAAAACCAATACAGGTGGAGCATGATAGCACAACCCACCTAAGAAATAGAAAATCTGATGCAAACTAGGTTATATGGGCTCATTGAACTGATTAAACAAGGCAATAAAACACTGCAATAACATTTATATTAACAATGATAAATAAACATTATTTATCAACTTGTGACATAATATAGTAGGAGATGTAAAACATGTACTAAATGTCCCAAAATCTGTTGGCACTGTTTCTTTTCTGTTTGCAATTTTTAAAAATTAATACGATGGTTGTTTTTTTAGTCCCACTCACAAAATACAATGAAGTAGACAAATTCAATTTTTCATCCATTTTATAAATTAACTTATCTAGTTTTGTTCTTATTTTTCCCTACAAATTTATGACAAGTTCTTTCCTTTTTAGCACTCAGAAGAAATTGGATGGCCAAAATTTTGTGAAGAAAATAGTGAGCACAAACAAGTGAGAGGAAAAATACCCTGTAATTCATGGATTTGGTTATATCTAATTCATGGATTTGGTTATACCTAATTCATGGATTTGGTTATACCTAATTCATGGATTTGGCTATATCTAATTCATGGATTTGGCTATATCTAATTCATGGATTTGGCTATATCTAATTCATGGATTTGGCTATATCTAATTCATGGATTTGGTTATATCTAATTCATGGATTTGGTTATATCTAATTCATGGATTTGGTTATATCTAATTCATGGATTTGACTATATCTAATTCAGGGATTTGACTATATCTAATTCAGGGATTTGGCTATATCTAATTCATGGATTTGGTTATATCTCTCAATTTGTTTAGATTTGCTACATAATTTGTACACAAAACATGGGTGACCAACATTGATAATGTAAAAGTAAGAAGTATAAAAATTTTTTAATGAATCGCTATGGATATGTTACATCATGCATAGAATCATTTCTTTGTTTCAACTGGGTGTTATGCAAACCACTGATTATAAATAAATTTATATTTATTCAAATTTAAATTACTGTATTACTTCCTTTGATAGTACTCACAAAATGTAGGGACAACATGCTCTTTAATCAGAAATACTCCTTTTTTTTCCAGTCTGGCAAAGCAAGTAAGGATCAAAGAGGGAAGAAAATCTGGCCCAGTATCCATAAAGCGTGGTGAAGTCAGATGTAAACCACAACACAATACATGTATGCCCATTTAACAACCTATAAAGGGCAGACGATAAAGAGGTGTGGTTTTTGGGTGAACAAAGATGTAGAAGATGTTTCTTTTAATGAACAAACATTACAAAATATATATGCAGATTTTAAATGACCTTTTATGATTTTACATGTGCCATTTTTAATTTTATTTAAAAATGAAAATGTAGAGATAATTTTTTTAAACACTGTAAATAAATCGACTTGGATTAAATAAATTCACATCCTGTAGAAAACTGGCAACAAAATTAAATAATAAAATAACAAGTCAATCTTCCATTATATCAATTAAACCAATAATAGATACCACCTGCCAGGTAACAAGTGTTCAGGGTGGCAAGAAGCTTACATATACACAAATATCTAAAAAAAAAAATACAAGAAAGCAACAAAAATATGAACAGAAAATTTAAGTGAAAGGATTGTTCCTGCAAACTTTGTGAGAGCATCATCTTCTGGCAAGGCTAACAAACTAATAAAGGCATCAAGAACAACCATAGATACCAATGACCCTGTAGATAATAAAACAGCTACAGATGACTTTACTTGTGTTGATTGTACCACAAAGCCTACCCATCATTCGTCTTTAAAAAGACATTAAACAGCCATAGATCCATTGTGTCAGGGTTTACAGTTAGATGTGCCTTTTGGCCGTATACATCTAATTTCAGCATGAATTTTGGACCTGGATTGCCTTCCCCATTTAATCGCTACATGCTTCAACAGACTGGTTAGTCTGCATGAGGTGAAGTAAGATTTTCATTACTTAATTTCAATGATTTTAATGCAAGCTGTCAGTCCCTGATAACTCCCACCTATGCACATGACCTCACTATAATAACAAAATTAGGTTGAACCGATGAGAAATACTGGGACAGAGATCAACATAAACATAAGCAGCCTGACCTCAACTACAACATCAAATGTATTAAAAATAAAAGGTGTTAGTGCACCATTTCAGCACTCAACATAAAATGTTTAATAACCACTAAGGCAGCATACAATAACACACTCCAGAGTTTGTAGCTCTGTCCACATCCTTGTCAAACTGTTGAGCATCAACTTGGAACACTATAATGTACAAAATGACTCCCTAACACTTGCAGATACTACAATAATGTCAAAGAACAGGAAACACACAGGTTGCAGGATCAATAACTAAGCAAATTAAATCTATAAATTGATTCAAAACAAGTTTTATCTTAATCTGAAATATAGCAAAACATCTACCTCAAAAATAAAAACCTATCTTTATGCCAATTTTTAATTACTCAAGTCTGCAGAAGAGAAGCATTATGTGTCCTTCTATCTCTGCTATCTATCTTTCGTTTCACCTTTTATCTCTGCTATCTATCTTTCGTTCACCTTCTATCTCTGCTATCTATCTTTCGTTCACCTTCTATCTCTGCTATCTATCTTTCGTTCACCTTCTATCTCTGCTATCTATCTTTCGTTCACCTTCTATCTCTGCTATCTATCTTTCGTTCACCTTCTATCTCTGCTATCTATCTTTCGTTCACCTTCTATCTCTGCTAAAATTAAATAGAATATTCTTTGTCATCATAAAGCTTGAAGTTGTTATTTGTCAAAATACCAAATGAATGTATACAGCAAGAGCTCTAAAGGGATAGTGAAAAAGAGAGAGAGAGAGAGAGCAACCAATAATGATTTCACTTCAATCCATTCAAAAGTTTTCTTCCTCTTAGCATTCACCCATTAAGTGGGTGTAGATCTAATTAATGTAGGTCACTAGTTTATGGCAAAGTCGAGATATCTGCATCTTTAGGCCCAACATATCCGTCTTCTGCATGGGTAAATTTGATTAACAATTTGTGCCCAGGTAGCGGCCATTTTTAACCTTCTTTTTTTTTACTTGTAACAGTCACGGGTAGACCTCCTGTTTCCAACAGGGCTAGACATCTGATTGTTCTGCCCTGCGACTATGGAATGATAAAGCCATGAGGAAGCCAAAGGTTTGAAGAGAACAATTCCCAATGTTTGTTACTGGTTTAGAATCTGGTACTTTCCTGTCAAGAGGCTGTTATTTTTCCTCTATACCACCCAGCCCAGCCCAAAAAAAAAAAAAATTCAATGATTTCATTACAAATTTGTTACAGTATGCTCATCATCTACAATTATTACAATCAAGTAAACTATCTATCAGCTTTAACTCATAATATGTTTCGTTATCAGTTCGTTGCAGGAGCTACTGAGTTAAGTGCTCTGTGCATTTCATCTGTTTTGATCGTGTTTCGATATTCCGTTTGCTTGCAATGAATGATGATATTGGTTGAAGGGGAACAGATAGCTGTGTTCACTCTTGGTGTGGTTTTGCCTTATGTCTTTTGGCATGTGCTGAAACTGCTATGATGAGGGCTACAGTTACCTTTCTTTGTTTGGGAGATGAGATAGTAATTTGGATGATTCCACCCACTGGCACGGGCTGTTGAGCAATTGTGGATTTTAATTCATTTGCAGTGATACCGGGGCCTTCATTAACCACCACCCAGTCAGAATAATTTTTGACTGCATTAATATTAATTGTGGTGTATAAAATTGTATGCCTTATAGCTGCAAGATGCTACTGAATTTATCATGTAACAACAACAAAATCCCACAAAAGTAAACAAGCAAACAAAAAATAAATAAATAAAATTTGACAACAAAAACCTCCAAAAAGTTGAACAAAAATACCTGATTTATTCTTGATCTCTCAAAATACATCAGGGAAAATGCTGGCATTAAAGTTCAGAAAAAAATATGCAATCATAAATTTGTACAATCCTACACTCAACTAGAGTAACAACAAAATCCTGATAAAAATTAATCCAACAAATAGTTAACCTATTAAATGTGACATGATATGTTAGGAATAATACTGCAACATAATTGTATGATCCCTCTTATATATCTACAATTACATATTAAAGAGAGATTCATATGGTCCAAAATATGAACAGATTTAACAATTATTGACTTTACAGGAAAAAACATAAACAACATCATCACACTGCAGCATTTGAGTCACCACCCATAAGAAAGATGAGACAACATGAAGTGTACAACAATGTACAAAGAATAAACAATTGCTTTTAACAACATAATGTGCTCAAAACTGTACAGTCAAATAATTACTAACTTAATTTGTTGCACGGTCTAAGATTTACTAACTTAGTTTGTTGCACGGTCTAAGATTTACTAACTTAATTTGTTGCACGGTCTAAGATTTACTAACTTAATTTGTTGCACGGTCTAAGATTTACTAACTTCATTTGTTGCACGGTCTAAGTTTTACTAACTTAATTTTTTGCACGGTCTAAGATTTACTAACTTAATTTGTTGTATGGTCTAAGATTTACTAACTTAATTTGTTGCACGGTTTAAGATTTACTAACTTAATTTGTTGCACTGTCTAAGATTTACTAATATAATTTGTTGCACAGTCTAAGGTTTACTAACTTAATTTGTTGCATGGTCTAAGATTTACTAACTTAATTTGTTGCACAGTCTAGGAAGTGCTAATTTAATTTGTTGCACAGTCTAAGGTTTACTAACTTAATTTTTTGCAGTCTAAGAATTACTAATTTAATTTTGAAAGATTACAGTGCTATGTGCACAACACACACACAAAAAATGCAAAATAAAACTTTTAGAAGAGAAAAATATAATGATAAAATAGCAATATACATAATTTTAGAAAATCAATGTAATTTCAAATAAATATACTCTTTCAAAAAAGAACAACACATTAGTTTAGTTTAGTCAAAGGATCATCGTCATTGCACAACGGACATGCCCATAAGTGCTCAGATCTCCTCCCCAGTATGTCCCTCGGTGTGTATAGACTAACAACTCCAGTTTCGTGTTGATTTGTTATTCTTCTGTCTCCTCAAATAATGCTCCTTTCTGTCATTCCAAGTTTATAGCTTATTATTTCAGAAGATGAGAATCTTTTTTATAAATTAAAAAGCTATAACGTTTGAATAACAGAAAATAATTAAAGAAGAACATATAGTCTTAGATGAATCAATTATTACAAAAGATCATCATGACTTTAAAAGAACCAAATATGATATGAAATGAAGGCGCGCCTCCCAGTACCAGAGCTGGAAGTTGTCAGCGACCCACAGCTGATGGCTTGCGCCAGGATCGGTGAACCAAAACCATCCAGACCCTGCTCCACCTCTCCGCGGTGTCTCTAGTAACAGACTAACCTGTCTAGTCTGGCCAAGCAAGCAGGGATCGAAGAGGGAAGACAACCCGGTACTCAAAAATGTTGTTGCTGAAGTCGGATGTGTTGGGCCGAAAGGCACAAATATAACAGTTATACTGCAAACCACAACACAACACAGAAAAACCCACTTAACATCCTTTTAAGGGTGGATGACGAAGAGGAATTCTACAGTCTACGAATACTCTATAGAATAATTTAGTCATCGAGCGAACGTAAGCAAGTAAGCAAATGAACAGAATATTGTCAGACAAACTGAATAACACCACTACTAAAGAAGAGTAACACGTTATTTTATAATATATGAATACAATTTTATAACAAATGTTATATACGATCACCATGACATAATTATAGTGAAGATATATTTTTTATTTTGAAAAAAAAGGAAACAAAAATAAACTCTTGAATACCCTCATTTGATTGTAAATCACAAATATGAGTATGATTAATTATGAAAGTATAAAAAAGCAAACAAAAGAAATAGAAATTATGTTTTAAATTGTTTAAAATAAAAATGTAATTTAAAAAAATCATGCAGAAATGCTTGGAAGGGATTATAATTATCCACCGATAATGCCATCTGGTAATGACTTCTAGATTAGTGTTGAAATACAACAAATGGCAATACATCTAAGTTCATCTACAATCCTGAGGAGAATGTGGGCATATATGTCGGCCATATGGTGAAAAGGAATAACCAGAGAATCACAAAGTGAGTATTTAATTGGGAGACAACGAGAAAAAGAAAAAGAGTATGACTTTAAGAAACACAGAGAAAAACAATTATAAGAGTTGCAAAAGTAGCAGATATTGATTCTCTTATTTACATTGTGAAGTTCATCCAGAATGAGGACTTATGGTGAAATACACTGTCAACCTTGTGACATCTGACGGTAACGGAAGGATGCAAATTTAACGCCATCTGAAGATATCTTTAGAAAACTTCCGATTTCTACAAATGTTCTAGCGGGGTTTCTTAATGTCAGAATATTATCGTTATGTAGGTTTATTTGTTTGTTTATCTACGTCTATTTGCATTTGTTTATTTATCTACGTCTATTTGCATTTGTTTATTTGTTTGTTTATCTACGTCTATTTGCATTTGTTTATCTACGTCTATTTGCATTTGTTTATTTGTTTGTTTATCTACATCTATTTGCATTGTTTTATTTCTTTGTTTATCTACATCTATTTGCATTGTTTTATTTCTTTGTTTATCTACATCTATTTGCATTGTTTTATTTGTTTGTTTATCTACATCTATTTGTATTTGTTTATTTGTTTGTTTATCTACGTCTATTTGCATTTGTTTATTTCTTTGTTTATCTACATCTATTTGCATTTGTTTATTTGTTTGTTTATCTACATCTATTTGCATTTGTTTATTTGTTTGTTTATCTACGTCTATTTGCATTTGTTTATTTGTTTGTTTATCTACGTCTATTTGCATTTGTTTATTTGTTTGTTTATCTACGTCTATTTGCATTGTTTTATTTCTTTGTTTATCTACATCTATTTGCATTGTTTTATTTCTTTGTTTATCTACATCTATTTGCATTGTTTTATTTCTTTGTTTATCTACATCTATTTGCATTGTTTTATTTGTTTGTTTATCTACATCTATTTGTGTTGTTTTATTTCTTTGTTTATCTACATCTATTTGCGTTATTTTATTTCTTTGTTTATCTACATCTATTTGCGTTGTTTTATTTGTTTGTTTATCTACATCTATTTGCATTGTTTTATTTGTTTGTTTATCTACATCTATTTGCATTGTTTTATTTGTTTGTTTATCTACATCTATTTGCGTTGTTTTATTTGTTTGTTTATCTACATCTATTTGCGTTGTTTTATTTCTTTGTTTATCTACATCTATTTGCGTTGTTTTATTTGTTTGTTTATCTACATCTATTTGCGTTGTTTTATTTCTTTGTTTATCTACATCTATTTGCGTTGTTTTATTTCTTTGTTTATCTACATCTATTTGCGTTTTGCCCATTGTTCCAACTGAAGGACCTACTGAGCCACAATAATAATGTTTTTAATTTTGCGTAGTCCCTCCCCTACATAAAGCTTCAACTATACGACTTTTTCTTCTCATTCCTATCATCAGCTTTACAGTAGCTTCACGATGAATTCACCCTTTTAATTGATGTTATTTTGTTAGAATAGCTCTTTACTCAAGCAAAGGTGGCGGGTGAAAAATTATAAGAAGAAAAAGAAACATGGCAAAGAATAGTTGATAAAGAGTTTAACTCCTCTTTCCGTATGTGTCACCGCATAGTGCGTCACTCCCAAGCTGATTAGTGTGAACCCTCATCTAATCATATTCTTTTTAATGTATTGTATCGTTTTGGTAATTGTGAAATCAAACACCTTGTTCAATTATCTAAAAATTCATATATAGTATGTTATGTATGTTATAGTATGTATGGTTGATAAATAATTATATGTAGATTGATTGTTAAAACTATGAAAAATTTTGTCTTTGAAATCTCTTCCGTTGCATTAATAAAAAGCTTCAGCATGGAAGTGCTTAAAGGGAATGGCTTCAATGGGGCATGGCCTGGTAAATGGCTCCAGATTGACAGCAGTTGCAATTTCTATTGGTAGCACAGCATGAAAAGTATGTATCAATTGATATTTAAAAAAATATCTTTTAAAACATTTAACTCAATTTCTAGGATTGGCCAGAGGATATTTCTGGAGCCCCCATCAAGGCCAGCTCCTTGTCGTGGGGATGGGGCTTAACAATCAGCAGGGACTGAAAACCAAGACTGGCCAAGCCTTCCTACACCCGAGCAAGACCACAGTCTGCTCTAGCAAGTTTAAGTGCTGAAGAAGAAGGCAACCGGCCAAAGTGCACACCACAACAATCAGGATGCCACGCACTAACGCTAAAATAAGCAAGAAAGGTGAACGAAAGATAGATATATTTGTGGAGCTGGAGAGAAAAGGCTGCAAACACCATATAATGTACAGATCCATTTTTATTTGACCCTCTTCAAAATAGAACTTATGGACTTTACAACAGAATAGACCAAGTTTGCGTGATTTGGAGAATGGCAGATTCAATTCCTTTGATTGATTTGTTAAAACTGTCCTGTACATACTCTCCATGCTATCCTCGATCACTTCATTCAAAAATGTTTCCTGCTATCACTAAATGATCTAATAATACTCCTCCCAACAAATTTCCCAGAGTGGTTACCATGCCACCACGGTTAGGGGAGAAAATAAGAACCACTGTTAGCTGTCACACAAGTCATAAGAGGTGACTTAAGAGTCTTGGAATCGTCACCTGTGTAGTCGAGTAGGACGTACACGAAGTGACCTCGCCAACAGAATTTACTGATGCAATTTGGGAAATGTTGTAACAAGTGGTGGAACGGACATGGGGAATTCCTGACTGCAGTGAAACTGGTTCCATGGAGAGAATATAATCCCAACAAATTAAAAAAAAAAAAACTTAGGTGAGTGTAATATTCTTTCTACCCTATAGCCTTTGTAAGAAAATACACTTTGTAAACATTAGTTTTTTGCAGAGTAATGAATCCACTGAATTAAAAAAAAAAACACCACTAATCTTTAATCATGGTGTGTGATACTGTCTGTCTGAGAAATTAAATTTTGCTTAATGTTGTTTCTTGTGTGTATAAACCCATGCATACATTCATTACCTGGTGTTGACAGATGTCACCTAAAACCCTGCACAAATAAGTTCAGTTGCAGGGATAGAAATTCATTTTGAAAAGAAAACTCAAAAACAAATAACTCAAAAACAAATAACTCATGTCTTACATGTGGTCTTGGTTGAGGAAGGAAAGAAAATGGATTTTCAGGCAGAAAACCAGTTTGAGACTCAGGTCTGTGAAACATGATTTTATGAGTCATGAAAAATGATTTCATGCTGAGAAGGAAATCATTCATGAATGATGTGTCATTCTCCCTAAGGAATCCAGGCTCATCCATAAAAAGTGATAGCTGACAGGTGAATGCAGAATGGAGCAAGGGAGGAAGGAAGGAAAAAAGGAAGGAAGGAATATTGCGTAGATTATCCTGTCCTTTTTGTTCAGAGTTACATTGTCAGTGTGATGTATGTTTTGGTATCAATGGAAATACCTAGTTGATTAAATGAAATGGAATGTACTAAAGTGAAGAAACTTAGCACTGCTTTCAGTTGAACCAAGCACGGACAGAAAAATTAATGTAAAAAATAAAGTCAAATGCTGATAAACTAAAATTGCTTAAACCGCCAAATTTATTATTCTAAATTTCAAACAAATATTGCAGAAAGAAGAAAAATTTGGATACATTTTTCATCTTAAAAAAAAATAAAAAAGAACTAGAATTTATAATTCATAAAATTATTTACAACATTAAGGACATAAACAACATAACAAAATGTCAATAACTATGGGGAAAAAATACATATAGGACAGAACAACAGGTGTGGACCAGAAACTCCAGACACAAGATGCTTCAGTATCCAAAAGTTAGACAAAGCCAACCTATCCTTCCCAAAACACACACACATAATCTTAAGGGATAAGGATTAACACATTCTGTACCATTCTGGTATCAACTTGAGAAACCCAGAAGCTGGTTTTAGCAGCTTTTAATTTATTGATGTTTCTGCAATTATTTCCACTCATCATCATCATCAAGTACAGATCCTGCTGGCATAGGTGATCATGTCTCTCCACAACTTTCGATCTCGACAGTTATTTATCATTTCTGTTGTTGACCTTCTGCCAAGCCATTCTCTTAAGCTGTCTGGTATTTTTTCTCTTTGCTTCCCTTTATTTCCACTAAAACCTTGTAATTCTCTTATTTAATCTCTTTTCTGACCTCCTGAGCAAATTGTCGCAAACAACTGCAATTTTAGATCAATTTTTCTTTTTTTTTTTTTTTTGCTGTTGTTTAAAACGTGTTAACATTTGAGGAAAAATGGCAGTTCCACTGTATGTTAAATGTTTTGGTAGCAAATGTGTTAATAACAATAAACTTCTGTCATTTCCTTCTTATTTTCTATGTAATTGGAGGGGGGGGGGGGGGGTGTTTTAGGGAAAGGAGGTCTGTTATTTGGAGTACATGAGCTTAAAGTGTAAATCTTCATTTATAGCCACTTGTCAAGTTTCTAATCCTTTTTATAAGACAGTGAATCATGGACAACTTATGCAAAGCAAGAAAGAAGGCTAAATGCATTTCATATGCAATGCCAGTGTTGTATTGTTGGTATCACCTGGAAAGGCAAAGTGACAAATGTATTCACTTGCACAGGCCTTCCGAACATCATCTACATGTTCCTCAAACAACATAGGTTATGCAGACTTTGCCACTTACACTGTGAAAGATGGCCAAATACAAAAATATATACTTTATGGACAACTAGAAGATGGTAAAAGGACTAGGGGGCACCCAAAACTTCGATTTGTAGACGTGTATAAACATGACATAAAGACTCCGAACATAAACCCTGCAGCCTGAGAAGAGATAGCTGCAGACTGCAATCTTTGGAAACATGCACTGAAGCTCCAACTCAAGCAGACCGATTCATAGAAAAAGAGAATACCCTGCGAAATAAAAGATATTTCCTAGGGGGCGCTGCAAAATCTATAGTGAACTATGACTCTCGGAGGTTACTACTACTAAGTTTATTAACTGTACACTAATCCTAAAATGTTCCCAGATGCACTGAATATAGATAGCTACACCTGCAATTACTCAATTTCAACATCCTTAAATAAGAGTTTGCAAAAATTGCAACAGAATGAGTAAATCTAAACAAAGCTTCAGTCAGATGTGCTTAGAGGACAGTCATTTTCTTTTCAGTTCAGTTTGTGCTGTTGTTTCTAACATGCAAAACAAAAATTATAAAAATCTTCTCTTAATTATGGTAAGAATATAAATTGAACAAGATTCTATAAATGTAAGTAACAAAAGACAATGAAGTGACAAGTTCTAAGAACCTCAGAATGTCAAAAGAAACCTCCCAGAGACAAAGTGTTGTTGTTGTTTGTTCGCTTTCGTCAGCTTTGACCTCTGACGAAGTCCCACCCACTCAATTTTGTGGGACTGAATTTTTGCGTGTAAAGTCTGTTTTATCCCATTACAGGATGCCCCTCGCCATGCAGGCAGATTTACTCCGACTTCAGAGGTACTAATTTTTAGGGAATTAGTAAAACCAGGTGTCCTCGCCAGGGTACGAACCCCGGCTGTTGCCGTGGTAAGCCAACCGCCTATCGATTGCGCTAACCGGACACCCAGACAAAGTGTGTGACAGCATGAATCATCATCTTCATGTGCCACACCGGTAGGCATAGATGATCATGTCCTTCCACAATCCACAGTATATCATATCAATTCTGTTGTTGACTGTTTTCCAACAATGCAATGTCACCAAGCTATCTAGTATCTTTTCTCTTTATTATCCACGATCTTTCATTCCTGTATTTTGCCAGTTGTAACCAACTATTCCAACTTTCCCCTTCTCATGATGTGCCCGAAAAAATGTTCATTGCTTCTTTCTGATGTTTTTTTTTTAGGAGCTCCCTGTGGCATGAATGCTTCTCCATAAACAGGGATTGGAAATATAATTGTTTAGAATACAGACCATGACTCTTGAAGGGACAAAATGAGGACTGGGTGGTCTAGAGGAAAGACATCAGCCTCTGGAGAAGAAGGTTCAGAGTTCCATCCTCACCACAAGTGGTGGGAATTTTGTCAAAAATTAAAAGCGTGGTTTTATCCTTTCCCCAGTCTATGAGTAGTGAGATCCAATGTCGATACCTCTCAGAAAATAGTGAAATACAGGAACCCCCGTTTACACTCCACACATTAAAGAACTCTTGGCAGTTTAAAGTTAAAAAGACTAGGCCAAAAATGGCTGCTATCAGGGCAAAAATTGTTATGCATCTCTACCCATACCAAATATGGATGTTGGATCAAATGGCACAGATAAGGGACTTTCGCAGCTGTGCCGTAAACTAGTGACACAATGCATCTATATCCACTTAACAGGTGCATGTTAAGAAGCAGAAGAAAGAAAAAAAATTAAGGTGTTCCTGATGAACCATTCTCTTCTTCGCATTACATTTACAGAATGGACGATGAAACAGATGACAGAAAGACATTTTGAGAGAAACACAATGAACAATGTTCTCCACACTGGAACACAGAGTACGCACATGGCATCTCTTTACTAGGCCACCCTACAAACATATTCAAGTAAAGACTGACAAATAGACAACTAGCGATCCAGTACTGTCCCAAACAATGCCAAAACCCATAACCACATCTGGAATGACTCGCCACAGGAAATATAAAATACCAGAACTTAAAGAAGACATAATAAGAATCCGAAAAAGCACCCAAAAAGACATAGAGATAAAGCACATAGCAGAAAAACACATAGACGACAACTACCCACAGGACTCCTGGTCCAAACGCCACCAGAAATGGAGGACGAGGTGTGTTCTTGAGGCTCAACAACCAGAAAGAGATCACCAAATCAATAGCCACTGGGAAATTCTCAAACAACTATAAAGCAGAAACTGAAGCCCTCTAAGATACTGCAAAACTAGCTATCCAACACAGAAAAAACATGCACATGAAATTAGTAATACTGACCAATGCACTGTAAGTCGTAACAGCTCTAAAACCTCACAGGAACAGTGAGCTAGATGACTTGAGAACAACCCTAGACCAAGTGTGCAATAACTTCCAGAGAGTGGTCATCTAGTGGGTACCATCACACTGTAATATACACGGGAACGAATGTGCAGACAAATTAGCTATTGAGGGAGGGAGATTACCACAAGAGGACCATCTGGTCAGCTACGATGAAGCCAAATCCATCATCAAAGGCCAGTATCATGAAAAATGGAAACAAGAACACCCAAAGTATGACGAGAGGATGGATACTTCCAACTATCAAGGAGGGATCAAATCATCATACTTCGTCTAAGCACTGGCCACAACAGAATGTGAAACCATATGTTCACCACGCTCAAAATAGGAACTACAAGTGAATGCCACTGTACACTGGATAACATGACAACAAAACATGTTCTACAGGATTGTCCCCAGTACACAGGCCTGAGGAGGACAATGTGGTCCACACCCACCTCCCTGAAAGAGAAACTCTATTGGGCAACCGAATCACTGAAATAGTCAGCTTCCTTCATGTGAGAGTCTGGAGTCCTATCTTGAATGAGCCATGATAGCAGAAGAAGATAAAGACACAGAGAAGACTTCTCAGTTACTACAAACACATTCAAGAAAAGAAGATAAAGACACAGAGAAGACTTCTCAGTTACTACAAACACATTCAAGAAAAGAAGATAAAGACACACAGAAGACTTCTCAGTTCCTACAAACACATTCAAGAAAAGAAGATAAAGACACACAGAAGACTTCTCAGTTCCTACAAACACATTCAAGAAAAGAAGATAAAGACACAGAGAAGACTTCTCAGTTACTACAAACACATTCAAGAAAAGAAGATAAAGACACAGAGAAGACTTCTCAGTTACTACAAACACATTCAAGAAACGAAGATAAAGACACACAGAAGACTTCTCAGTTCCTACAAACACATTCAAGAAATGAAGATAAAGACACACAGAAGACTTCTCAGTTACTACAAACACATTCAAGAAAAGAAGATAAAGACACAGAGAAGACTTCTCAGTTACTACAAACACATTCAAGAAAAGAAGATAAAGACACAGAGAAGACTTCTCAGTTACTACAAACACATTCAAGAAACGAAGATAAAGACACACAGAAGACTTCTCAGTTCCTACAAACACATTCAAGAAAAGAAGATAAGCAGAAATATAAAAATATCATCTTCATCAAGTACCGGCCTGCTGGCATAGGTGATCCTGTCTCTCCACAACTTTCGATCTCGACAGCTATTTATCATTTCTGTTGTTGACCTTCTGCCAAGGCATTCTCTTAAGCTGTCTGTTATTTTTTTCTCTTTGCTTCCCTCTATCTCTTCATCCCTCAATTATAAAAATATACAAATTATTAAATACTATGCTGAACCATGAATAGAGCTGCAGAGAACATGCAAAATAAACTTATGTGGTATTGAGCAGCTAAACTAGTTGAGAAACAAGAAAAATTACAACATTTCGGCAACAGCCTTCTTCAGGTACAAATCAACAAATACTTTAGGAAAGAACAACGCAAAAACTGAAGCAACAGTGAAAAGTAAGATGAGTGATGGAGAAAGGTGACAAAGAAAAAAAAAACGGCAAAATTAATTTGATTATAAATATAAAAGCCCATGTAAAATGTTAAGACCTATTGCCATGGAAACAGAAGACTGAGGGACACTTCCTGTGTAGTTGCTCAACACAGGGAAAGGTCTCAGGCTAAAAAGAGGCAAATCATGGGTGGGCCGAACAGAAGATGTCATCAAACAGGTCTGTGGGCTTACCAATATCAACACTGGTGAGGAGTGGATGCCGGTGTCTATGTCATTCAGGAGCACATTCTCATGTATTGTCACACTCATTAGGAAATGTAGGGAATAGAACTCATTCATGGTCAATGCTAAGTTCAGTAGTCTTATTTGGGACAACATCGAATAGAAAGATGTCATTTATACAGACGGATCTGTTATACGAAACCAAAGAAGTGCATAGGCATTTACAATACACTCGTCAGGCAAAATAGTCAAAGAAGACAGTGGTGCATATGTTATGACCAAAAGTAGCATGACGATGGAGGTGATGGCAGTGACCAGGGAATTCAACTGGTTAGAGTCACAAGACTACACCCACGCCTGCATACTGAGTGATTCGATAAGCCAAATAAAAAAAGTGGAGGTGGGCTCTGCACGCATGCAATGGGTAGAGTCATTGCAGAAGTCAAAAATTCATAAGGTCACCTTTTTCTACATCCCTGGACATGCAAGAGTACGGAGAAATGAAAGAGCAGACAGGTTGGTTAGTTGCGCTGCGCACTGGAGTAGCAGGTTAAATTACAACATGTGATGACTGAACTGGAACAGCAGGTTAAATTACATGTGATGACTGCACTGGAGAAGCAGGTTAAATTACATGTGATGACTGTACTGGAGCAGCATGTTAAATTACATGTGATGACTGCACTGGAGCAGCCAGTGCAATAAAAACTCTCTGACCTGTACAACATATGGCGACTGGACTGGGGCATGCATCCTTCTTTCACATGCCCCCTCCTACCATAATCCTCTAGCAGATTTCAGAAAAATAATATAAATGTTGCAAAGATTGTTCTCTGCTTGAATTGTTTTAAGCCTCCTCACATAGAATCCTGCACAAAAGCATTCAAGCCATTAACAATAGTGTTATCTGTATAAACTTCTTTAATATAATAAAGTAGATCTTTGTACACATTTTACAGTATTTGTGTTCTATGCCTTAATGAATATATACTTCTATTTTTTTTTACTTCTATCAATTAATTATACTTCTGTTATTTCCATAACTTTCATTTTTGTTGCTTTTCAACCTCAAAGTTAAAAAAAAGAGTGCTTGGGTTAATATATGTGATGTGTCTTATGTATAGTGTTCATTGTGATGGCTGCTACCGTACGATTCATCACGTCTATTTCTACTTTTCCCCCCTTTTTCCACAATGATCCTGAGCATTATGCACTCTAGGGGGTGTTACCTCGTGATAATAAAATTCACATGTCCAATATGATCTATTGCTTCTTATGTCCCAACACTGCCGTTGTTGTCGTTATGAATCCAGCAATCTGTGAACAGGCGCCCATTCGCGCATTCCAGAAAGAAAGAAATCTATTTTGTTACATCATAAATCCTGAATCTACTTCGATTCATGGTTTTTTTTCTAATTTATTCTTCTCTTTATGGTACCAAAAACTCACAATGGGAATTTTAAAATACAGCCAACACTCAATAGTCATATTTTTTTTATTTATGCATACTTTACACAACAAATTCACCTGTTCATTTTAACCCCACCCCCTCCAAAAAAAAAAAAAAAGTAAAGGTTCCCGTAAAGGCTCCCTGCAAGCCTTGTTATGTGTGTATAATGTGAATGATATGACTATGTGTTAGTGACTACATTTTTCCATGCTCCACGGTACATTTTTTGGTGAAGTGGTCAGAATCAGGCAAGTCCACCTTTACTTCCAAGAAAATTCTTTGGTACCCATTTTTAAAGACTGGGTGAACCCTGGAGCTTTGCCATTTTGGAAAAATAAAATTCCGCCATTTTCCGTGCACTAATGATTAAAATTCCGTGCAAAAATCTGTGTACTAACTACTCAGCCATTGAGGATACTAATGAAAGTAAGAAGATTTCAATTTCATTTTACAAACTCATACAGGAAAATCTTACAATTAATAAATTTACAAAATTGTATGTGCAAAGTAATTATCTATTGCTACAATGAAAACACGATAACAATATAAATATTAACTTAGTGAGACTATTTTCAAATATACAATTTACAGAAAACAACAGCACTCAAATATTTGAAACTATTAATTCATGAAAATAATGTTAACAATAAATACCAAATTCCAAAAATCAAATAAATTTGACAATAAATTATCTTTGAAAAAAAATAAAAAAGTGATTTCTTAGTAACAAAGTTTAGTTGTCATTGACATATATATATATATATATATATATCTTCCCTTCACCCCCCCCCCCACCTTTTTTTCCAAGGTAATATATTTTATCAGACTGTTAAATTGTCCCTCGTTTGAACTTTTCCTACAATCTATTTTCACTCACTCTTAAATTCTACAAGAAACATGAAAATCATCAGAGAGATCTGGTTATTTAGTAAACAAGCTGTTACTGGTCAACTAAGATATAACAAGAATTATAAAGCATTTTTCAGCACAATTTTCATTCCTGTGTTGTGCTAACAATGTACGACTTTGACACTAGATTCTAGAACAATAAAATAAATGAAATATGCCAGATTTATGACTGGTGCCAGCAGCTTGAGAGGTCAAATTAGAAGCAAAGAACTAACAAAACAACTAGGGATCAACACCATAGTAGAATATATACAGAAATAATAAATTAAATTGTTTGGTCATATAGCAAGCTCCCTCAATAGATAGAGCTGCTTGCACAGAACAGAGACAAATGGCGAGATTTAATAAAATATCTTTAAAAGAATTTAAAACTCTCTCTATCTCTACTGTCCTTTCGAGCCGAGGATGGCACATTGGGCAGAACCAATCTCAAAAACAGAAACCTTGCGTGCCAGAATGGCACATATTGCAGAAATCACTGCTTCTAAAATCTATGGCTCTGTTTCTATAACAATACTTTTTTACAATGACAGCTTGTCAAGCCATCAATCAACCTCCTTAGTCGCCTCTTACGACATGTTTGGAAGGTCACAGTGTCACTATTCTTTACTCATAATGAGGCCCAGGCAACACACAGGATAATTGAAAACTGCTGGAACAAAAATTCAGATAAGAGAGGGATTATCTTGGTCTACGCCCTATGAGATGAAAAAGAGAAATAATGAAAGAGAAAATAATTATAAGATACTTTAGATAAATGAATATACACAACATTTTGCAAAGAACCATATTAAGTTTACAGCATGCAAAGTAAAGGGCAGTGGTGCTGTAGAGAGAAGCGCAACACCAAGAAAGAAACAAATAACATATAAGAGTATCATCAAGAAATAAACTAATGTTTCAGAATGCATTGTCAAGAAATAGATAAATAAAATGGTAGAGTAGCAAAAAGAAATAAACAAATGTAGCTATCAAGAAAGAGGAAAAAAAAACAATCTCTCTCAGAATGAACCATGAAGAACAATAAGAAGATGGTGGCACTAGGACTGAAAAAACACTAAGAAGATGGTGGCACTAGAGCTGTGACTGAAAAAAACTTCAAAATGCAAAAAAAATGACAGAGATCCAAGACTAGAGTATGGTATATAGGAACTATTGTCTGCATTTTTGTATAATTAGCACATGATCTTGGGTAATATGGACAGCACTACATCAGTGCTGCCCTTTCCCAGAAAATATCTCTGACATCCAATTACAGCTGGGTGAACCTAGAAGTCATCCATCAGGATTGAACTTGTCCCCAGCAGAAAAATTCACCAACCACTGCTCTACCAGAACTTCTGTTAATTTAAGAAATGTACAAACAACAATCTTTCAAAGTTACCACCACAACAAGAGAAACAAATATAAATTATTGAAGACAAACTGTGATACAAAGACTCTACTAGAACAGATTTGTTTGCATTTTGTTCTCTTATATAGGAATTATTTGTTTTAAAATGGCTAGAAACGTGTATATAAAATATTTAAACATGAAAGACTGTTCTGGAATGTAAGTTTAAATTCTCTTTATTAGTGAGACTGCTGCCTCTTACCAAACTTGGTGATGGCCTACTTGAGTCCTCTATGTTCTTGTCAGACAAAGGGATAAGAGTAAATCCATCAACACCATCCCATTCTTGCAGCAGTATATGTCCATTGATATCCTTATTATTGCCAGGGCTTTTAACCCCATGGCCATTTTGCAGAAAGTTGACATCACTTTTAGAGTGTGGCATGTGATGAACACCCAAGCGAGACATATGGTTGTTAAGCTCTGATGAGCTGCGGACATAAGGTAGTACCTCCTTGCGATGAGCACGCTGGTGTTGATCATATTTAGCCTGTGAAAAGTTTATATGGGATAATGAAAATATTTCATACATTAAATATTGATGCGGTATTTCAATGAAGATTTTGTTAATATATGTAATGTGGAATAACAAACAATAAAAGCATATAATCTATCAAGTTTGAAGCTTATTAAATTAGGATCAGCAATATTAAACTAACTATAGTCAAAGACAAATAAGTAGTACAATTTGTATCCTGTTCCTAATGACTTGCAGTACATCTTGGGATAGGCAAAGGCTAGAGGAGCAAACTCCAAACAGGGGGGCCTCGGTAGCCTTGTCACAGATTGGGAAAACCACCCAACTGGGCTACTGATGTTCGGACAACCCATGTTCGATTCCCGCTGGAAGCAGTGTGAATTGTACTCGTAGTTGGAGAAAAAACACCTCTGTGATCGACCCAGCTGCTGGCAGAAATGGATACCAGGGTAGTGCTCTGGGAAGGTGAGGAATGCCGCCTCACATCGTGAGTTTCGATGCTTGAAGCGACACTATCCAGAAGTCTTCAAACACTTCTGGATAGGTGCCCGAGCACAAATGGGTGAAAACTCATGTGCTAAGACACCGATTGAAGTCTCATACTTTACCTTCACCCCAAACGGAAAATCTGGAGTGGAGACCTTACAGTGGTAAGAACAATTACATTCCTTTGGAATGAACCAACAAGACCTAAAGGGGTATTCTGAGACCTGGATAAACACTGAATCTATATAAATCTTACCCCAGTTTGTATTATGGAGTTCACAGCTGTTAGTTTTTATCTCAGAGTGGCATTTTAGTTCTAATGCTGGAAATTTAGCAGTTTATAGATGATGATAGTACACAGACCTGAGAAGAGTAAACAATGGTCCACACCCACCTCCCTGGAAGAGAAACTATATGGGACAATCAAATCAATTAAACAGACAGCTAACTTCATGAGAGAGTCGGGAATCCTACTCTGATTGAGTCCTGATCACAGAGAGAGAGAGAGAGAGAGAGAGAGAGAGAGAGAGAGAGAGAGATGAATGAGATAGCCTAGAACATTCCTCTCATTCTTAAAATGAATATTTTGTATGGAAATGGTTTCATTTAGTGACACCACATACAGAAAAAAGTCAAATTTGTAGCGAAAGTAAATAGTTTTGTGTGAATGATACTTTTTGTAGTTAATGCTTGCAACAGAAAGACCAACGATACGATTGGCAAATCTGGAGTTTCCAGGCTGCAATATTCAATGTTTAACAACAAGAACAGTTTTTTATATTTTAAGATACAGCTTTTTCTAATCACTTTGAATGTATAATAGAAGAAACATGTTTCTTATCTTTATGAGAAGACCAAACTGAGCTAATGAACTAAAGTATCAATGACAAACAACTGTGAATGGTCAACTCTTTATTTAATTCATATTTTACAGCCTACCATGGCCCATCAATTTATCTCTCGAGATAGAAGTATATAATAATGTTAGATACAGATACAAAGAGAGAAAACAGGAAGCTTGCTTTTTTTTCCTCCCTAACTTCAGCTGTGAAAGTAAAGGATGCCCCACAGCATATTTTAATGGTGTCAGAGAATGAAGTATTAACTATTTCAGTACCAGGTTTTTATCAATGCAACGAAAGAGATTTCAGAGACAAAATGTTTCATGGACCTTATGGTTTTAAATATCAATCTACATTCCTTATCTTTATCTAACACATAACATATTGTATATGAATTTTTAGATAATTGGACAAGGAATTAGATTTCACCAATAAAAAGCTGCTACAAGACATGTAGAATGACAAATGGGGGATAAATGACCAAAACAATAAAAATGTAAATGTAAAGTTGAGACCATAGTTGATAACTTGCCATCACATATATCAAGTCAAAGTCCAATATGAATTATTCTATCTATCTCTATCTATTGTCCTTTCGAGCCGAAGATGACATATAGGGCAGAACCACAATCTCAAAAACAGAAACCCTGCGTGCCAAAATGGCACATATTGCAAAGATCACTGCTTCTAAAATCTCTGTTTCCATAACAATACTTTTTACAATGACAATTTGTCAAGTCATCGATCAACCTCCTTAGTCGCCTCTTTCGACATGCCTGAAAGGTCACAGTGTAACTATTCTTTACTTCCCTCATAATGAGGCCCTGGTAACACACGGGCAATATGAATTATTATGCACCCAACAAAAAAAAATTAGCAAAATGTCTTTAAACAACCATGAAAGTCCTATTGATATTTTAATCCTCTTCACTGTAATCTTATTGATTTATATAATATAATATATGTAATATATAGATATTGATTTGTTGATTACAAGTATGCAACAAGAGACTTTATATTTTTTTTTCTAAATTCAGATCGAATTCACTCAAATGACTGCTCCTGTTGTTGGTATAGATACTTACATTAAGATAAGTTAATTTACTGGTTTCTTCAGCCATTATCAATTGAATTCTTGCATTAAAATCTCTACTAGTCAATACCACTTTGGTAGATGATTTTTGTCGGCGTACAATCATTCGCACCTTGCTCTTTAAATCGACAGCCTAGCGCATAAAATCACTTAGGAAATGTAGGTCATGTTGGTCTGACCTACTTTTGCTGGTGCCATCTAGGAACACTTACATTATATAATTAGTTTCGTGAGGTTTTATATTCACTACATGTGTAGGGATCAAACAAAATATATTACAGTTTCTGGTGTGTGGGGTAATATTAACAAGTAGATAAATTCCACATTTATATTCAGGCTCAAATCTATTGGTGTGTTACTGACACTGTCTTCTTTGTTCAGCACGTAAGTTCGCTAGAATAACAATACCACGGCAAGCTCAGCGTTTGTATAAGATAATATGATGGATAATATTCTATCACGCTAACAGATATCTGCAGGTGTTTGTTGATGATTCGCGCCAATAGGTTTTAACAGTGATTTATTGGTGATATTTTAGTAATCTTGGTAAATTTTCTCAGTTTTTAAACATGACCTAAGTATGATTCTGCTACTGGACATGATGAAATGGTAATAAGAGATGCTATAACTTAACACATTCGCTACCAAGGAGGAGTTTAGCATGTTGTGGTGGCTGGTTTTCTTAATTTTTTTAAAGTTTGAAATAGTGATAAAATAAATTAAAATTGATCTAAAATACACATTTTGTTGGGACAATTTCTTCACAAAGTCAGAAAAGTGAATAATAAGAGAATTACACGTTTTTAGCGGGAATAATTGCAAAAACATCAATAAATTAAAAATCGCAATGTCAGCATAAAAGACTCTACATTATGAACACACACACTTTATGACACGTTTTAATGATTTGTTTAATATTATTTATGCCAACTGAAACTACCTTGGTTTACATCTCTATCCATACCTGAACCGCAATAAGAAAATAATAAAAATAAAATTTTAATGCTGCTGCCGACGTAGTCCCACTAAAACACAAAAGGCACAGCAATAACCCAATGAAATTTTTGAACATTAACCATTTTATATGTGACTGTTAACATGAAAGTTAAACCATGAAGCATATAAGAGATCCCGATATCTGAATATATAAGATTACTTAATACAATACAGGCACTAATCACCGTGGTCAGTAAAGTACACAGACGTAATAAAAATAAAAAATGAACAAGAAATATGCCGGAATGAAGTTTCTTTTGTTTTTTACTCACAGAAATAGTAAAATTTGATTGCTGCATTAATAAATATATTTTTTGCAATAAAATATGAGAGAGAGAGAGAGAGAGAGAGAGAGAGAGAGAGAGAGAGAGAGAGAGAGTTTACATTTTGTAAATTATGTTTATTCCTCTATAAATTATATAATGTGCTGAGAGATGATTGAGTGTGGTGAGTAAAACCACTGCACCATAGGTAGGAGCTTCATAAATGATGGCACAAGTGTCTAAAAATAGCAACACTCTAAAATGGCTAGTCTGTTTAGACTGCAAATGCCATTGGGTGATAAACACTCCCAATCCAAATGGAAAATCACACTCTATGACACGATTTCATTGTAAAAACCTTGTGTTAAAGGAGAAGGGAACTCTCCAGTGAAGAATATTTACCAGAAATTATATAAAATAACTAATGTAAAAGTTGAAAAACAGTTTACACAAAATAAATTGAGAATGGCGCCGAGTCATGCTGAGTGCAGCAAATAAGACTTGACCAAAATGGGTGTGACACAGGCTGTGGCATAACATACGAAAAGAACAAAACTTCATCATACTAAGAAACAGTAATTAAAAGTGAGATAGGTATTGCTTTTTTTCTCACTGTTCTTTACTTTCCTAAACTCATAGAGTAGTTACCCACTATTTTCAGCTGGGTTGATTAGAAGCCTTAATGTTGAAATTCAATTCACATTTATTATATTGTCAAGCAATAGAGCTGCTACAAACAATGAATGGATGAACTGAATTATCAATTACCAACACAGCTTGAAAAAAAAAAACTCCTCCACTTAACAAAATGTGGCCATCCTTTATACAAATGCCCCATGTCTGGTCTACACTGTGTATTTCCATCCTTCCTTATCTTTACCAGACAGTTGTTCTTGATCTGTCAGTCTTTTGCCTTCCCTCATTTCTTTTTGCAGCTTCTGTGTTATAAACCTTTCAGCTCCCACTAAGCCTATACGATCAACAGATATTTTCTATTTGTTTCAGTCTATGGCCAGCCTTTCCAACTCCTATCATATTCTCCCTGGTTTTATAAGTAATGCTTTCTCTTTCTGGCATTCACCGACTACTAAATTAGGTTGCCCTCTCAATCCTCTGTCCATAAAGGGATGTTAAGTGGGCATTGATGTGTTGTGTTGAGGTTTGCAATAGAACTGTGATATTTGTCCCATTCAGCCCAACGCATGTGATCAGGATGACATTTTTGAGTACCATGTTGCCTTCCCTCTTGGATCCTCATTCACTTGGCCAGACTAGACAAGTTAGTCTATTTCTAAAGGCACCATGAAGAGGTGGAGTAGGGCTTGGTGGTTCTGATTCACTGATCCTGGAGCAAACCATCAGCTATGAGTTACTGACAACTTCCAACTGTTGCTGTCAGGCATCTTACCTCCAGGATGCTTCCTGACTAAATGCCACCAACAATTAGGAAGGTACTTGGTGGGAAAAGGCAACCACTCGCTGCAAACTAGAGATTAAAAAATTTTTCATTTTGTGAACATAATTCTTACGATGATCGTTATCTAGGGTTAATAACCGTTACCTTGTTATAGGACAGAACTCCAAAGATAGCAATAAGCATGCCCAGAACATTCATAGGTCCTACAGGATTCTGCAGGATGATAAGAGAACCTCCAATGATAGCAATTCTCTTGGTGGCATTAGCTACAGCATAGCTCAAGGGTGACACTAGGGCAAGCACTGAAAAGGCTAGGACATTGTGCAGCATGTTGAATAGACCAGCACAAGCAAGCATGATCAACGTCTGGGTCGCTTTACCTCCATCCAGCTGAGGATGAGAAAATTTGGTTTTGAAATGTGGTTATGTTACGTTATGTTAGGATCATCATCACCGCACACTAGAATATTCCACAGGTGTTCTGAGGTTTTCCCCTCATAATATCGAGAATTTCTGAGGAAAACCCTGACCCACATTCATGAACTCCGTAGCACTGCCTGGAATCCACTGGTGTGGGTAGATTTTGGCTGACAATTTTGTGCAGACATGGGGACATTTTTTGGCCTATTTCTTTTAACTGCCAAAAGTTCTTTAGCATGCGTGAGTGCACCTGGAACCTCCTGTTTTATTGCAGCTATTTGAGTTGGCTAGACATTGGATCTTAATACTCCCATATCAGAAAAGGGTAAACCTACAAAGAAAGAAACCTCAGACTAAATTTTCTATATTTTAAAAAAAATATTTCCACTGGTGGAATTAAACCCATGGCCTCCTGCCAAGAGGTTGATGTCTTACCACCCCCCACCCCACCGCCCCCTTTTAAAATGTGGTGCTACAATGAATGGTGAAGTGGTTAATGTATTTACCTTGTGACCAGGTAGTTAGGAGGTTTGATTCTACCAACTGTGGATGCTATATTTTTTTTAACTAACGAGTTTACCAAGTGTCACAAAATTTGGACCATAATAAGTAGGGCAGGCCTGTGTGATGATAATGACCACATTGCAATAGACATCTCTGACCACATGGCAATAGATGTCCTAATAGTCATGTACAAGGTAAAGGTAAGATAAAGGTAAAGCATGAGACTTGAACCAGCGTCTTAGCACGCGAGTTTACACCCATATGTGCTCAGCCGCCTATCCAGAAATGTTTGGAGATTTCTATAAAGTATCGCCTCAAGCATCTAAACTCAGATGCGAGGCGACATTCCTTACCTTCCCTGGGTAATACCCGGGTGCCCATTTCTGCCAACGGCTGGGTCGACCGTGGGAGTATTTTTGTTTCCAACCACGAGTACAATTCACACTGCTCCCAGCGGGAATTGAACACGGGTTTTCCGAACATCGGTAGTCCAGGCGGGTGGTTTTCCCAACTAGGCTACAGAGGGCAGATGCCCCTAGTCATGTACAAATGTATGGGCATTAATACCACATGGAACCTCAGCTGCTAAGTGGTTAGTGTGCTCGTTTTCTGATAAGAAGGGTCTGGGTTCGATTCCCAGAAGTGGCCAATTTTTTTTTTAGACCAACAAGGCTCTGAGGTTCACCCAGCCTATAAAAATGGGTACCATAGATTTTTCTGGGAAGTAAAGCCTAGCATGATACCAACCACATACCAAAAAATGTGCCGTGGTGATGGGGAAAAAATGGTCGGTCATTAACACCATATTCACCATATGCATAGCAAGGCATGAAGGAAACCTTTACCACTCTGTTTACGTCATTCATCATATGTCAATGGCATGACAAGTTTGAAAATAATATTTTAAAATAAAATGACATTTAAATATAATCACATGATCTAAATGTTGTGAATGTCATTATTTCAAATAATACTAAATGTGAATGTTCTATTAGTTACACGGCTTAAATTTAACAAATAAAAATATTATTATCAATAAATTAATGAAGCACGCTGCCAATCAAAATCATAATTACAGGCGATATTTTTGTGTGTGGACATTTTCATCATCTACTGCTGTACATGCCATATGACCACTACTCTTCATCATCAGTTCTTTAAAGATGTGCATGATGTATTGTCGCTAAAACCATATTCCCCATATGCCGAGCAAGACATGAAGAGAACCTTTATTTTACTTCATCTTCTTTCCTTCCTCATGTACCTTTCAACATCAAAGGGAGTTATAATTTGTGGTCTTTTCTTATTCTGTTGGCCTCTACTGCTGTTAGGTTTCCTAGTGTTTCTAATATTCCATCAATCTATCTTTTCTTATTCTGTTGGCCTCTACTGCTGTTAGGTTTCCTAGTGTTTCTAATATTCCATCAATCTATCTTTTCTTATTCTGTTGGCCTCTACTGCTGTTAGGTTTCCTAGTGTTTCTAATATTCCATCAATCTATCTTTTGTTATTCTGTTGGCCTCTACTGCTGTTAGGTTTCCTAGTGTTTCTAATATTCCATCAATCTATCTTTTCTTATTCTGTTGGCCTCTACTGCTGTTAGGTTTCCTAGTGTATCTAATATTCCATCAATCCATCTTTTCTTATTCTGTTGGCCTCTACTGCTGTTAGGTTTCCTAGTGTTTCTAATATTCCATCAATCCATCTTTTCTTATTCTGTTGGCCTCTACTGCTGTTAGGTTTCCTAGTGTTTCTAATATTCCATCAATCCATCTTTTCTTATTCTGTTGGCCTCTGCTGCTGTTAGGTTTCCTAGTGTTTCTAATATTCCATCAATCCATCTTTTCTTATTCTGTTGGCCTCTACTGCTGTTAGGTTTCCTAGTGTTTCTAATATTCCATCAATCCATCTTTTCTTATTCTGTTGTACTCTACTGCTGTTAGGTTTCCTAGTGTTTCTAATATTCCATCAATCCATCTTTTCTTATTCTGTTGGCCTCTACTGCTGTTAGGTTTCCTAGTGTTTCTAATATTCCATCAATCCATCTTTTCTTATTCTGTTGGCCTCTACTGCTGTTAGGTTTCCTAGTGTTTCTAATATTCCATCAATCCATCTTTTCTTATTCTGTTGGCCTCTACTGCTGTTAGGTTTCCTAGTGTTTCTAATATTCCATCAATCTATCTTTTCTTATTCTGTTGGCCTCTACTGCTGTTAGGTTTCCTAGTGTTTCTAATATTCCATCAATCTATCATTTTCATGGTCTGCCCATGAGTCTGGTGTTCTCGTAATATTTATTAAAGACTTGTGTTATGTTTTGGTCTTTCTGTCTCTATCACGTGGCCAAACCATTTTAACTGTTAGCTGTTTCTTGGTGTATTCTATGGCAGGAATTATTTCTAGCTTTACTTTATGACGTATTGTGGTTCACAGCAAGCTGTGATATCTGCACCTTTCAGTTCAATACATCTGATTGCAGGACAATATAATTGAGCACTAGTCTGCCTTCTCTCTTTGATTTCATTAAAAATAAAATAAATACAAATGCATGAACTTGATCACAGTCTCTTCTTCTTCTTCTACCTTTTTAACTCCCAGTGGAGCATACGTCTTCAACAAACACTTTCCAAGTCGTTCTGTCTCTTGCTATTCTTTTAAGATCATTCCTATCCATCGCCATCGTCTTCGCTGTATCTCTTTATCCACTGGTGTTTGACTGGTACATTTCGATAATTCTATGTTAAAGCTAAACTTAAAATTGATCACAGTATTTAGCTTTAAAACATGGTTAATTCTGTTTGAACTAGTAAAGTGGTTTTAAACACTGTTAGTAAGTTAGTAATTAATCTAGAATCACAATCAGCTGATCAATAAAACTTGCAGACTGTTTTTGTTAGATCCCTTTGTTACATGTTCTGCAGATTAGACTCTCGTATCCAGAATGCAGGGAAATCCTGGATAACAAAAATTCCGGTTAAGCCATTACAAATACGAAACTGAAAGAACAGATACAGTGTTTAAAAAGTTAGCTGCTTACTTAAATTATTACTGTTTTAATAAGACAGGTCAATTCTTCAGCTTTAACTTTTCAATAACCTTTCGCCAAATGGTGCTGTGTAGATTTCTCAGGATCAATTTTTCCAAGCATTTACTGTCATCATGATGTTCTAAGTAATCAAGAAGAGCTCATAAATTTGTTTCAGTTTGATATAATTTATTTTAAAATGGAGGCGTTTTTTTTTTAAGTTTTTGATGAAGGCCTCCTGGATAATCCGCTAATCGAGTAGTTATTGCTAATCGAATAATCCGTTAATCAAGAGTTTACTGTATAGACAGTACTTCAGGCGAACGAATGATAGATAGTACAAGAAGCAACATTGCAGATATAGACAATACTTCAGGTGAAATACGGATGGCAGACAGACAAATAGATATGATAGTTTAGACAGACAGACAGATGGACAACATTCATCCACAGGTCTTCGGCAGGAACATAAGAAGAAATAACAAACTAACATGGTATCTCACCCTCTACTGAACAAACTTTATACTTACAAACTTCTGGTCATAGTAGATCCTCAAAAAGTCATAGAGAAACCAGATTGGTATAAACAAACAGGTGGATATCCTCGTAATGAGTGTCAGCAACTCCAGATGGTGATATTCAGTGTCTTTAAGGCACTGGAAAAATCAGTTTTGTTTACAAAGTAAACAATAAAAGTCATTAATGGTCAACAATAATAACAAAACAGAAGTGACTACTGCTATATGATTAAATAATATGTTTGTAAAATACCTAAGCTCAATGTAATATATGAACCTAATGGCTGCCAAATATTGATTTTAACAATACAAGGTTTTTTAATACAAAGTTTTCAAAGTTGTAAACATCACAGTGTTACTACTATAAAATTACAAACTCTGGGTTTCTATTTTTTTTTTTTGGTGATCTCAATTCTGCATGTGTTTCCCTGGCAGCCGTGTGCACAGGGGTCCCTCGCCACACAGGTAGGTAACTCTTGACTTCTGAGGTACTCATATTTTTCCCATCCATGAGTAATAGACGCTTCAAACCGGTCTTGCTACTGACACCATGGGTGGTTGCCACAGAGAGAAATCATAAATAAAAATCCCAACTGGTGCAGCCAGGATTTGAACCCACAACCTCTCTGTCTCGAAACCAGCATCTTGCCTCGAGACAAACCAGTCCCCCTATGGGCTTCTAAATACAAAACTATTAACAATAAAGGGCTATTAAATAAAAAAAAGTTATAAACAATAAAGATTAGAATTAGAATGCCAAAGGCAGCAATGACTTTCAGAAACATTGATAAAATAATGAAATAAAAAATTACTAATCTCAAAAAAAAAAGCTCAGGATTTTCAAATCAAATGTATAACCACACATACTTATACCTGTGAGCGCTGGAAAACAACTAAAGAAAAAAATAATAAATTTCTGAGATATTTGTTTTCAGGTGTATCTAATTTACAAATATATATATATTTGTGAATTAGATACATCTGAAAACAAATACCTCAGAAATTAATTTTTTTATTTTTTACCCATGTGTTACCAGGGCCTCCTTATGAGGAAAGTAAAGAATAGTGACACTGTAACCTTCCAGGCATGTCGTAAGAAGTGCCTAAGGAAATTGATTGATGGCTTGACAAGCTGTCATTGTAAAAAGTATTGTTATGGAAACAGAGCCATAGATTTTAAAGCAGTGATTTCTGCAAAATGTGGCATTTTGGCATGCAAGGTTTCTGTTTTTGAGATTGTGGTTCTGCCCTATGTGACGTCTTCGGCTCCAAAGGACAATAGATAGATAGATAGATAGATAGATAGATAGATAGATAGATAGATAGATAGATAGATAGATAGATAGATAGATAGATAGATAGATAGATAGATAGATAGATAGATAGATAGATAGATAGATAGATAGATAGATATATATAATTTATAATTTAAAAACAAATTTAAAACTTAACAGTACTGCACTTTGAAGATGAGCATCATTACAGTTATTTACAGCAAATTTCTATCTATAAATAAAATTAATAATTCTCTTGTTACCTTTTTAGTAAATATAGTTTGTAGAGAGAAGCAGAATGTGGCCAACACAGAACTGACCAGACCAATATGGTCAAAGGAGATCTCTGTCACTGTTGCAATACACACTCCAGTGATAATTGGTATTAATGCTATATACACCTGTAGAAATAAATGTATACAGAAACAACAAATATACTGGTTTGCCCGTTTAGAAAGAATATTGTGCAATTCTTTACTATACAAAGATTTATATTAAAAGAGTATAAGGGAGGAGTGGCACACTTAAGAGTATAATGGACAGACAACACCAAAGAAATACTTATAACAACATTAATTGGCAATGAGTGAATCCACCAAAAGGATGAGAACCAGAAATGTGTATCTCCCTTTACACTAAAGGGGAAATGGGAAGTCTATTTAACTTTCGTTCGCCTGAAGTATTGTCTTTATCTGCAATGTCGTTTCCTGTATAAATGTTACTGTCTTTTGTAATTCTTGCCGTGGCCCATATAGTTTTTACAAGGGAAAGTGAAGAAAGAAAGAAAGAAAGAAATGTGTTTTTGGTTAACAGTTTTCTCTGCATATACAAAAAATATTTGCTAAAACATGTTCTTTATATTTATTCATCCTGGATAAGATAGCTGTTGCATTATTTGTTATGTTCCAGCTTACAGTCAAGTTCTAGATATCCAAAAATATTTCTTTTTAACTGGATTTGCTATTCCTCTTCAATTCCAACTCTTCTGGCCAGAATGAGTAGTCTGTTGCCATGACAACAACATGGAGGTGAAGTATTTAGTTCAGTAAATATTTTAATTTCCAAGACTTAAAACACTGAGGCAGTAAATCTTATTTTGATAATCAGAGTTCATTTCTATTCGATGGCACTGGAGAGGACACACTGTGAAAGCCAACTGAGAGTATTACACAATAGGCCCTTTTTAGTAATTCCCAAGGAAAAAGACAATGAGGAAGACCAAAATATTCTTGGAAAAGACAGACGGAAGCAGAGATGTAGATAGTGGGGGAAGACGTGGAATGATCTTATAAGAATGGCAAGAAACAGAACGGATTGGAAAATGCTTGTTGAAGACCTATGCTCCACTGGAAGAAGAATTTCTATTACTTTTCCAGTCGACCGAGATGTAAATAAAACAAGGACATGTGGTTAGTATTTTTTGGGAAGGTGGTAACATTGAGTAAGTGAACTAGGCTCTCACTTTTTTAATGCTACAGTTTTGCAATATTAGACTCAAACACTAAACACTTTAACTCTGCGTCTCTCAACCTGTGGTGTGCGACCCTCCCAGGGGTCTGCAGTGCCATCACAGGAGGCCCACGAAGGCTTGAAGAATAGTATGACATTTTTTTTTAGCTAAATGGAAAGAGAGTATAAATGAATGAAAGCACAAAAGAAAATAAATCTAAAACAGAAGTAATCTTAAGTTGAAGATGAATGCTGGGTGTCCGTGACTACAAAACAAATAGGGGTCCATGGTAAAGGAAAGTTTGAGAACCGCTGCTATAACTGATTTGATATGTGACTTCCTTTACTACATAATCAGAGTCCATCTAGACAAACTCATCCATTCATTTATGGTAATATTCTGTCATTCTCATTAAACATTGGATTCAGGGTCTGTGTAAATGATATTTGTTAGGGGCAGCATTTGCTTGTTGGCAGCTTCTTTCAACTTGAGATAACATGGTCTGAGACAAAAAATGTTAATAGTCTGTCTCCAGCTGGATCTACATTTAACAAGCTCTTCACAGTCTGTTATATGCAAGTCTAACTTCTTCAAAACTTCAAGTTATGCTTGTAAATATTTTTGAAGCAACAGAAAGGTCCTCCTTTTCTTCTTTAGCCAGAGACTATTCCCCAGTATAGAATGTTTATTTTGGGAAATCTATTCATCCTACATTCAGCATGGAAGCTTCGATAGCTCAGTTGTTAGTGAACAAAGGACAAGGGGTAGGGTTTGATCCCAACTGACGGCCTCCGGGTTCACCCAGCCTTTAATGGGTACCGGATTTTTTCTGGGAAAGTGAAGCGGCACGGGCGTAATACCGACCACATTACCCCAAAACTCATGTCCCGAAGGTCTGTAAAATTGATGGTCACTAACACCATATTCCCTATACGCCACTTGACGTGACAGGGGTACTTTACTTTTTTTTTTTTTTTTTTTTTTTTACATTCAGCATAAACAGAACAGCCATCTTCGACAATGACGCCAGAGAACAGCAAACATGCTTCCAATCACAGCATGATCCATTGCTAAATTATTGGTCATTTTATCTGACCAGGACACTGCATATATGCATCTGTGAAATGCACTCAATCTTTCACATTGTGGAGTACTTATAATGGACCAGAACTCACTGGCATACATTAGAGTACTTAATGCACATGTTTTGTGCACAGTGACCTTGGTGTGCATAGACCAGAACTCACAGCACAGTACTTTTTTATTAAACAAATTTTATCAACATTATCTTAGCCGCCATTACAGCCTATCACTGACAATCAGGTGGACATAAATTTACCTAGTACTGTCAGAATTAGTTTTATTTTTCTATAGGGCTAAAATATAAATTTTGGCCAGTATACCTTGAAGTGTATGCACTGTGCATGCAGCCTTTATTCTTCAGTTCCACAGAAGAAATTTAAAACAAATTTTAGATATGGGATCATCATCATCATCATTAAGTACCGGGCCTACTGGCGTTGGTGATCATGACTCTCCACAATTTTCAATCTCGGCAGCTATTTATCATTTCTGTTGTTGACCTTCTGCCAAGCCATTCTCTTAAGCTGTCTTATTTTTTTCTCTTTGCTTCCCTCTATCTCTTCATCCCTCAATTTTTCCAGTTGTTGCAATGTACTCCAGTTGTTCTCTTCTCATTACATGGCCAAAAAATGATGATTGTCTCTTCCTAATATTGGAAATTAGTTCTCTTTTTGCTTTGACCTGTCTCAGAACCTCTTCATTACTCTTCTTAGCTGTCCATGGTACTCTCAACATTCTTCTACAAAACCACATTTCTACAGACTCCAGTGATTTTCTTGTCTGTTGTCCTATTGTCCATGATTCGCATCCATATGTAAAGACTGGCTTTATATAACATTTAAGAACTCTTTTTCTTGTTTCTATTGTCAAAAATGGATTGCATAGTATCTTCCTCATTTTTTGGAAACATGCTTTTGACTGAGCCATTCTGCATCTCACCTCTTTTGTACATTTTCCATCTGAGGTTAACAAAGTTTCCAAATATTTAAATTCATTTACCTGTTTTAATATTGTTCCACTTGTCTTTATTTTGCACTGAGGTGATGTCTTTTTCTTTGTTGTTACCATTATCTCTGTCTTTTTGCTATTAAGGCCGAGACTTTTATTTTTACTTTCCTTCACTATAATGTCCAACATTTCTTGTAACTCATTTTCACTCTTAGCGATTAAGACTGTATCATCAGCATACCTTAGATTATTTATATTATGACCTCCAATTGCTACTCCAGGCATGTCCCTTATGGATCTTAAAATAATCTCACTATAAATATTAAACAATCTGGTGACAGCACACAACCTTGTCTAACACCCTGTTTTATTTGTTGAAACATTCCCAATTGGTTTCCAGTTCTTATGGCCGCTGTTTGTTGCCAGTACATGTTCTTTATTATTCTTAGATCTTTGCTGTCTATGTTTATGCTTTCTAAAATTTTGATTATTTCTTGGTGCTTTACTTTATCAAATGCCTTGGTGTAAATCTATGAAACATAGGTATAGATCTGTTTTTACCTCTATGGCTCTTTCTACTAAAGATCTTATGATATAAATGGCATTGCTTGTATGGGATAAATGCCATATATATATTTTTTTTTAATTTGGAGTTAGTGCCCATATTTTTCAATGACCTACAGCACATCTTATGGGTGATGTTGTTCAGAGAGTGAACTACAAGAAATGATAGACATAATAGTAAAAGAAAGGAACATAAAGGTCTCAGTCTGAATAGTAAGAAAACAGAAGTAATGATCGTATCGAAGAAACAATCATCACCAGTATGCAGCATAAAAAATAAACGGGACAAATTTGAAACAAGTGCAACGCGTCAAATACCTGGGCGCAATAATAACATCGGACGGAAGATGCACCACGGAAATAAAAAGCAGAATAGCTCAGGCCAAAATAGCATTTCAGAGAATGAAGAATATCTTATGCAACAAATCTATGTCAATAGAAATGAGAAAGAGAGTTCATTGATGCTATATAGAACCAATTCTGACCTATGGAAGCGAATCATGGACAGCAGACAAACAAATGAAAAGACGATTAGAGGCCACAGAGATGGGATTTCTCAGAAGAATGCTGAAAGTTCCCTGGACAGAAAAAGACCAATGAGGAAGTTCTCAAAGAAGCCAACACAAAAAGGGAGCTCTTAAAAAACATCAGAAAGAAGCAATAAACATTTTTCGGGCACATCATGAGAAGAGGACAGTTGGAATACTTGGTTACAACTGGCAAAATAAAAGGAAAGAGAGATCGCGGACGACAAAGAGAGAAAATACTGGATAGTTTGGTGTCATGGCATGAAAAACAGTCAACAACTGAACTGATATGATGCACTGTAGACAGAACATTGTGGAAAGACATGATCGCCTACGCCAACCAGCATGGCACATGATGATGTCAGTCTCACACTAGGCTACCCTAATTTTAACGAAAAAAATTTCTGGTACCAATTTTCAGAAGATGGGCGATTCCCAAAATCATGTCAGTCAAAATTAAAATAATGTTCAAAATCTGGAAGTTAAAGCCTGAACTTCCTGATCAATACTGAGTACACTAACCATTACTTTATTATCTTCATAAAGGTGGCAAAGATATGGGTAAGCACCAGGGCTGAAAGTAGTCAAAGACTCATAGCTGACTGCTCGTGCTAGGTCTGATGAATCTATCTATTGACCTTTCGAGCCGTAACCGGCCCATAGGGCGTAGACCAAGATACACCTTCTCCTATATGGATTTTTTTGTTCTAGCAGTTTTCTTTTAAGATATTTTATCAAATCTCGCCATCTGTCTCTGTTCTGTGCAAGCAGTTCTATCTCATTGAGGGAGCCGACTCCTGCTGCTCTTGCCTCTCTCATCAATGTTCTTCTCAGTGTCTCCCTGGGTCTTCCTCTTTTTCTTTTACCTGTTGTTTCCCATATGAGGGCTTGCTTTGCTATTCGGTTATTATCTCTTCTCATCACATGTCCAACGTATGACCATCGTCTTTTCTTTATTACTGAAGATATTAGTGGTTGATTGGCGATTTCTCTAATTTCCTCATTTGTTTTGAATTCGTTCCATGCTATACCAAGTATTTTCCTTAGACATTTATTTTCAAATGCGTTCAACTTTGTTTCTATATCTCTTGTTGTTTTCCAGCTTTCACACGCATACGTAAGGGTTGATAGTACATTTGATTTGAATAGCCTAAGTTTTGTGTTTGTGCTGATAAGTTTTGATTTCCACAACTTTTCAAGGCTTCTGAAAGACATTGCTGCTTTAGCTAGTCTGATTTTAATTTCTTTGCTCGTATCCCCTTCTCGATCAATGTGACTTCCAAGATAGATAAAGTGATCGATCTCTTCTACTGGTTTGTTTTCCATGTATATTTTGTCACCTGTTGGAATTAAACAAGTCATGACTTTAGTCTTTTCATGATTGATCTCAAGCCCAATTTTGCTGGCTATTGATGATAGTAATCATCAATAGCCAGCAAAATTGGGCTTGAGATCAATCATGAAAACTATCTAATTGCTGCTCCACCTCTGCACCCCTCTAGAAACACTAATCAGTCAAGTCTGACCATGTGAATGGGGATGAAGGAAGGAGACAACCAGGAACTAGAAAAAAAACTATGCTAAAATCATATGTATGGGACCAAAAGGTGGAGATATATCACAGCTTGCTGCAAACTATAACTTAACAATCTACGCCCACTTAACATTCTTTTAAGGGCAGACATTACAGAAAATTTGTTCTTAGATGTCAAGTGAAAGAAAGATCTCCATGAGAGCAATTGAGAATGCCATATTTGATTTGGCTAACTAGATCAGGCATCAAATAATCCTCTATACAAATAGCCCTCCATATAAATAACCTTCTTTGGGGGCCTTGGTATCCTATATTGGGAAAACCACCCTGAACTGGACTACCAACATTTGGACAACCCTTATTTGATTCCTGCCAGAAGCAGTATGAATTGTACTCGTGGTTGAAAATAAAATACTACCACAGTTGACCCAGCCGCTGGCAGAAATGGGTACCAGGGTAGTACTCTGGTAAGGTGAGTGATTCCACATCACATCCTGAGTTTCGATGCTTGAAGTGACACTATCCAGATGTCTCTGAACACTTCTGGATAGGCAGCCGAGCACATCTGGGGGGAAAACTCACGTGCTAAGACGCCGATTCTAGTCTCGTACTTTACCTTTAACCTATAGAAATAATTCTCTATACAAATAAGCCTCTATATAAATAAACTTCTGTACAAATAACCCTCTATACAAATAATCCTAGTCTATACAAACAACCCTCTAAATAAAATGCTCTCTATATAGAGGTCTATACAAATAAACCTCTATATAAATAAACTTATATACAAATAAACCTCTATATAAATAAACTTATATACAAATAAACCTCTATATAAATAAACTTATATACAAATAAACCTCTATATAAATAATCTTAGTCAATACAAATAACCCTCTAATACCAAAAATATGATATTTTTCAAAGAGTGTCATATTTACAGAAAAAGAAATAAATCATCTACTCACTGGCCATGTCTGCTTTTCACCGAGTATTAACCTGGACAACACAACTGTAAACATTGGTAACGTGGCTTTTACTGAAAGGAAATTTTGTTAAAAAGTTTTAAATTGTAAAAAAAAAAGTGAGTATGTGAATGTCGATCTCTGGGACAACATATTTTCTTTTCTTCTGCTTCTTTTAAACGCTCACTCTTTAGGTGGGTGCAAGTGTGCTGTGTCACTAATTAACGGCAAAGTCACGATATCTGTGCCTTTTCGGTTCGTCATATCTGTCTTTGGCATGGGTATATTTGCTAAGAATTTTTTGTTTAGACAGCAGCCATTTTTTATTTACTCTTGTCAATTTTTACCTGCCAAGGGTTCATTAAGGATCCCACTACCCAGAAAACAGGAAGAGGTAAAGCTACCTTGGATCCAATGTGAAAAATTACCACTGCTTGTGGTGGGATTCAAATTCAGGATCTGCCTGTCTGGTGGTTGAAGGCTTACCACTGGATCACCCAGTCCCCCAAGTTTGTTTTTATGTACGCTCAATAATGATAAACATCTTTCTAAAATAAAACCATGCATGCAGCGTACAATAAGTAAATGTAGTGGAGGGAAAGGACAAATTATCAATAAGCTGGAGGAAGACACTACAAAGTAATCTCAAAGTTTCTGGCTGTGCACCTATAGGGTTGCCAGGAGTACTGTTGGTCTTCAACAAAGGGCAGGAAAAATAATGGCAATTAATAAAGAATAATTTGACTCAGGGAATCTGGAGCAGGTATCTGAGTGAGTAGGATAAGTAATTGAGATTGTTGATCATAAGTTTGTAAACCCAGAGAGTCAAGAGATCCATTTGTCTATTTCTTTAGAGAGTCAAGAGATTCATTTGTTTATTACTTTAGAGAGTCAAGAGATCAATTTGTTTATTACTTTAGAGAGTCAAGAGATCAATTTGTTTATTACTTTAGAGAGTCAAGAGATCAACTTATTTATTACTTTAGAGAGTCAAGAGATCCATTTGTTTAATACTTTAGAGAGTCAGGAGATCCATTTGTTTATTACTTTAGAGTCAGGAGATCCATTTGTTTATTACTTTAGAGAGTCAAGAGATCCATTTGTTTATTACTTTAGAGAGTCAGGAGATCCATTTGTTTATTACTTTAGAGTCAGGAAATCCATTTGTTTATTACTTTAGAGAGTCAGAAGATCCATTTGTTTATTACTTTAGAGAGTCAGAAGATCCATTTGTTTATTACTTTAGAGAGTCAGAAGATCAATTTGTTTATTACTTTAGAGAGTCAGGAAATCCATTTGTTTATTACTTTAGAGTCAGGAGATCCATTTGTTTATTACTTTAGAGTCAGGAGATCCATGTATTTATTACTTTGTGACATCTTTGTTTAGAAATATTTGGCACCTATGGATCTGCTAAGAGTGCTGTGCTGTTGATTCTGTCTTTATGTACAGAATATACGGTAACCTTAATTGCAAGTTGTTATTAACACAGTTTCTTCTCTATTTCATAATAAAAGATATTAAATGCAAATTGCAAATACCTCTTCAGTTTTAATCAAGGGACACAAGTACATACATAGTGGGCCATGTGTCATAAAGACATTTAAACAGTTAATAACTTGTTTATATTTGATTCTATCTATCTATCTATTGACATTTTGAGCCGTAGCCGGCCCATAGGCGTAGACCAAGATACTCCTTCTCTTATCTAAATTTTTATTCTAGCAGTTTTTAATTCTTTTAAAGATATTTTATCAAATCTCGGAATTTGTCTCTGTTCTGTGCAAGCAGCTCTTTCTCATTGAGGGAGCCGATTCCTGCTGCTCTTGCCTCTCTCATCAATGTTCTTCTCAGTGTCTCTCTGGGTCTTCCTCTTTTCCTCTTACCTGTAGTTTCCCACATGAGGGCTTGCTTTGCTATTCGGTTATTATCACTTCTCATCACATGTCCAACATATGACCATCGTCTTTTCTTTATTACTGAAGATAGTAGTGGTTGATTGGCGATTTCTCTGATTTCCTCGTTTGTTTAGCGTCCCACGCTATACCACGTATTTTCCTTAGACATTTACTTCGAATGCGTTCAACTTTGTTTCTATATCTCTTGTTGGTTTCCAGCTTTCACACGCATACATAAGGGTTGATAGTACATTTGATTTGAATAGTCAAAGTTTTGTGTTTGTGCTGATAAATTTTGATTTCCACAACTTTTCAAGGCTTCTGAAATACATTGCTGCTTTAGCTATTCTGATTCTAATTTCTTTGCTTGTATCCCCTTCTTGATCAATGTGACTTTCAAGATAGAAAAAGTGATCGATCTCTTCCACTGCTTTGTTTTCCATGTACATTTTGTCGTCTGTTGGAATTAAGCTTTTCATGATTAATCTCAAGCCCAATTTGCTGACTATTGATGATAGTTCATTTGTGCTTTCCTGCATCATTTTTATCTGACTGCTGATGAGAACTATGTCATCAGCAAAGTTGAGGTCCTTATATTTTATTAGCATTTATTAATTTCCTACACTTATGCAGATCATGGTTAGTTGAATCCTGCTGGTTGAAACAATTAATTAGAATAAAATTCATTTGTTACAGGGATGTATTCCTGACACTGAAGTGGATGTGACATGCTCTTTACATGTCACATCCATCAATATGGTGGATAGGAGATAGGAACCGTTGAGGTACTGTCTGAAAAGTGTTTCTTGTAACAGTTTCCTTATATTCAAAGCCCGGCTTGGTGCCGGAGCTACTGAGTTTAGTGCTCTGTGTACACCGTGAGCTGTGTTTTTCATCCAGATGGTGTTTCTATATTCAGATTGCTTATGATGAATGATGATACCATATGACAAAGGACAATTCAACTGCATTCACTTTCAGTGTTGATACATCTTATGTCTTTTGACATGTGCTGTGTTTACTATGATGGGGACTGCAGCTGCCTTTCTTTGTTTGGATATTCGATGAGATGTTAATTTGTATGATTTCACTGGTCTATCTATCTATCTATTGACCTTTCGAGCCGTAACCGGCCCATAGGGCGTAGACCAAGATACACCTTCTCCTATATGAATTTTTGTTCTAGCAGTTTTCTTTTAAAGATATTTTATCAAATCTCGCCATCTGTCTCTGTTCTGTGCAAGCAGTTCGATCTCATTGAGGAAGCCGATTCCTGCTGCTCTTGCCTCTCTCATCAATGTTCTTCTCAGTGTCTCTCTGGGTCTTCCTCTTTTTCTTTTACCTGTTGTTTCCCATATGAGGGCTTGCTTTGCTATTCGATTATTATCTCTTCTCATCACATGTCCAACGTATGACCATCGTCTTTTCTTTATTACTGAAGATATTAGTGGTTGATTGGCGATTTCTCTAATTTCCTCGTTTGTTTTGAATTCGTTCCATTCTATACCAAGTATTTTCCTTAGACATTTATTTTCGAATGCGTTCAACTTTGTTTCTATATCTCTTGTTGTTTTCCAGCTTTCACACGCATACGTAAGGGTTGATAGTACATTTGATTTGAATAGCCTAAGTTTTGTGTTTGTGCTAATGAGTTTTGATTTCCAAAACTTTTCAAGGCTTCTGAAAGACATTGCTGCTTTAGCCAGTCTGATTCTAATTTCTTTGCTCGTATCCCCTTCTCGATCAATGTGACTTCCAAGATAGATAAAGTGATCGATCTCTTCTACTGGTTTGTTTTCCATGTATATTTTGTCACTTGTTGGAATTAAACTTTTCATGACTTTAGTCTTTTCATGATTGACCTCAAGCCCAATTTTGCTGGCTATTGATGATAGTTCATTTGTGTTTTCCTGCATCGTTTTTATCTGACTGCTGATGAGAACTATGTCATCAGCAAAGCCGAGGTCCTCCAAATGGTCCAATGTTTCCGGTTGTTTCCAAAATGGAGGAATTATTTTTCTCCGGCTTGGTATAGAACCGTTGATCAGAGGTTTAACAAGCCGCTATCGTAAAAACGATGTTGTTAATGAAACGTAGACCTGATACAGAATGATTTCACTGGTACAGGCAGTTAAATAATTATGGATTTTAATCGTTTGCAGTGATAGCAGGGCCTTCGAATAACTATAGCTATCTTTACATGTAAATAATAGATTTCTTTTTTTCTTTCTTCACTTCCTCTTGACCCATTCGAGTGTTGAGGGAGATACAAAGTTCTAGTTATCATCATTTTGGCGGCTTCAATCATTGTCAACTGATGTTGTTGGTTTTTTTGTATGTTTTCTATCTTATTCTGGGTTTGCCTCTTGCTGTTCTCCCTTCTCCTCTTTTAATATATACTTTGTATGGTAAGAAATAACAAAGCATTCTTTCTAGATGGGCAAACTAGTTTATTAGTTGTTTTTGTAGGTAGCTTAGAATTGGTTCATTGCCAACTCTTTCTCTTATAATATCAATTCTGACTCTTTTCTGGTGGTCACTCCAAGAGATTTTCTTAGACATCTTATCTCTGTGGTGACAAGCTTTCTTACATTTTTAGTTGTAATTGACCATGTTTTGATTGGCAGCATAATGTGGAAATGAATATATATCTATCTATCAATATTTTGAGCCATAGTTGGTGCATAGAGATACTCTTTCCTGTTTGAAATTTTCTTTCTAGCAGTCTCAATCAGTGCAAAGATTTTTTATCAAATCTTTTTCAAATCCATTATTCTCTGTTCAGCGCAAGCATCTTGATTTCATTGAGGGAATGGATTCCTGCTACCTTTGCCTCCTTGATCAATGTTCTTCTCTGGGCTTGCTGTGCTGTTCAGTTATTACCTTTCACATGTCCAACATCTTTTCTTGATTATTGATGATATTAGTGGTTGGCAATGAATATGTTCTAAATTTTAAAAAGTAAAGGTTTCCTCCACGCTTTGCTAGGCATATGGGGAATATGGTGTTAGTGACCATATTTTTCTATGACCACGTCACATTCTTGGCTGATGTGATCGCCATCATACCAGGCCACCTTTACATGCAATAAAAATTTATGGTACCCATTTTTAGGAGAAAATACTGGAAGCCATGTCAATCTGATAAAAAAAATCTGCCACTTCTGGGAATGAACCCAGACCTTCTGATCAGGAAACAAGCACACTAACCATTCAACCACCAGAGTAGCTGAAAGGGGATAGCTGTCCCAATATTTGTTTTTCTTTTTTTTTTTTTTTTTTTAATTACTGCTAAAACCAAGTTCAACAATTTTGGCTTATTATAATAGTTGGGAATTCATCCACATCCAATTATCAGAGCTGCTGTTTACATAATCTGAAAACTCAAATTTGAAAACAAAATTATTAATAAAGATGTTACTGCCTAAACCCTTTGTGACTTATGGCTCATCTTGTATATTAATCTACAACAAAATAAAATCAGAATGCCACAATTACCTGTATGTGCATAAGAAACTGAAACTTTCCATATACTTATATATGTTGAAACTGAAGAAATAAATTTTCCTAGTGCAAGAGGAAGGATCATGATATAAAAGTATCTTTTTTCAATGGGCCTTCCAGGAGGTACACCCATAAATGTCTTGATGGGACCTAGAAACACTGAGGCTGTAACCAAATGGGTCATTGTCATAGTCATAGGATATGGGAACTCTGATAAAACAACCTTGCCAAGAATATTATCACTGGCACTACACAAGTACCACAGAATGCATATTAATGCTATTTTCAAGAAATCTATGTACGCAGATCCATCCATGGTGAATAAGTTAGTGGTTCTGCACAGTTATCAGTTAATAATGATGTAATTCACAAATTTCTCATGAGATGGTTATAGGTCGCAGAAAACATGTTGTCAAAATATAATAATTTGTTTCTGTTGTGTGTATTTTTGTTATAAAGATGACTTGGGAAGTATGGCAACAGTTGTGTTCCTGTTTGTAACTTAAATGTTGCCAAAGATCCACTTCATTGTTCCACATCACACAACATAAGGGAGTCAAACTTCTGATAATTTCATTACCACCTGAAAATAAAAATAGAATAGAAAAATAAACAACTGGAATTAAGCAATTATAATGATGGTGCGGTGTTTCTGGTTCTCAAAATGACAGTGTGTAGTAACTTCAAAGTGTGGATAATGTGATAAAAATGGTATTTTTTAAAATATTAAATGTGATAAATCATTGTTTTAATAGTAAAAAATGTTCATTCAAGAAGATGTGTTGCCTCGTCACCACATGCAAAGGTCAGACTTCAAATTAATGAATGACCAGCAAGATTTCTTTACAACATTACAAAGTTTATTCATACCTTCTTGTACTTGTTCAGACTGCTGGACTGACCCAGGAGAGCCTAACGGCTACTTCTGACTACACCTACTGATTGACTCTACTCTACTAAATGTTGTGTGTTCTTTTGCTCAGATCATGATATTCTCAGTTGACCGTTGAAACTCCCCCAGGCTTATATATCCCCTTATTATCTATCCCATGGTTCCTCCTTCAACCAATCCAATTCTGCCACCTAGTTACTACATATTACGTCATCTCGTTCACTCTTCTAGAAATGCAGACTGCACCATCTTGAACTTACGCACCTATGTTATATTTCCCCGTTTGCACACCTTCCACTATCTTCTGGTTCACTACTACTTTACTATTACAGATGGACAAGGTCAGAGAAGTCAACAAAAATATAAATAAAACTTTTAGCTGGTTGCAAACATATACGCCATACTCTGGGGAAATCAAGCTGCCTGGTAAGCCGAGCTAAGCCACTTAACCCGCAGAGAGACTTAGTAGATTAATAGGTGGATGAATATTGTTCAGAAAAATTACATTAAACATACACCAGGAGAGGCAAAAGAAGAGCAATTGATCATAAAATGTACTATCTTTGTTGAAAGACAAATTAAGTAGAAAAGTAAATGAAGAATTAAGATTAAATTGTGCACTCAAATGAGGAACCAGAAATGGTTTTGCAGTAACAATATAAAGTTGGACAACAAACACAAAGGGTGAATAAGTAAGGATTTGAAGGTCGGTGTTGTTGACATACAACAGACCAAAATATTAATATGATAAAATAACATACAACAGTATTTAACAGATTCAAGGAAAAGACAAATCTAAAATTCTATTTGAAGGTCTTCAAATGAAACGAAATCAACAAAATAAATCAATAACAAACTAACAAAAATGACACTCGATGAACACTGAGTAACAGCATATTTTGATCAATAGTAAAAACCAACATGGAAATCATGTGAAGCCATAAAGATGTTAAATACCAGTATGTGCGTATGTGTTATTTTATTGAGTTAACACCAGCTCTGCAAAGGCTCCACATGGTTCATGTGTCTGTTTTTACAAATTAGGTTAAACAATATCAATAACCTGGGGTCTAAATGTCTATGGTTCAACAATCACTCATTATTAATAGCTAATGCCTCACTTAAATAGTCATCATTAATGAAAACAGATAAAGTTAAACAAATTAAAGACCTAGGAAGTCTAGTAACAAATGACAATTCTCAACAATAGACTCAAGATGGAACAAAACGTGTCAAATCATCTGACAAATTCACCACTATTGTCCAACAAGGAATTTGTTTTTTTCGTACGCCAGCTTTTACCTCTGACAAAGTCCCTAGAGACTAGGAACTAAATTTTGTGTGTTAATCCTTTTTTCCTGGCAGCCGTGTGCACAGGGGTCCCTCGCCACATGGGCAGATAACTCCGTCTTCGGAGGTACTCATATTTTTCTGTCGGTGAGTAATTGATGTTTCAAGCCGAGCCTCAAACAACAAGGAAAAAACACTAGAGGCAAAATGGGCACTCAACAACATCAATCTTCATCAATGTTGTGCTATCAATGCCTGGTCTATTGACTCAAAAACAATAAGAAAAATAACCCCTACAGAAACGAGACGCAAAACAGGAAATAGCCTGAGAGACAAGATCAGAAATGAAGAAAAATTCTAGGAGTAATTCCGAATGCTGAATGCATAAAGAAACAACAGACAAAATGGTTTGGCCACATAAAGAAAGATAAAAACATAACACAATGAACCTTCAATAACCTTTGCAAGAACACCAGACCCAAGGGCTGACCATGAAACAGAAGGATTGATGGATTATTAGAATCACAAGGAAGCAATCAGCAGAAGCTAACAGAAAAGCAAAAGACCACAAACTATATCTCCCCTCAACACTGAAAGGAAAATGAGGAAAGAAGCAGAAGTTAATGAGCTAAATACTCTACAGTGCAGATGCGAGTAAACTCCAGCAGGAGGTTAGAAATAGTTGACAGACTATCTTCACTCTACATTGGAAAACACCATAAATGTTCACATCCACTCCTCAATTAATATACATCCCCACAGTGTGTAGCAATTGATGACAACCAAAAGTTAGAGTACATTAAGTATTATCATCATCAAGTACCGGGCCTAGTGACGTAGGTAATCATGTATCTCCACAACTTTCGATCTCGGCAGAAATTTATCATTTCTGTTGTTGACCTTCTGCCAAGCCATTCTCTTAAGCTGTCTGTTATTTTTTCTCTTTGCTTCTCTCTATCTCTCGGTCCCTCAATTTTTCCAGTTGTTACAATATATTTAAGTTGTTCTCTTCTCATTACATGACCAAAAAATGATGATTGTCTCTTCCTAACATTGAAAATTAGCTCTCTTTTTGCTTTGACCTCTCTCAGAACCTCTTCATTACTCTTCTTAGCTGTCCATGGTATTCTCAACATTCTTCTGTAAAATCACATTTCTACAGACTCCAGTGATTTTCTTGTCTGTTGTCCTATTGTCCATGACTCGCATCCATATGTAAAGACTGGCTCTACGTAACATTTAAGAACTCTTTTTCTTGTTTCTATTGTCAAAAATGGATTGCATAGTATTTTCCTTATTTTTTGGAAAGCTGCTTTTGCCTGAGCCATTCTGCATCTCACCTCTTTTGTGCATATTCCGTCTGAGGTTAACAAAGTTCCCAAATATTTTAATTCATTTACCTGTTTTAATATTGTTCCACTTGTCTTTATTTTGCACTGAGGTGATGTCTTTTTCTTTGTTGTTACCATTACCTCTGTCTTTTTGCTATTACGGCTGAGTCCTTTATTCTTAAGTATTATGTAAATAAAAATAGTAAAAAGTCTACAGTTTTTCCCCCATTCCTTACTAAGATTTATGGAAAATATGTTGTTAATGTCCATTTTAATGACAAACCATACATTCTTTATGGATAACATGGTTGGTATTACACCAGGCTGGCCTACTTTCCCTTAAAAATCTGGTAGTCTGGATGATCCTAAGGGTCATCTATTTGGATTGAAGTGAACCTGATCATGTGGTTCTTAGTAGTCCAGAGAGTGATGCACTATGCAACGAAACGTACGCTGCCAAAATCGGCATGGCACACAGTGCGTCAAAATGTACAAAAAAAGTTAACTGTTTTTGTTTAAAATCTAATGTCTTTTCTTTTGTGATTATGCCCGGGGGGTGGGGGGAAATGTGATATATAAACTATACTAAAGTTTTACTAGAAAAAAATCCTGAAGATCTACAATTACTTAATGAAATAAACATGACAAGCAAAAAATATGGATTAGAAATGAATATCAAAAAGACTAAAACTATGATCATAACCAAAGTTAATACACAAAACCTATAATTGGATATCAAAGTTTAAGGAATAGACCTGGAGACAGCTCAGAGCTACAACTACCTTGGACATACTATAACCAGTGATGAAAAATGTAAAACTGAAATAAACAAAAGAATAGGAATTGTTAAAAAAAAAAAAAATTGTAATGCCAAGAAAAATATACTAACATCAAAACAAATAACACCAGGGCTAAAACTAAGAACAGCAAAATCATTTTGAAAATGTTGTATCTTCTTAACATTCCTATATGGTGCAGAAACATGGACATTAGACAACAAAACAGAAAAGAAAATTGAAGTCTTTGAATTGTTGATTTATAGAAGAATTGGATGGAAAGAAATGAAAACAAATGAAGAAGTCTTAAAACAACTAAAAATAAAAAGAGAACGACTACACACAATTCAAACAAGACAAATTTGATTTTTGTGGCATGTTAAAAGACTCAACAGCCTACTGAAAGTAACCGTGAAAGGGAAAATACAAAGTAAAAGAGGCAGGGGCAGACAAAGACTAACATGCATCAGTAAAATCAAAAGATGGACAAGTCAGCCTATGACAGCCTGCACTATTAAAGCTAGAGACAGAGCAGAATGGCGCTCCATGGTAGCCAACCTTCGATGCAGAGACGGCACTCAATGATGATACTCTAAAACAGCGGTATAATTTACTTTGTGTCAATTGTGCCTTACACTACAGTTTACACAATATAATTTCATTTAATCATGTCTCATTGTGATTGTCTGAATGTAATTTTTATATTCAATTAATGTTAATGCATTTGAAAATCAAATCTCATTCCTTTTAATATTTAATTAAATTTGTAAGAGTCAATGTTTTTGTTATAATAATAATAAATATATCTTATAAATGCAAAAAGCTGATAATAATGTCTGTCGGTAACTTATTAGTTATCTATTCTTCTAGTTCTCAGTTCTCCAAAGACTGAAAGTGTAACAGTAAATGGAAGTGAAAACCGACAGTTGTAATAATCAGTAATGTTCGTCTAAATGTGAGTAAATACTAAACTAAATTGCCTAAATGAAAGTTCAACTTTCAACTAATAACTTCTCTCTTACTCTCTAGGGCAAGTCTAGGAGTCTGGGTAGAACTCTGAACAGAAGTCAGTGAAGCCTGATCCTGATTAGACTCACTAGTGAAGACAGAAGAACTAATGACTAAACTAAAAATCAAATGGGCTTAAACTTAAAACTACTAAATATTTGAACTTGAAGACAAGGGACAATTCAATTCACAATTCAACCAACCAGGATCAAAATAATATACTATACGGTATACAGAAAACAAAATTACAAATCACCATAGAGTATATAGAGCTGCCAGTAAATTAATAGCAGCACTTTTACTTTACACACAGTACACTGACTGACTGGAACTCAGAACTGAACTGAGACAACTCGAACTCGTCGTAGCAACCATCCATCAGACCCGGACCGCAACTATAATAACTATAGATTAAATATAATAATTGTGTACATTTGTCATTGTTCTAAAATTACAACAAAATAAATTCGTCCTCGACAGGATACAATTTCAATAATCTCATAAAGTTAAAGATATGTCTTCCAGTAATAATAAAATAACAATTACCCTTCAAACAAACAGGACAGAAGTCCTCAAACTTAGCACATATTTCGTTTCCCACAACAATTACACGTTGGAAAGGGAAGTCATAGCAGTTTTAACTAACACATAGCCTGGAGTGGCCGGATATCTGCTCCGCTGATCAGTAATAGCTTGGGCCATTACGCCCGCGGAACAGGCCACTCAGACGTGATTTAAAAAAAAATAATAATAATAATAACTAAAGAGAGGAGAAAATTTGGTTGCAAAAATCAATTTTGAATGATTATGTATATGTTTACACTACATCATGTTTGATTGGGATCCGTTTAACACACATTTTCAAAAGGCCAAGACGGGACGGCAGACTACGAGTGTGGAGACAAATAATACAAAATGAATATTTAATTATTATAGAGGGAAACTTCCGATGCGATAATCAGTTCAGAGGAAGAGGTATGTTTACAGCACTCGGAAAAATTGACAAATAATCAACAGGAAAAAATATGGACGAAAGCAGGATCGAACCCGTACTCAGTGGCAAAACGCCTTGCCACGAAAAGCCAAACGCTATGGAACACTGCAACTCAGCTAACTAAAAACTTAGCTATCGTGGACAATGTCTTTTCGCGCAGGTTTTTCTCATGACTTGCAAATAAATGACATGCAATGCAATGCAAACACAAGAAAACAGAACAGAGAATTGAAGCCTTTGAAATGTGGATATATAGAAGAATAGGTAGAATTGGATGGAAGGAAAAGAAAACAAACGATGAAGTCGTAAAACAAATAAAAATGAAAAGAGAACTACTAAACAAAATTCAAACAGGACATGCGATTTTTGGGCCATGTTAAAAGACACACCAGCCTACTAAAAGTAATATTGGAATGGAAAATACAGGGTAATAGAGGCAGACTAAGACTAACATGGACGAGTAACATCAAAAGATGGACAAGACAGTCTATGACAACCTGCACCATGAAAGCAAGAGACAGACGGAGTGGTGCTTCATGGTAGCCAATCCTCGATGCGGAGACGGTACTCGATGATGATGATGAATGCAATGCAACGCAAGTATTCAGCCCTAACCTATACGGGAGGTACTTGTCTTAACAAGAAAAATACAGATACACTATGTATTTCCCAGTTGTGATCGCAGCCTTATGCTATCATCATCATCATCATCGTGTGCCCTCTCCGCAACGAAGATTGGCTACCATGGATCGCCATTCTACTCTGTTTCTTGCTTTGATGGTGCAGGCTGACATAGATTGACTTGTCCATCTTTTGATGTTACTCGTCCATGTTAGTCTTGGTCTGCCTCTTTTGCCTTGTATTTTTCCTTCCAATATTACTTTTAGTAGGCTGTTGTGTCTTTTAACATGCCCCAAAAATTTCATTTGTCTTGTCTTAATTGTGTTCAGCAGTTCTCTTTTTATTTTCAGTTGTTTTAAAACTTCATCGTTTGTTGTCTTTTGTTTCCATCCAATTCTACCTATTCTTCTATAAATCCACATTTCAAAGGCTTCAATTTTCTGTTCTGTTTTTTTGTCCAATGTCCATGTTTCTGCACCATACAGGAATATTGAGAAGATGTAACATTTTGCCATTCTTAGTTTCATCCCTGATGATATTTGTTTTGTTGTTAGTATATTTTTATGGCATTAAAATTACTTTTTGCCATACCTATTCTTTTGTTTATTTCAGTTTTGCATTTTCCATCATTGGTTATAGTATGTCCTAGGTAGTTGTAACTCTGGACTGTCTCCAGATGTATTCCCTCAACTGTGATATTTAATTGTAGGTCTTGAGAATTTTCTTTGTTTATGATCATAGTTTTAGTCTTTTTGATATTCATTTCTAGTATTATGCTATAGTCATGAGAAAACCTGCGCGAAAGACATTGTCTACGAAGCTATATTTTTAAAAATAATTTTTTAGTTAGCGCTGTGCCACTGAGTACGGGTTCGATCCTGCTTTGGTCCATATTTTTTTTTCTGTTGTTGATTATTTGTCATTCTGACTATATTGTCACTACCATCATCATTGAGTGCCTCTACGCATCGAATGTTGGCTACCGTGGAGCGCCATTCCGCTATTTATCTTTCATCCGCCCGAAGTATTGTCTTTATCTGCAATATCGTTTCCTGTATAATTTTTACTGTCTTTAGTAATTCTTGCAGTTTTGTCTGTGGTGTTATATCTATGGACCAATGGATTTTCTTCAGTCTACTATATTCAGTACAGTCTTGAAGTATGTGTTTAGCAGTCTGGGGCGCCAGTCCACATGTACAAGTAGTTAAGGTGTCAATCGTGAAATTTGTATACATGTGACTATGGAGTCGATTGTGTCCTTCTCTGGGGCGTATAATGATAACTTGCGCCATTCTACTTTGTCTCTTGCTTTGATGGTGATGATTGTCATAGGTTGACTTGCCCATCTTTTTATGTTACTCTTCCATGTTAGTCTTGGTACTTTACTTTGTATTTTCCCTCCCAATATTACTTTTAGTAGGCTGTTGTGTCTTTTAACATGCCCAAACATTTCATTTTGTCTTGTTCTAATTGTCTTTAGTAGTTCTCTTTTCATTTTAATTTGTTTTAAAACTTCATCGTTTGTTTTCTTTCCTTTCCATCAAATTCTACCTATTCTTCTATAAATCCATATTTCAAAGGCTTCAATTTTCTGTTCTGTTTTCTGCACCATACAGGAATATTGAGAAGATGTAACATTTTGTTATTCTTAGTTTTTGCTCTGGTGATATTTATTTTGATGTTAGTATACTTTTCAAACTAGTATGCTGATGATACAGTCAAGAGTGAAAATGAGTTACAAGAAATGTTAGACATTATAGTGAAAGAAAGCAAAAATAAAGGACTCAGTCTTAAAAGCAAAAAGACAGTAGTAATGGTAACAACAAAGAAAAAGACATTACCTCAGTGCAAAATAAAGACAAGTGGAACAATATTAAAACAGGTAAATGAATTTAAATATTTGGGAACTTTGTTAACTTCAGACGAAAGATGTACAAAAGAGGTGAGATGCAGAATGGCTCAGGCAAAAGCAGCTTTCCAAAAAAATGAGGAAGATACCGTGCAATCCATTTTTGACAATAGAAACAAGAAAAAGAGTTCTTAAATGTTAAGTAGAGCCAGTCTTAACATATGGATGTGAATCATGGAAAATAGGATAACAGACAAGAAAGTCACTGGAGTCTGTAAGAATGTAGGTTTACAGAAGAATGTTGAGAATACCATGGACAGCTATGAAGAGTAATGAAAACGTTCTGAAAGATGCCAAAGCAAAAAGAGAGCTAATTTTCAATATTAGGAAGAAACAATCATCATTTTTTGGCCATGTAATGAGAAGAGAACTGGAATATATTGTAACAACTGGGAAAATTGAGGGACGAAGAGATAGAGGGAAGCAAAGAGAAAAGATACCAGGCAGCTTAAGTGAATGGCTTGGCAGAAGGTCAACAACAGAAATGATAAATAACTGTAGAGATCGAAAGTTGTGGAGAGACATGATTACCTACGCCAGCAGGTCCGGTACTTGATGACGATACTTTTCATAGCATTAAAATTACTGTTTGTCATACCTATTCGTTTGTTTATTTCAGTTTTATATTTTCCATCACTGGTTATAGTACGTTCCAGGTAGTTGTAGCTCGGAACTGTCTCCAGATGTATTCCTTTAAATTTGATATTTATTTGTAGGCCTTGAGAATTTTCTTTCCTTATGATCATAGTTTTAGACTTTTTGATATTCATATCTAATCCATATTTTTTGCTTGCCATGTTTATTTCATTAAGTAATTGTAGATCTTTGGGACTTTCTGCTAGTAGTATAGTATCATCAGCATATCTTAGGTTATTGATTATCTTTCCATTAATATTTAAGCCTGGCATCTCTGTGTTGTTTTTAAAGATTTGCTCAGTGTATAGATTGGACAAGCTTGGTGATAGAATGCATCCTTGCCTTACTCCTCTTTTCATATCAATGGGTGTAGAGTTCTATAGTCACTATATCCCCTCAAAGTTGAAAGGCAAATGAGAAATGAAAGAAGAGGAAAATCACTACCACATTGACAGCATGTTCCTCTATGAAATAGTCGTTAGTTGGTCATCATAAGTAACCCACAGTTTGCAAATTGTTTACCTTGGATCCAGTTGTTATTATTATAGTGTTTTTTTTTTGTTTTTACTGTGCAGTGCTCATTTTTAAGGGGAACGTTCTGCCACATGCCACAGCTGTCTGTGTTCATCTAACTCTCTCATTAAACCGGTAAGCTTTATGATTATCATTTATTGTTGAATTCCCCCTTTTTTTGTCTCACCCCTCTCTTTCATTCCACTCTCTTACATTACAATCATCGCTTGTGAATACAAATTAGGTCATTTATATAACGGCTTCAGTAGGTTATGGTATCTGGAACTTCGGCGTCTTCATAGTTTTCAGATCTGCCCATCAGGTAATAAACGGTTGCCCATCCCTCTACTAGTGTCGAAACCACTTCCATGAAATATCAATTTTTATTTTAAGAATGAGTGGATTGTACTGAACTCAAGACTTCATCCATCAATAAAATGATGCCAAAAATGATGATTATTTCTTCCTAATTATGGAAATTAGCTTAATGACGCTAATATATTTTCCGTAATGATAATTTTTTGGTCAATGCTCCTAAAAAAGATAACTATTTGCGCTTTGTCTATCATACCAAGTGACTGATCTAAGACGACGGAGAATGCTACGAATTCCATGCCTCTTCTGAAAGTTTGGCGTGATAAACTTATTTGGTGAAATAAATAACTCTTATCAGGACAAAGCACTTAAGCAGCTATCTCGAAGAACTCTTTCACAAATACTCCATGGGAAAATGACTTCAAACGCTTTATATTTTTTTCATAAATAATATAGCTTGCACAAACAGCATTCTCTGAACATTTATTAACATTGTGAAATGCATCTGTTGACCTTCCAATTACTTTTTAAAATGTTCTATTTTGTCCTGCCTAACTTCTTCCAGTAAACTGTAATTTTCGTGCTTGAGTAGGAATCGATATATCAGGTTGCATTCTTCAAAAAAAAAAAAAAAAATATATATATATATATATATATATATATATATATATATATATATATATATATCTTGTTATCGCGTATTAAATACACGGAGTTATCGCGATACAAAATAAAGATATCAAAAGTCCATCTTTCCTGAAAAGTATGAAATTATGTATCTACTTCCCTCGTTTTGCTTGATATAGTATCATTGTGTAACTAATTGGTAATAACCGATTATTAACTTTGAACACATTGCTATTTAGTTACAAATTACGTAACATCTGTCCACTTCTACAATTTGTAACCCATACCAAAACCGGTGCTAAAGACAAAGACACACAATCCCTTTGATCTGAAGCAGGATTATCATCTATAAAAAGTACCTGAGATATGACACCACCATCCACACCCAAAAGTCATGATTTTTACTCTTCGCGACACTAACAACAAAGGCTAGACTATTCATGTGATGACTAATCAACGACATTAAGACTGCGTGGCGTCATAGTGTCCATCGTCAAAGACAATGAACTTTGCAGTATTGGCTGTAAAACGTAGCAACTAATAGATCAAATTTATGATAACAATTATTTCGTTTTGGTGAATACGTTAATCAATTTACTATTTTTTTTTAACGAGTTCTGAATTTTGAGGTCAGGGAATGGGGTGTATTGCAATTTTCAAATCAAGCACAAGGGCCTGTTCTGGCCCGCAGGCTTTAGGTTGCCCATCACTGAACTAGACAAACAAAACTTTACATTTCTAGCTAAATAACATATTGACGTTATTTTAAATACTGGAGAATCTAAGAGTTTTCTGTGAGCAATATTCACATTTTTAGCCACGACAAATGTTGCAATACAGCTTCTTCTAATCACTTTCAATATATAACAGGCATATTTAATCTTCTTGGAAAGACACACAAAAAAAAAGCAAATTAGTTAAAATATCAGTGACAAACAACTGTGTATAATGCTGATAAATAAATTTTTTAAAAACTTACGAAAGAAAATATGAGATTTGATAAAGCTGTTTTGAGAAAGTCTACAAGGATCAATACAACGTAAGTAAAACAAGCCTATAAACCGTAGTACATTATGCATAGTCGGGGGGGGGGGGGGGGAATTTAGTGGCATAGCCTGAGTTTGCCTTTCATATTTATTATTACTTCTTCTATTACCCTCTTTTAAAATGCTGCACCCGGGGCTTTAGTCCTTCAACTCTTTCCCCCACTCAGAAATCCCCTAATCTACTTCATGGGCACATAACAGCAAAACAGGTCCTTTTTCCAGAGTGTTTTCCCTTTCACTTATGTTTGTCGCAGCGTCGTTTTTTTTTTCTTCTTCAAATCTCTAAGTGGTTGTTATATAAACAGACTATTCATACACCTCTTTCAGATTGTCACTCTACCAATAAGCATATTTTCCATTATCTTTAAAAAAAAGAGCAACAAAGAAAACTCAGTATCTATTTCCCTGAATGCGATAATGTTGATTTAAACAAAAGAATAATAAATTGCTAGTATTTCGTATTATATGACAGAGTAAGTAAATAAAATCAGTATCCTATTATACGGCAGCAAATCATGGACAGCTTATGTAAAGCAAGAGAATTGGCTAAACATATTCCCACATGTGATGCTAGCTAGAAACACTGACCTGAGGAAGAAACTCGAAATTGAATCAGCCATTGATTACATAAAGAAACAACAGATAAATTGGTTCGGCCACATAACAAGACAAAAAGAACTAACAACGACTCAAAGAGCCTTAAATAAACGCTACGAAAACGCCAGATTAAGAGGAAGACCGAGAAAGAGATGGATAAAGGGAATACTAGAGTCACTAGGAGGAATAACATCAGAAAAGGCCAACAGAAGAGCAAAGAATCGCAGATTGTTTCTCCCCTCGACGCCAACGGCAGCAGAGGAAGGATAGAAGAAGAAGAAGAAGAAGAAGAAGAAGATGAAGAAGAAGAGGAAGAAGAAGAAGAAGATGCTAGCTAGCGTCGTCGTACTCTTAGTATCACCTGGATAAAGTGACAAACGTGGAGGACCTCACTCGCACAGGCCTCACGAACATCTATACGCTGCTCAAACAACTTAGGTTACGCTGGCTTGGTCACTTCATTTGAAAGACTGTCGCATACCAGAGGATATAAATGTACTGACATCTAGCGGATAGCAAAAGAACTAGGGGGCGCAAAAACTCCAATTTATTGATGTATGTGAATGAGAATTGAAGACATTGAATATAAACCCTGTGGTCTGGGAAAGAGATAGCTGCAGACTGCAATCTTTGGAGACACACTCTTAAGATCTAACTCAAGCAAGAAGCTGATAGATTCGTTTAAAGAGAGAGAGAGAGAGAGAGAGAGAGAGAGAGAGAGAGAGAGAGAATACACGGCGAAATAAAAGAAAAATAACATTTCCTAGGGGCGTTGTAAAATCCATAGTCAACTATGACGGAGGTTACTATGTGCTATGAGTAAGTAAATAGCTCCGTCATGCCATGTGTAAAACACTATCTCTCATTTTGTTCGCCAGGCACTGCTAGAAAGCAATGTCAGTTCCATCCTTGTTAGGACTATCTTTTTCATTCTGCTGTTGAATGTGTCTATCCAATATTGGCAGATTCAGCAACGAGAGAAGCTGTTCAGCAATATTGCCGATGGCGTCTTGACAGACGGTTAGTAGCAAGCAATCATAAGTCAGTAGTTTGCTAAAATATTAAATGTCTATAGTGCTGAACAGCTTCTCTCGTGGCTGAATCTGTCAATATTGGAGACACAGATCCGTCCGCAGCATGTATTTGTGATGCCTGGTCTAGTCTACTTTCTCTAGCGCTTGTGTCTTCCGAATTTGATATTAGCACTGCCTCGAATGTTGCTGTGCTCGTTGTGTAGTGTTTTGGTCTTTTTGTCTCATCACGTGGCCAAACCATTTTATTTCTTGTTTCTTTAAATATTATATAGTGCGGATTATTCTTAACTTTTTTTCAGTTCTTCATTTCTGATCTTATCTCTAAGGGTTGCCTGTTATTAGTCTAACACATTTCATATAGGTAGTAGTTATTTTTCTTTTATTGTTGGATGAAGATTGTGTTGATTGTAGACTGCCCGTTTTGTATTTGATGTTATTTCCTCGTTGGACAATAGTGGCCATAGTTGTCCGACGATTTGGCGCGCTTTGTTGCATTTTGAGTCTATTTCTGCTGTTTATGAATTGTTTCTCACTAGACTTCCTAGGTATTTTAAAATTCCTCTACTTATTTTAATTGTCTGTCTTCCCCAAAGGCATTTAAACTTCTTATCTAAAGTAAAAAAAAGTAAAGTACCCCCGTCACGCCAAGTGGCGTATAGGGAAATATGGTGTTAGTGACCCTATATTTTACAGACCTTCAGCGCATGCTTTTTGGGGTAATGTGGTCGGTATTACGCCCGTGCTGCTTTACTTTCCCAGAAAAAATCCGGTACCCATTTAGGGCTGGGTGAACCCGGAAGCCGTCGGTTGGGATCAAACCCTACCTATTCTCCTTTGTAGTCCAGTTCACTAACCACTGAGCTATCGAGGCTCCCTAAATGTAGAGAATAATAGAACAAATAAGTATGTGTTAGCACTCAGAAAATATTCAATATTCCCTAATGTACTTATCTGGACGGATCTGTGTCTCCAATACTCCCTAAATGTACTTGGCCTTTGGTTTAAGTTCTTAAACTGAAACACATCCGACTAAACTATCTACAGCACATTCGAGAAAAAACATGTGAGCAAGGGAACTGAAACCATGAACGAGACAGCAGACTCGAGAAGAAACGTGACCCAGGGAACTGAAACCATGAACGAGACAGCAGACTTGAGAAGAAACATGACCCAGGGAACTGAAACCATGAACGAGACAGCAGACTCGATAAGACACATGTTAACCGGGGAACTGAAACCATGAACGAGACAGCAGACGTGAGAAGAAACGTGACCCAGGGAACTGAAACCATGAACGAGACAGCAGACGTGAGAAGAAACGTGACCCAGGGAACTGAAACCATGAACGAGACAGCAGACTTGAGAAAAAACATATGACCAGGGAACTGAAACCATGAACGAGACAGCAGACTTGAGAAGAAACATATGACCCGGGAAACTGAAACCATGAACGAGACAGCAGGCTTGAGAAGGAACATGTGACCCAGGAAACTGAAACCATGAACGAGACAGCAGACTCGAGAAGGAACATGTGACCAGGGAACTGAAACCATGAACGAGGCAGCAGACTCGAGAAGAAACATGTGACCAGGGAACTGAAACCATGAACGAGACAGCAGACTCGAGAAGGAACATGTGACCCAGGGAACTGAAACCATGAACGAGACAGTAGCCTCGAGAAGGAACATGTGACCCAGGGAACTTGCTAAGAGAATCTAGAATTTCAATTTGAATGAGTGATGATCTTTTTTAAGATGAGCCTTAAATTGGAAGAAAACAAAGTCAACATATTGCTGATACACAAAGTGATGGTTTTACCTTATCTTTCGCTAGCAGACACTTCTACAATTTTCTAAAGGAAAAAATCATGTACATCAGAACAAAAAAGTCTTACAATGGCAAAGCGTTATTACAAATAATATACTTTATTCTCCCCTGCAATTCCAGGTAGCGTTTTTGGTTTATCTTGGGCTTTTTGCCTTCTTGACAAGGCACAATCACTTCAAACTTTTTGTAAGATAAAACTACATTTTGATTGCTAAAGTGTATTCATGTACTGACTTCCGGTCAATATGATGGATAGGCAGGAACCGTTAAGGCTCAGTCTGAAAAGTATTCCTTATTGCAGTTTCCGCATATTCCAAGTCCAGCTTGCTGCCGGAGCTATTGAGTTTAGTGCTCTTTGCACACCGTGAGCTGTGTTTTTCATTCGGATCGTGTTTTGATATTCTGATTGCTTACGATGGATGATATCGTATGACGAAAGACAGTTCAGTTGCGTTCACTTTTGGTGCTGTTGGCCTTATGTCTTTTGGCTTGTGCTGTAGCTGCTATGATGGGGACTGCAGCTGTCTTTCTTTGTTTGGATCCTTCATTGAGATGAGTTTTAATTCGGATGATTCCACTGGCACAGGCGGTTGAGCAATTATGGATTTTAATTTATTTGCAGTGATACTGAGGCCATCAACTAACCATTCATGTTGTGTAGTTGTTGAATCTTGATATTTATAATTCATTTACAACATAGGTTTGTTAAGATTTCATTGGCTAGTATACATTTAGCAGAGCTAATTTTTAATACATTTTATCTTTGTGAAATGTGTTTACATTAATAAGAAAATAAAGCAGTCACTCAAAAGGTCTGTTTTCCTGTACAAATTGCCTTGTAATGCTTACTTGTCAATTTTTCTATTCAGATAAAAACCCATACAATGGGAAATCCTTACAATATAGAAGGTAAACACTTCAGGCCAGAGCATTCATAAAAAATATTTCCTTCAGGCAATGACAACTTGACTCGATAAGCAAAACAACACAAAGAACGTTATAAGTAACTGAGATGTGGTTTACAAGAAGAATGCTACAAATTCTATGGATACCAACAAATTACAAATGAAGAATGTTTAAAACAATCTGGGGAAACCAAGAATATCATCAAAATAAAATGGAAGAAGCAATCTATATTTATTGGGCATGTCATGTGAAAAGGAATTGAGAATGCTATAATAACATGCAGAATGAATAGAAAGAAGAACAGAGGAATATCAAGAGAAAAAATATTGAACAGCTTATTGAAATGGCATAATGCAAGATCATGAACTGAAATGACATGCATGAATGACCGAGTGATGTAGAGAGAGAGAGATGATCACCTACGACAACCAGAATGGCACCTCATCAATAATAACATGAATGGTTTGTTGACGGCCACTGTATCACTAAAAAAAATTAAAATCCATAATTGCTCAACTGCCTGTGCCAGTGGAATCATTTGAATTAGTATCTCATCTCCCAAACAAAGAAAGGTAGCTACAGTCCCCATCATAGCAGTCTCAGCACACGCTAAAAGACACAAGGCGAAACCGCACAGAAAGTGAACACAGCCATCTGTTCCCCATGATACGATATCATCATTCATTGTAAGCAATCAGAAAATCAAAACATGATCAAAACGGATGAAAAGCACAGCTCACGGTGAGCAGAGCACTAAGCTCAGTAGCTCCAGCAGCAAGCCGGACCTGGAATATGAGGAAACTACAAATAACATTTTCAGACAGACTAACGGTTCCTGCCACCTATCCGCCATATTGACCAGAAGTTCACGTCCTCCTGAAAATGATGATCGTCATTTTTTTAAAATGTAAAGTGCTTAATGATGTTAGGACATAATTTTTGTCTCCAAATCCGAACATATGAAACAGAGTTATTCATCAGATTATCATCATTATACATCGAACAACAGTCCGTAAGCGCTCACAACTCCCCTGCAATAACATGTATGTTGCTTCAGAGTTTTCATGTAATTCAGAAATTATTCTCAAGAAATACATCAACTTTAGACTGCTGATTATGCATTATTACCATTGGAGAAAAAACATAATTATGATATTTCTACACAAGAGCTTGCTCATTAATAACTGGTTTAATGTTATAAAAAGTGAAGTGGTAAGTTTTAACATCTTATATGGGAAAGAACTTGACATGTACAAATGTTGATGTGTAAACTTCTAAACAATACATTCATATGAGGTGAAACTCTCAGCAATAACTGAATCAACAGATGACAACCAACAATCAAGATCATTTTTAACACAAAAAATTTAATCAACGATTAAATTTCACCAAACAAAATCAATAATACAATGTTTACAAAGGATAAAATTATAACATGGATAATTTATATTCACCAGTTTATTGTTTGTTTCATAGAGTACAGTTTGTTTGCCATAAATGTCTCTATGCATCATTACTATTTTTTTTACAATGCATAGTTACTCTATTTTCAAATATTTCTAAGCCAAAAATAGCATTACCAAATATATAAATCAATTAATGGTGATTAAAGAAAAGCATTTCCGTTATTCTTTCCAAGAATTCCCCCATGACACACACTAGCTTAATTAAGCCCTTGCATAACTATATATCCTTCATAATGAAGAAATGCTGCACTGGTAATAAAGGCATCGGATGTATACAAGGAGACCATTTGGAGGACCTCAACTTTGCTGACGACATACTTCTCATCAGCAGTCAGATAAAAACGATGCAGGAAAGCACAAATGAACTATCATCAATAGCCAGAAAAATTGGGCTTGAGATCAATCATGAAAAGACTAAAGTCATGAAAAGCTTAATTCCAACAGACGACAAAATATACATGTAAAACAAACCAGTGGAAGAGATCGATCACTTTATCTATCTTGGAAGTCACATTGATCGAGAAGGGGATACAAGCAAAGAAATTAGAATCAGAATAGCTAAAGCAGCAATGTCTTTCAGAAGCCTTGAAAAGTTGTGGAAATCAAAACTCATCAGCACAAACACAAAACTTTGACTATTCAAATCAAATGTACAATCAACCCTTACGTATGCGTGTGAAAGCTGGAAAACAACAAGAGATATAGAAACAAAGTTGAACGCATTCAAAAGTAACTGTCTAAGAAATACTAGGTATAGCGTGGGACGAATTCAAAACAAATGAGGAAATTAGAGAAATCGCCAATCAACCACTAATATCTTCAGTAATAAAGAAAAGACGATGGTCATATGTTGGACATGTGATGAGAAGTGATAATAACCGAATAACAAAGCAAGCCCTCATGTGGGAAACAACAGGTAAGAGAAAAAGAGGAAGACCCAGAGAGATGCTGAGAAGAACATTGATGAGAGAGGCAAGAGCAGCAGGAATCGGCTCCCTCAATGAGATAGAGCTGCTTGCACAGAACAGAGACAAATGGTGAGATTTGATAACATATCTTTAAAAAAATTTGAAAACTGCTAGAACAAAAATTCAGATGAGAGGAGTATCTTGGTCTACACCCTATGGACTGGCTACTGCTCGAAAGGCCAATAGATAGATAACTATATATTTCAGGTATTTTATGAATATCTATGCTTATTCTCATGGAAATTAATCTAAAACATGTGATACCTAACTAGTCTTATGTCCAATAAACATTAAGATACACTGTATTTAAAAAAGAAAAGTAATTTATTATATTTATATAATGCTAATTATTTAAATACTATGAATCAGAAACTGGATTCTTTGTCAACAATGGAAGGAATTCAAGACAAGTGCAGAAATATGAGAAATGGACATGCAAACAATAATTTAATCTATAAATCAAAATAAGAAGTCAGCCAAATGAAGAGAAGACAAATCACTAAGCATGTCCTCAAATGAAGAGGTCGTTCTTGAGAAACACCAATCAAAGAAATAATGACAGCAGCATCAACTAACCTAGTGGGATCAAGAATCTGACCAATAACATGGCTTTGTGCTGGGTGGGGTATATTGCAAGCCCTATGTGACGTCTGCAAGATAATGGTTACCTAGAATGTGCAATTGTTTATTTCCAACAAGTTGAATATATTCCAGACAAAACATGATTTCACTGACATTAATTTATGCCAGAAGATGAAAATGTTCCAGTGAAATAATGTATAAAACATGAATATGTTAAAATCTTTCAACAGCTGAAGTAATGGGGTGAATAACAATTTGATTCAAGTTTTATGACACAAAATCAGGCAAACTGTTTATTTGCTCATGCCGGTAAGAGGGAAAAAAAAATTAACTGTTCAAGTCTGGTATTAAAAGTAAAGAAATGTAATCAGTAACATTAAAGGTGCAAAAATTCAACTGTAATAGAATTAGAAACATTTTCTGTGAACAATGGCTGGACCAGATTCATCATACTCTTGTTTTGAAATCCACATCTGCTGGAAGGTAGAGAGTGAAGCTAGGATTGACCCTCCAATCCAAACAGAGTATTTGCGCTCTGGGGGAGCAATGATCTTGATCTTCATGGTACTAGGAGCCAAAGCAGTTATTTCTTTTTGCATACGATCTGCAATTCCTGGGTACATAGTGGATCCTCCAGACAAAACTGTGTTAGCATACAAGTCCTTACGAATGTCCACATCACACTTCATGATGGAGTTGTATGTTGTTTCATGGACCCCTGCTGATTCCATACCAAGGAAGGATGGTTGAAACATTGCCTCTGGAGTGCGGAACCTTTCATTACCAATAGTAATTACCTGTCCATCTGGTAACTCATAACTTTTCTCCAAGGTTGATGATGAAGCTGCTGTACCCATTTCCTGCTCAAAATCTAGAGCAACATAGCAAAGCTTCTCTTTGATGTCTCGTACGATTTCTCTCTCAGCGGTGGTGGTGAAACTGTATCCTCTCTCTGTGAGGATCTTCATCAGGTAATCTGTAAGGTCACGGCCAGCAAGGTCGAGTCTCATGATGGCATGAGGGAGAGCATAACCTTCATAGATGGGGACAGTGTGAGTGACACCATCACCAGAGTCCAACACAATACCAGTGGTACGACCTGAGGCGTACAGGGACAACACGGCTTGGATGGCTACGTACATGGCTGGTGAGTTGAAGGTCTCAAACATGATCTGTGTCATCTTCTCTCTGTTGGCTTTAGGGTTGAGGGGAGCCTCTGTGAGCAGGACTGGATGTTCTTCAGGGGCAACTCTCAGCTCATTGTAGAAGGTGTGATGCCAGATCTTCTCCATGTCATCCCAGTTGGTGACAATACCATGCTCAATGGGATACTTGAGTGTCAGGATACCTCTCTTGGACTGGGCCTCATCACCAACATAGCTGTCTTTCTGGCCCATTCCAACCATCACACCCTGGAATATAAAATAAAATACAATGGATATATTATATATATCTAAAAGTAAATGCATCTTAATAGATCCAGAAAAACTAACGAAGACACAAATAATTTAATAATTATTTATCTTCAATGAAACACAGGACCATAGTTTAAATATTCTTGATTGAAATTGCAGGCAATGGTAGAGTTCAGACCTCATTGAAGCATTTAGCTATATCTTGTACACAGGTGATTTGTTTGTAGCTGATTGTCTGAAAGTGGTTAGTGCATTCATATACTGATCAGGATTCAATTTTCAACTGTGTTAAACTATTTTCAGGACCAACATGGTAAAAAAAACAGTAAAGTACCCCCGTCACGCCAAGTGGCGTATAGGGAAATATGGTGTTAGTGACCCTATATTTTACAGACCTTCAGCACATGATTTTTGGGGTAATGTGGTCGGTATTACGCCCGTGCTGCTTTACTTTCCCAGAAAAAAAATCCGGTACCCACTTAAGGTTGGGTGAACCCGGAAGCCGTTGGTTGGGATCGAACCCTACCCCTTGTCCTTTGTAGTCCAGTTCACTAACCACTGAGCTATTGCGGCTCCAGGACCAACATTGCGTTAGGGATATTCATTCGTCCTCTGAAAATGGGTATGATGATGATGATGGATTCTATGAGAAAAATGTATGCAATAGCATATTTCCCAGCTTTTTTTTTTCCCTCCAGGATAGGACATGTTAACATAACTTATGTGAATCAATAAAGAAAATCATTCAACCACAATAAAACTAGGCATGAAACAATAACAAATAAGAAAAAAAAGTATTACATTATTTCAACATTTCCAAAAAGTGTATAGATTTTTTCATGTCTGGAATTATTTTTTTTACTTTTGTATTCAGTTTTGTTTAGCAAAAATGTAAAAGGTGTTTAGTGCACTCAATTGCTGTTCAGATGGTCAAAGTTTCAACTCCCAGCTGTATCAAGTTGAAATTTTGATCAACATGACTTCCAATTTTGCCCTGCCTCTCAAAAATGGATATGAAAGATTCATACCTCAAAAGTAAAGCCACAAGATATGATAAAGATCACATCTTCCTTATATACAACAAGGGGAATGTCCTTTCTGAAAACAGTTTTTAACCACTGTATAGAGCTAAACCAAATTGTGCATGGCTACATGTCAGGGACAATGCAGTAATCCTGTGCCACATTTCAACCTATACACATTATGATTTTAAATTCTGTTATTTGATTAACTGTATTTTGAGTCATGTTTTACTACTGAACTTTTAACTTATGGTGCCCATCCTCAAGCGTGGAAAAGACCCACTAGACCCAAGTAGCTATAGACCATTAGCCTACTGAGTTGCCTGAATAAACTCATGGAAAGGCTGGTTAACAGAAGACTTATGTGGCATTTGGAGACAAAACAACAAATCGTACCACAACAATGTGGCTTCCGTCAGCACAGATCAACTGAAGACCTGGTCACCTACATTGCACAGGAAATAGAGAATGCTCTACAAGAAAAGAAACACACACTGGCAGTGTGGGTTGACATGGAGAAGGCTTTTGATAGGGTATGACGAGAGGGTTTAAAGAACAAGCTTTTAAGACTTGACATCCAGGGTCGTTTATTCAATTGGGTCTCTCAATACCTTCAGGATAGAATGGCCAGAGTACAAGTTCAAGGTCAACTAAGTAAGAAGGTCTCACTCAAACAAGGTGTCCCACAAGGCGGAGTCTTGTCCCCAACACTCTTTTTAATTTTCGTAAATGGCATCGTAATTGACATTCCACCCAGAATACACTCAGCAATATACGCAGATGATCTGGCGTTGTGGGCTCGCGAGAAAAGTATGTCGGTGGCTGGACCCAGGATACAAGATGCCCTAGGTGAACTTGAAAAGTGGACGAACACCTGGTTCTTACCAATCAATGAAAAAAAAACTACGTATACAATTTTCAGCCTATCAGGAAACTCTCTACAAACTTGAAGATAAAAGACCATACACTCCCTAGTGACCAAAACCCAACATATCTTGGCATCACCATGAATCGCAGAATGACTTGGAAAAATAAGATAGACAGAGCAAGAAAAAATACCAGAAAACAAACTAACATTATGAAGAAATTGGCAGGAACGGACTGGGGAGCAGACAGCAATATCTTGAAAAGACTATACGTAGGAAGAGTCAGACCAGTTCTAGAGTATGGAGTCGCAGCCTGGGCTATGTCTTCCAAATCACACCTTAGCAAAATTAACAGAACACAGAACCAAGCTGCCCGTATCATCACTGGTGCTATGAAATCTACACCTATCAAGACTCTACAAACAGTAACAGGTTTACAACTCTTATATGACAGACGGGTCACTAAAGTATTGCAACAAGCAGAGAAATATAGAAGGCTCCTTAGCCACCCCATGCACCAAAGAATAACTGGTTCTGGAATTGTACGACTAAAGAGGAGCAGCTTCGCTGCAATTGCCAATGAAGTAACTACTGGAGACCCAGTACTTTCTCAAACAATATCGAAACCCTTGGGCCCATCTGATATGTCTCCTCATGGAAAACAAAATACCAGAACTTAAGGAAAATATAACAGGAACCATGAAAAAAGGCACCCAATCAGACACAGAAAGAAAACATGTAGCAGAAAAACACATACATGATACCTACCCACAGGACTCTTGGTCCCACATATACACAGATGGCTCTGCTACAAATGCCACCAGAAATGGAGGGGGAGGTGTGTTCTTGACGCTGAATAATCAGGACAAGATCACCAAGTCAATAGCTACTGGAAAATTCTCAAACAACTTTAAAGCAGAAACTGAGGCCCTCAGAGATGCTGCAACACTGGCTACTCAACACAAAAATAACATGCACAATAAATTGGTGATTCTGACTGATGCACCGTCAGTACTATCAGCTCTAAAAAGCCACAAGAACAATGAACTAGATGACTTTAGAACAACCCTGGACCAACTATGCAATAACTTCCAGAGAGTAGTCATTCAGTGGATACCATCACATTGTAATATACACGGGAACGAACACGCAGACAAATTAGCTAAAGAGGGAGGGAGATTACCACCAGAGAACCATCCGCTCAGTTACGATGAAGCCAAATCCATCCTCAAAAGTCAGTACCATGAAAAATGGAAACGAGAACACCCAAAGCATAATGAGAGCGATGGATACCACCAACTATCAAGGAGGGATCAAGTCATCATACTTCGCCTACGCACTGGCCACAATAGAATGAGAAATCCACATGTTCACCAAATTCAAAATAGGTACAACCAGCCTATGCCACTGTACACTGGACAATATGACTACAAAACATGTTCTACAGGATTGCCCCCAGTACACAGTCTTGAGAAGAGCATTGTGGTCCACATCCACCTCCCTGGAAGAGAACCTATATGGGGCAATCGATTCACTTAAACAGACAGCTGACTTCATGACAGAGTCTGGAATCCTACTCTGATTGAGTCTTGATCGCAGAGAAAGAGAGAGAGAGAGAGAGAGAGAGAGAGAGAGAGAGAGAGAGAGAGAGAGAGAGAGAGAGAGATAGAACTTTTAACTGAAGCAACCACATCAATGAAGCAGTCATTTTTAAATATTAAAATCTTCTCTTCTCCATCCTATTTATGGTAAAATGAACTATATTGTTAACTTCACAAGCAATAATTTATTTCATTAAGAGAAATACAAGCAACAATATAATTTATAATCAAAATATGATGATACGTTTACCATGTGATGAGAAAAGGCAACGAGAATAGCAAAGCAAGCCCTCAAATCGGAAATGAGGCTTTAACACACAAAAAAACCAGTTGAGGGGTTTTAAAGAGCAATAATGAGCTGTTCCCTAAAAAAATAAAAGGTTTAGATACCAATCCATAAATAGGGACATGAGGCAAGTTATAATGTGGGTTCTATGCAAAGTCTGGTGCTTAGTTATTGGCACAGATTGCCGGGCATGGAGAGTCTAGAATTTCTGCTCCTTTATCTATCTATCGTCCTTTCGAGCCGAAGACGGCACATAGGGCAGAACCACATTCTCAAAAACAGAAACCTTGCGTGCCAAAATGGCACATATTGCAGAGATCACCACACTCCTTTCTATCTATCTATCTATTGACCTTTCGAGCCGTAACCGGCCCATAGGGCGTAGACCAAGATACACCTTCTCCTATATGAATTTTTGTTCTAGCAGTTTTCTTTTAAAGATATTTTATCAAATCTCGCCATCTGTCTCTGTTCTGTGCAAGCAGTTCTATCTCATTGAGGGAGCCGATTCCTGCTGCTCTTGCCTCTCTCATCAATGTTCTTCTCAGTGTCTCCCTGGGTCTTCCTCTTTTTCTTTTACCTGTTGTTTCCCATATGAGGGCTTGCTTTGCTATTCGATTATTATCTCTTCTCATCACATGTCCAACGTATGACCATCGTCTTTTCTTTATTACTGAAGATATTAGTGGTTGATTGGCGATTTCTCTAATTTCCTCGTTTGTTTTGAATTCGTTCCATTCTATACCAAGTATTTTCCTTAGACATTTATTTTCGAATGCGTTCAACTTTGTTTCTATATCTCTTGTTGTTTTCCAGCTTTCACACGCATACGTAAGGGTTGATAGTACATTTGATTTGAATAGCCTAAGTTTTGTGTTTGTGCTAATGAGTTTTGATTTCCACAACTTTTCAAGGCTTCTGAAAGACATTGCTGCTTTAGCCAGTCTGATTCTAATTTCTTTGCTCGTATCCCCTTCTCGATCAATGTGACTTCCAAGATAGATGAAGTGATCGATCTCTTCTACTGGTTTGTTTTCCATGTATATTTTGTCACTTGTTGGAATTAAACTTTTCATGACTTTAGTCTTTTCATGATTGACCTCAAGCCCAATTTTGCTGTTGTTAATGAAACACTCCTTTACCTGATGCTTAATTAGTTATTGGCAAAGATTGCTGGACATGGAGAGTCTAGAATTTCTGCTCCTTTACCTGATGCTTAATTAGTTATTGGCAAAGATTGCTGGACATGGAGAGTAAAGAAATCAGATTAAATACTAAACAATTTTCAACTCCAATGTTAAGTCAGTCTTATTATATGGCTGTGAAACATGGAGAACAACTAAAATGACAATCATGAATTTCATTAATGGATGCTTAATAACAGGATGGAAATGGCAGGAAAAAATCACTAACATAGAATTATGGAAATGTACCAGTCAAATACCAGTAGATAAAGAGATACAGCGAAGATGATGGCGCTGGCTAGGACACACACTACGGAAGCCAACTGAGAGTATTACACAACAGGCCCTTTTTTTGGAAAAATGACAAAGAGGAAGACCAAGGAATTCTTGGAGAAGACAGATAGAAGCAGAGACGAAGATGATGGGGAAGACATGGAACAAACTTAAAAGAATGGCAAGAAACAGAACAGCTTGGAAAGTGTTTGTTGAAGACCTATGCTCCACAGGGAGATTAAAGGTAGAAGATGCAAAGTCTGGTGCTTAATTGGTTATTGGCAAAGATTGCTGGACATGGAGAGTGTAGAATTTCTGCTCCTTTAGACAGTCTTCAACATGAAGGACAATAAGTAGAATTATTTATATTTTTATTTTGGAAGTTTAGGTTGATGTGTATGAATTACTTTTATTTGAAACAAAAAAAAAAATAACTTTATTAGTAATTCATTCAACAACTGAATGTGTATGTTAAGATAAAATAATGTCAACATTCTTTTCTTTAGGCACAAATGTAGACAGACCAGTTTTATTAAAATCTTTTGCAAATACATCATTGCAGGTAGACGCTCATGAGTTATTTGACTTTGGAATAAAAATGCCAAAATCAATTACACAATGCCATATGCATCTGTGAGAGTATTTATAGCTACTAATATTGCCAAAATAAGAATAACCTGCAGCATCTGATTAGTAAATAGATAGCTAGATAGCAACTGATACAATTTTGAAAATAGTTCCTACAGTTTAAGACATATCAAGCTAGAGAGATTTTGAAAAGTTGTAGTTCAAATGTATCGCAATCATACCTTATATCTAATGTTTTTTTCTACAATTTTGCTGAAAGTTTGGATTTTTATGCGAGGTAACTTAGCATTAAGCTTCTCATGAGGAAAATATCCAGGAGTAAATTTAGAAAATTATCAGATAGACACATTAAATAAATCTTTCACTAAGCTGAGCTCAGCAGTTGCCTATCTAACAAAATATACTTAAGAAGGAATAAGATATTATAAGAAAAGTTCATGCAACTGCAATGTGAGTTTTATCCAAGAACACCAAATTAAAGATTTTGGATATATGTTTTAAATTGTAATTTGTGAAATGGTTTCTGAAAAAAAAAAAAAAACATTCCTGACATCCAAAAATGAAAATATATCAGCAATCATAAAGAAATGCCAATTCACTGATATAATAACCACATATATCCATCAGTTATTACAAAAGTTAGGAATCCAATTGTCATGTCCCTAATCCTATATGTCACGACCCTAATCCTACAAAACAATTTACTTCATTTACAGATTTTTATCAAAGATTTTTTTTTTTTCCAGTTCATGCTTTTCCTTTGGAGAACTTTGTAGTTCATTAAGAGTTGGGGCACTAAAATAAAATGTATATTTTCTCCCAAGAAAATTAACATCAAACATTTTGTATCGCAAATAAGCAACGTTGAAATAAATCTCCAAGAAATAAAATCCTACATAAACAACATTAATATTGACAATTGAGGAGGAACACAGAACGATGACAAATAAGGATACAGACAACAAGAGCAGTTTTCATCACACCAGGAAACATGAAAATCAAAAAGAAATTAGGGTAGATGTGGGGGGGACCCCACACATTTTCAACTCCAATGTTAAATTAAATCAGTTCTATTGTATGACTGTGAGGGATTAAAAACAGTAAAGGTCAGGAGTACAGACTTTCATTCTTAAATGTATGCAAAAAATAAAAGGATGAAAATGATGTAACAAAATAACTAACAAAAATTTTGAAAAAGTACCATGTAAACATCAGTGGAAAAGGGAGGCAACAGACAATGGTACTGCATAGGACACACACTTTACTCAAACCAACTGTGAGAATTTTACTTGACAGGCAAGTACAAGAAACCTCTGCAGCATAGGGGCTGCATTTGGTCACCAACTCCTAGCAGACTACTCTGCATCAAGATCAGTGGTAACAACAGCTAAGAGAGATACTACAACTCTTCCCATGGTGCCTGTGTGAACAGATTCAGTGTGGGAAATGTGAGTAGTGTTTGAAGAGAGAAGACAACTCAGTACTCAAATATGTTGTGCTGAATCTGAATTTGTTGGGCTGAAGGTGTGTAAATCACAGCGCAATACATCTATGCCAACTAAATATCTTTTCTTCTTCTTCTTCATATACCTTTAGACATCAATATTAATAAGTTTGGAGAAAGTGTTTGTCAACTCAAAGATTGGTGACATTTGATGGACCCTTTCGAGGCAAGGGGCCTGGTACTCTTGTTATCTGAAAGTATTTCACAGATTGAGCACCATATCACTTTCTTCTAATGTGAGAAAAAGAAACAATTATCTTTATCTCTCCTGTGCCATTGACACAGTGGTGAGGAAAATGCAATGCTGAAACAGAGACTACAATGATGGGGAAGACATGGATCGATCTCAAGAAAATGAAACTCACTAAACAAGATGTTGTATAAATGTTTGTTAGTACCTAAACAAATTGGATATTAATTACACCATCATCAATTACAGGCAATGGTGATTACATTTTCCCACAACTTTCTATCTCCAGACTTATTTGTCAATTTTATCGTTGACTTACTATCAGCCAAAGTTTGGTCCAAACCATTCTATTAAACTGTCTTGTATCTTTTTTATGTTTCCTTCTATTTATTCTCCCGTCAATAGTTCCACTTTCCATAATATACAATAGGAAATGTTATCTCCTCTATTCTTTCACAGAGTATTATCTTTTCTATGAATCTGTCTGCCCCATGATTGAACTGAAACTTTAGAATGTATTTTCCAAAGATTGGTCTACAGTTATCTCTTCCCAAGGTGCAGGGTTTATGTTCAGAATCTTCATGTCACGTTTACATTTGTCAATAAATCGAATTTTTGGGCACCGCGCTAGTTCTTTTGCCATCTGCTAATTATCCATAAAGTATATAATTTTGTGTGTGACCATCTTTCATATGTGTAAGTGGTCAAACCAGCATAACCTATGTTATTTGAGCAGCATGTAGATGTTCGGGAGGCTTGTGTGAGGACCTCCAAGTTTGTCAATTTGTCCTTCCCAGTGATATCAAGAATATGGCACTGACATCACATATGGAATGCCTTCTCTTTTGATTTGCATAAGTTGTCAATGATCTGCTGCCACATAAAATGATGATGAAGCAGGTATTGTAAACTGCTGCCTTTGTTTTAGTTGTCAGTTTTGCTAGTTTTGTCAAATACGCCTAGAAATGCGAGTGAAGGTAATACCAGCTTTACCAAATGGGTGTAAATTTATGTATCTCTCTCTCTCTGCGATCAAGACTCAATCAGAGTAGGATTCCAGACTCTTAAATGAAGACAGCTGTCTGTTTAGGTGAATTGATCGACAACACAGACAGAACATCATAATTAGAGTCTGTTAGATCCACTCCGCTTGAATACCTGTTAAAACATTGCACTGTGTTCTGCGCCAGTGGCCCAGTGCATCTGATTTCAGCCAGCATTTTATTCAGGTTTGCTTTCCTTAGCCTTTGATTGTCCCCAATCTTCCTGCAAGGCAGCAGATTGTCTTTCCTGTAGGTGGATTCTGCCCTTTGATGGTCAGCCCTCCTAGGTTTACGAGCACCATCTGCCCGAGTCACTAGAGGTGACTAACACAGACATGCACATACAAAGATATGAGATGTGACTAACACTGACATGCACACAACGATATGAGGCATGACTAACACTGACACACACCAAGATATGAGATATGACTAACACAGACACACTCTACAATATGAGTTATGACTAACACAGATAACACTAGGATATGAGATACGACAAAACACAGTCATGCACACACAAAGATACGAGACATGACTAACATAAACATGCACTCACAAAGATATGAAATATGACTAAACACAAACACACAAAGATATGAGACATGACTAATATAGACAGACACATTAAGATATGAGATATGACTAACATAGACATGCATACAAAGATATGAGATATGACTAACACAGACATGCACGCACAAAGATATGACACATGACTAACACAGATATACACTAAGATATGAGATATGACTAAATACAGACACACACCAAGATATGAACCTTGACCAGCACAGACACCCACTTAGATATGAGCCATGGCTAGCACGGATATACACCAAGATATGAACCATGGCCAGCACAGACACACACCAAGATATGAATCATGGCCAGCCCAGACACACACTAAGATATGAGCCATGGCCAGCACATACACCCACCAAGATATGAATCATGGCCAGCCCAGACACACACTAAGATATGAGCCATGGCCAGCACATACACCCACCAAGATATCAGCCATGGCTATCACAGACTCCCACTAATTTCGTTGATGAAAGACCTCAGGTAGCTATACTCCTGCACGACATCAAGTTTGTGTGAGAGTGTGTCTCTTTGTATATATTCTTGTATGTACGTGTGTGTATATATACACACACACATATATATCTATAATTCAGAAACGCTGATGACATAGTTGTCCTCTCAAACAGTGCAAAAGCATTAAATGAGATCATTGAGTGTGTTAAAAAAACACAGTGAGGAGCAAAATTATCTAAATTGACAGAAAACCAAGATAATGTCAATTGACAAAGCAAATGCTAACCTAAAAACCTGTAGTAAGTAACAATGGAGACTGCAGAAGGAGATCACAAGAAAATTAGCAAAAATGCCAATAGAAACATAAAAAGTAAATATGAAGAACACGTGGTGCAAATCCAACAAGGCAGTAACATTAATATTACTCCGGGCACATGTTTTCCCGACAAAAACATATATAGTTGTGAATCATGGACAATCTCGCAAACAGCACGGAAGAGAATCGATTCACTCAAAACAAAGGCAACAGAAAAATCCTTTGGATATTTCGGATAATGAAAAAGAGCAATGAAGACATATTAAAGGACTTAAGTATTAAAAAGAACTGGTTAATAAATAACATTCTACAGATAAAATTAAAATACAATGGCCAAGTCAAAAGACATAGGAGGCTGGAAAGAACAATAATGGAAGACATGGTTCCTAGACAATGCAACAGGGGTTAAGAAAGTATGTGTTTCAAGAGACCCTGAACAACAGAAGAAGTTGGAGATCTGGCTAGAGACAGAAATTCTTTCAGACGGGTTGTGGTGAATGCCACATTCTTCAAAGGATATGCGATCTGACAATAATGATAAGGCCCTATATATATATATATATATATATATATATATATATATATATATATATATATATATATATATATATGTCCAGCTGTTACCTTCGCAAATGATTATATGGTAAACAAATAATGATGGTAATAAAATGCTATCTTTTTGCTTTGGCTTCCTTTAGAACATCACATTATTACCCTTGTCTTGTCTTTTCAATTCAACTCTCCTCCCTAACTAGAATAAAGTTGAAGTGTAGAACAAAAACATTGACCCTATTCCTATTGCCTTGACATATTGTGACTGAAATGAGAGTCACCTCATTTAGAGAACGACAATGTTTTCCATTAATTCGGCCAACCGCTGAGACAATAATTTGTGAAATATGATTGCTGCTTTCGGTTGCAAATGAGTTAATAATAAAATATTAACATTAATTACCTTCCTTATGAGAATTAGTCAGTGTTTCCTTTTCAAATATGTGAAAATAAATCTTCCCAAGGAAATCATGCTATGAATGACTCATTCATTTCATTTATCAAATTTCGGCTAGTCTGTGCAAGTGTTCTATTCAAGGTCAACCTTTAACTTTGGTGTTTGAGATTGTTTAAAAAAATCAATTCAGTCAATTGAATCAGTGTGGTGCGGCATGATGACATATATTATTATATACTCTAAGCGCCTAAACTCCACAGCACAATAAGACAATTCATCATAGTTCATGTGATAAAAACCATTTTTATTTATAATTATTTTATAATCTGTAATAACGTTGTTGCTGGCGTGGAAACCAAATCTTTAAAATTGCTTGTGACATGAAAAATATACACTGTACTCAGTACTGTGACTGTGGCACTTCCAAGTACTTCAACTCATGGAAACATTTATTTTATGAACATTATTTAATCCTGTGAGTTGAGTCAAAAAATAAGACTAGGACTAGACAGTAGACACTTAAAAGCTAAGTCGCTAAGTAGGGCAGGGCATCTTATGCCTCACCCCCCCCCCCCCCCACTTTTTGGTAAATATTATATTAACAAAAACATACAACATGACTACCTAACCGAGCTAAATGTTGTGAATATATCGTTTAACTTTGACGATACTTCAAATTAAAATCAAAATCAATCAAATCAATATCAATCAAGTCAATGAACTGATTTACTGAAGATCAGTTAAAATTTAGAAAACATCGGACTTGGTCAACAAGTAATTTTTAAAAAAATCTTTCCAATACTCAGAGTTAAGTCAGTTAAGTGCTCTGTGAACACTGTGAACTATGTGTTTCATCCGTTTTGATCATGTTTCGATATACCAATTCAATTGTTTACAATGAATAGTTGCGTTCGCCCGATGGCTAAAGTATTCTAGAGTATCGTGGTAGACCAGAATATTCCTCTTCATCATCCGCCCTTACAAGGACTTTGTGGACGTGTCTGCGTTGTGTTTTGCAGTATAACTGTTATATTTGCGCCTTTCGGCCCAACACATCCGACTTCAGCACGACATTTTTTAGTACCGGCTTGTCTTCCCTCTTCGATCCCTGCTCGCGTGGCCAGACTAGACAGGTTAGTCTGTTACTGGAGGCACCACGGAGAGGTAGAGCAAGGTCTGGATGGTTTTGGTTCACCGATCCTGGCGCAAGCCATCAGCTGTGGATCGCTGACAACTTCCAGCTCTGGTCACTCTGGTGCTGGGAGGCGCGCCTTCCCCTCAATTTACGATGGATATCGTATGTCAGGGAACAGTTGGCTGTGTTCACTTTCTGCGCGGTTTCGCCTTATGTCTTTTGACGTGTGCTGAGACTGCTACGATGGGGACTACAACTACAGTTACCTTTCTTTGGGAGATGAGATATTAATTCGGATGATTACGCTGGCATGGGCGATTGAGCAATTATGGATTTTAATTAGTTTGCAGGACCTTCCATAACCGAACCAAATAACCAAGCTAATCTTAATAATATGTTGATTGTTGAACTATTTAAAAATGGACATTGCAATATTTTATTTTAGTTTGCCACTAGTTAAGGCCAGGCCTACCTGATGACGAGGTCTGCCAACAATTGAAGGAAAGACCGCCCGTGGTGCATCATCTCCAGCAAAACCGGCTTTGCACATGCCGGACCCGTTATCAATGACAAGAGCTGCAACGTCCTCATCGCACATTTTCACTTGCTAGCTGAAGAAAGTGTTTCAATATTTTTTACAAGTAACCTTACTATTATCACTTTTTACTTTGAACTAATCTGAAATTTCAAAATACAGCCAAAACAATCATCTAGACAAATGGAGTCTTTCAGTTTGAACGTCGCGGCCGAACTTTTCTTTTTGTATTCCTGACAGCCAGGTGCTCTATGCAATGGAGACAAATCATAATAAATGAATGTTATAATGGAGGGAAGCTTCCGAAACAATAGATCAAAATCATTTCAGTGGAAGAGCTATGTTTGCAACACTAAAAAAGTGTTGTAAAAGCAAAAGAATGTTGTTAACATAACTCTTCCAATTAAATTATTAGTTATTCTGTGCAATGTCTTGTAACGTACATTTATAACACAAAACATTTTTTTAGCGGGAATTTTTTCCAACAATTTCAGCAAAAGCATATTCACCTAAAACTTGTTTTTAAAGCAATTTAGTGTAGGTCGACAGAAAACATGCAACTTTCGAAAAAAAAAAAAGTCTGGAACTGATTTCGAATTAGCAACACCAAAAATAATATTTATCTGGCATATCATCCTTCACCTAGCAGTTATTTGATTGGTTAGTCACTGGCTATTTTCCTAGAATTCCTCCAGTCATGACCATATATGGACATTTATTGTTCTTACCAAAATGTACCGTCTCCGCAACGAGGATTGGCTACAAGAATTCACTTCTCTACATTGTATTTATTGCTTACCTTGATGATACACTGTAAACGATGACTGATTTTTCCAGTCTTCCTCCTGATATTATCCATAAAATGGAATCTCTGCCATTGCTTCTTGTTCCCAGTACTTTTTCGCCTAAGATGACATTCAGTATGTTGTTATGTCAGAAGACATGAATGAAATGAGCAGATGGTGCTCGTAAGCCTGGGAGGGCCGACCATCTAAGGGCAGAATCCTCCTACAGAAAGGACAATCTGCTGCCTTGCAAGAAGATTGGGGACAATCAAAGGCTAAGGAAAGCAAACCTGAATAAAATGCTGGCTGAAATCGGATGCACTGGGCCATTGGCGCAGAACACAGTGCAACGTTTTAACAGGTATTCAATCAGAATGGATCTAACAGACTCTAATTATGATGTTCTGTCTGTGGAGTTCCCCCTAGGTAGGTGGAATGCTGGGCCACGTGCCACGAAGGGGTCCACCCCAAGTTATTGATGGCTACCCTGGCCCATTTTGGATTGCCCCCAGTACACTGACCTGAGAAGAGCAATGTGGTCCACATATGATAAAATAGAAAGTTGAGGGATAAGATTTTATATCTCGTCGCTCATCCTACCTCTCCTCATGTAGCATACACATCTCTCTCTCTCTCTCTCTCTCTCTCTCTCTCTCTCTCTCTCTCTCTCTTCTTCTTCTTCTTCTTCTTCTTATTTCAACATCCTACTTTCCTCTCCCTCCACCTGATCATCTAACATGTAGTTATAGATAATTGTACTTCATCGTTTGTTGTCGTTGTCCCTATATTCTGAAGAAGGCCACAGGCAGAAACGTCAGTATTGTGTTGTGTTCCTTCCTTGTAAAGCTGTCACCATACCTTGGAGTGTTTACCACACCCCACTACTGGCTCCTTGCTACCAGATTTACCGCAGCATTGCAATTATTTGCCTTTCTTCCTGACATTTTAGTAGTTAGGGTTATACCACTCATAACAAAAAAATATCAAAGAGTGGCAAATCTCAGAGTTTATGAGTTGCAATATTGAAACTTTAACAATGAAAATGTTTAGATTTTGAGATACAGTTTCTTCCATCATTTTGAATGTTTAATAGAAGAACATGCCTTATCTTTCTGGAAAGACACAAATGAGGAAGTAAACTAAAGCATCAGCTACAAACAACCGTGCCGTGAACTGGTTGTTCTGTCCTTATCTCTGGTACAAAAGTGAAGGTCATGTTTAGTTTAAACTTGCGAGAAGAGTGTGCTGTCAACGTGTATGTTGGGGCAGGGGTGGGGGGGGGTGTCAGTGGAATAAAAGATGATCCACTGTTTCCTTAAGGTCACTGCAGAACATACACCTTGATATATACAAACAAGTTAAAGTGTCGAATAAGAAGGACATGCTGTGTTGGTTTTAGACTTGATGAGGTCTTAAGCTAAATGAAAATCTGAGCGGGACCTTCCCCTAACTAAAAATATTTATCTGTCTATCTGTCTGTTTGCCTTTGAACTGGAGACGGCACACGGGGCAGAAATTCTAGTCTTTGTATCCGACTATCTTTGTTATCAAGCATGAGACCTCTCACAGGACCCGCATTGTATCTCGCCACACTTTTCTGTTCTGGGCGAATTGTTCAAATTCAGCAAGGAAATTGATGGCTACTGTTGTTGCTCTCGTCTCAGTGCTCTTTTTAGTATTTCTCTAGTTCTACCTCTTTTTTATTGTACCCCCTGGTTCCCATTTTAAAGCATGCTTTGAGATTCTCTTCTTGTCTCTTCTCATCACATGGCCAACATATGACCGCCATCTTCTCTTGATTATAGTTGATATTTTTGGATGCTTTGTCATTTCTCTTATTTCTGCACTAGTCTTAAATTCGTCCCATAGTCATCGTCATCATCGAGTGCCGTCTCCGCAACGAAGGTTGGCTACCACGGAGAGCCATTCTGCTCTGTCTCTTGCTTTGATGGTGCAGGTTGTCATAGGCTGATTTGTCCATCTTTTGATGTTACTCGTCCATGTTAGTCTTGGTCTGCCTCTTTTACCTTGTATTTTCCCGTCCAAGACCACTTTTAGGTCCCATAGTAAACGAAGTTAAAACCATATCCCGGTATGAAGAAAGTGTAGACAAAAAATAAATCCTGACAATTTGTTTGAGATCCCTCGGATCGTCTAGCATTAAGCTATAGGATATTTGACTTATATACAAGTCCGAAAAATAGGAGTAAATTGGTTAACGAAAATATTCAATATAGCTTGGCATCAACAGGAAATCACTGGAGTCTGTAGAAATGTGGTTTTACAGAAGAATGTTGAGAATGCCATGGACAGCTAAGAAGAGTAATGAAAACGTTCTGAAAGAGACCAAAGCAAGAAAAGAGCTAATATCCAATATTAGGAAGAAACAATCATAATTTTTTGGGCCATGAAATGAGAAGAAAACAACTGGAATATATTGTAACAACTGAGAAAATTGAGGGACGAAGAGATAGAGGGAAGCAAAGGAGAAAACATACCAGACAACTTATGAGAATGGCTTGGCAGAGGGTCAACAACAGAGATGATAAATAGCTGTCGAGATCGAAAGTTGTGGAGAGACATGATCACCTACGCCAGCAGGCCCGGTACTTGATGATGATGATCAACAGGAAGTGTCAGAAGACTAGAAATAAGCCATCATAATTCCAATATGGAAAAAGAAAAGCAGCAACAGAGGTTGCTATCAGTACAAAGTTATCTCCATACTTAGCCATACCGTCACATTGTATGCCATAATAATAGAGAAGAGGTTAAGACTAATTGTAGAACCTCAAATAAGCAACGCACAAATGGGTTTCAGAAGGAATAAAAGGTGTACTGTGATGCTTTTTTTCTTTGAAACAACTAACAAAAAGAAAAAAATAGGACACAATCATAGACTATACATATTAATTCATAGACAAAGAGAAAGCTTTCGAATGAGTACAAAGAGAACAACTGCGGGACTGACAACACACTGTGTTAGCCAACATTTGATCAATCTCTGCAGAAGCCTTTACGACAACAGCACCAACAAAGTAAGAACAGCAGCAGGCTATACAGACCCCTTCAAAATCAAAACTGCTGAGTGGCAGTGTTTCCAGCGTTTGACTTTTCGCGGCAAGGCGCTATGCCACTGAGTACGGGTTCGATCCTGCTTTGGTCCATATTTTTTTCTGTTGTTGATTATTTGTCATTTTTTCCGAGTGCTGTTCATTTTCTCCCCTGCTGTTCATCACATACGTGAACTACATATGCAAACTGGCAAATCAGTCCGAAAGGGAGGAAATCAACGAGCTTCATTTTCGCAGGCGAGCATGCATTGATAAACACGAAAAATAGAAGACATAGAGACTTCGTTCGTTCGTTCGCTTTCGTCAGCTTTTGACCTCTGACGAAGTCCCACCCACTCAATTTTGTGGGACTGAATTTTGCGTGTAACGTCTGTTTTATCCCATTACAGGATGCCCCTCGCCATGCAGGCAGATTTACTCCGACTTCAGAGGTACTAATTTTTAGGGAATTAGTAAAACCCAGGTGTCCTCGCCAGGGTACGAACCCGTGGTAAGCCAACAGCCTATCGATTGCGCTAACCGGACACCCTATAGAGACCTCTATACAGCTTAACAGGGGCGGAAAACAACGTAAAATGAAAATCAACATAAACAAGTCAGAAGTAAAGGCGCTATCAAAAGAAGCACAATACACTAACATAACGATAGATGGCAATATAATAAAACAAGCGAAGGAATTCAAATACTTAGACAGTACCCTGACATATAACAACATGCAAGAAACAGAAATAGATTCAAGTACTAGCAAAACTTGTCAAGTTATTGGACATAGTTCACACACTACTGTCCAACAAAGAAGTAACGTTAGAGATATTTATAGACTATCTTTATCCCAAAGTTGTGCTACCAGTGCCAGACATGGACCTTAGACTCAAGAACTATTAGAAAAATAACCACCACAGAAATAAAGTGTGCCTGACGCATGACAGGAACCAGCCTGATAGAAAAGATCAGAAATGAAGTGTTTCAACAAAGACTAGGAACGGAACCAGTTATTGAATACATAAAGCAACAGCAGATCAAGTAGTTCGGGCATGGGATAAGACATCAAGAACTAAATCTAATACAAGTTACCAAAAAATGATACGAGAACACCAGATCAAGAGGTCGACCAAAAAAAAAGGTGGATAAACGGAATACTTCGGAGGTATAACAGCAGGAGAGGCCACGAGAAGAGCAGGAAACCGCGAACCTGTTCTCTACTCGATGCCGAATTCAGATTCAAAGAGAGAAAGAAAGAAAGAAAGAAAGAAAGAAAGAAAGAAAGAAAGAAAGAAAGAAAGAAAGAAAGAAAGAAAGAAAGAAAGAAAGAAAGAAAAGAGTAAATCCGGACCTAGGGATATGTCCTTATCAGACTTTGGTCTCTTATTTTTGTTTGGTTTTTTATGACGTCATGTGAATCTGACTTTGCATGATATTTGAATTATGACAATCAATAAAATTTAGCTTTTGTGAAAGGAGAGGTCGAGAGTACTTGGCTGCAATGAAAAGGGATCTCAGATCACTTGACCGTTTTAAAAGGGGGTAGCATGTTATGTGGCTGTTGTCACAGCTGTTTGTTTTCATTGCAAAGTAGCATTTTAATTCTAATTCTTTAAAAAAAAGTTAACAGCGTTTAAGAAAGAAGATGTCTTAGGCCTGGTACATTTCCCTTAATTTTAAAATTGATATTTTATACAAGTAGTTTCATTTTGTGACACCAAACACAAAATAGTCAGATTTTTAGCTACATAAAATATTTCTGTTTGAGTTATATTTTAGTAGAATTAAAGTCATATCAAAGTGATTTTAAGAAATGACAAATCTTAGAGCTCCGGGGCATGCAATATTCAATTTTTAAGCACAAACGATTTTTAAAATTTTTAATGCAGCATTTATATATATTTATATAATAAAATATATTAGAAGATATAATAGAAGATTTAACAGACGATATAATAGAAGATATAACAGAAGATATATTAGAAGATGATAGCTCAGTGGTTAGTGAACTGGACTACAAAGGACAGGGGGTAGGGTTAGATCCCAACTGACGGCTTCCGGGTTCACCCAGCCTTTAATGGGTACCGGATTTTTTTCTGGGAAAGTGAAGCGGCACGGGCGTAATACTGACCACATTACCCCAAAAAATCATGTGCCGAAGGTCTGTAAAATTTATGGTCACTAACACCATATTCCCTATACGCCACTTGGCGTGACGTGGGTACTTTACTTTTTTTTATATTATATGATATCATAGAAGATATAACAGAAGAAGCATGTATATTTTATCTTTTTTTAAAGACACAAATAATAAAATTAACTAAAGTATCAGTGACAAACAACTATGAATTATAAAACGGGGTAGAAACTTGAATAATGTTGGGTGTCGCTAAACTAATCATGCGAGTGTGGTGTAGTGTGTAATATTCATAGTAGTGATTCGAATACAACACGGCGATTAATTACCCGAGCCATAGTGGTAAACTCGACACGAGTCACTGGTATTGTGTCATAACACTTCAGCAATCGTAGCCGGTTCGGTCTTGAAAATCGTCTCTTAGTCCAGTTGGGTTCGCTGTCCCCACAAGGCATGAACATATGCTCTCATACAAATAGGATGCCTGTTACATATTTCTTACTCTATTGCGCACCCGCACCTATACATATGTGTACATTTGTCTGCATGTGTATTTGCACATTTGGACACCTTTAGGTGTTTGTTTTACGTGCTTTGTAGTAATATATACAGACGTATGCGTTTATGAATGTACGGTTACGTATTCATGCGTTTGTGCACATCTGTTCGTTGTGCACACCCATAGCAGCAGCTATACACACATTTATATGTTTGCTTGGGTACGTAAAAAAATGGTCCACGTGGATAAACTTTTTTTGGGATTCAACTCATATAAAAGTTCCCAGTAATAGTTGAGTCTGGGATCTTGTGCCCACCTCCATATAATTTTAGAACCCTTAACGGTTACTGCATTTCACACCTGTGACCGCCCAGTCAGCCGGTCATATCAATTTCAGTCCAGTCGGTGCCTGACCAAGCTCTGGACCACAGGGAAGTGACTTATTTCCCTTTTTTGAGAGTCTAGCATATTATCGCCATGTAGTTAGATTTCTGTGTATAGCTTTTTATATTTTTGTGTTGTTTGTTATTTCAGCTGAAGGCCTTCTTGGCAGAAACTTCGTTTTACTTTTGTTTTGTTTCTCACCTTCGTAAAGCTGTTACCATACCACTTTTTACTTTTTTCCCCCATTCTTATCATCAGCTTTACAGCAGCTTCGCATCTTGATGCCTTAACCGCAATAAAATACGGCGCTGAGTTATTTCCCTTCCCCTACGTGTCTCTTATAATGACTGTATGTGGAAAAACACGACATGAAAATGAAAAGACATGAGAATATAATATGATTTTCTCTCTACACATGACCAATCCTTTATGATAGACAGAGCTGTATAATTACAGCACCATTCATGTTTTTAATCAGGAATAAACACACATTTCACAAGTGAGCAAAGTAATGAACAAGTCATGTCCATAGGAAGAGAGAATCGCACTTGAACATGCCAATAGAGTACTAAAATACTAATGGGCGGATTTCACACACATCTATGAATAGATTTCTTTAAAAATTGCAATGTGTACGTGGATCAAGAAATCATCATCCGCTATTCAAATATTTGGACGGCTGACTCATCTCCCGAAGCACAAAAATGTGTCAGCACAACAAAAAAATATCTCAAAGCATTTTTTCATTCTCACTTAGGTGGCAATTATGATTACTTGTTACTGATCAGGGGCGGAAGTTCGTCGTAACGGAAATAAAATGTCCAAGGAAAGCTTCGAGATTCTTCTGCTACTTCTCCTTCTTCTTCAGCGATCGGCTATTGTTATGCAGACATTTGGATCAGCTTGTGTCTCTAACAAGACGATGATTTAGATCAGCTTGTGTCTCTAACAAGACGATGATTTAGATCAGCTTGTGTCTCTAACAAAACGATGATTTAGATCAGCTTGTGTCTCTAACAAGACGATGATTTAGATCAGCTTGTGTCTCTAACAAGACGACGCCTTTGAGTTCATCGCAGCTTCCCCATAGTTGTCATGTAGGATTGTTTCTGTTGGAAATATTTTGTTCTGGTGGGTGTTTAAAGTTCTGCAGTTCTGGCTCATATTTTCTAAGCAACTCCCCTCATTCTGTTTTCCGGGCTTTCTTCATGCTTGTTTTTATTTCTTTTAAGCTCTGAGGTTGTTTAGACTGTGAAGATTTTCGCCTGATTTTGCAAGTTCATATACTTTCTCATTTCCAGGGATGCCACGATGTGCTGGTAACCACCACAGGACTAGTTCTGTCTTTTCTGAAAGCAAGTATATGCTGTTCTTTAATTCTGAGTGAGTCTGTCCTATAAAGTTTATTAACCTGATAAAAACAATGTATGAAGGAACAAAATGTAGTGTGGTGCATGAAGGACAGCTTACAGAAGCATTTGAAATAAGAACAGGAGTAAGGCAAGGATGCCTTCTGTCTCCATTTCTCTTTCTACTGGCCATAGATTGGATTATGAAAATAACTCAAAACAACAGAAATGGGATCCAGTGGTCACTGACCAAACAACTTGATGATTTAGACTTTGCTGATGACATAGCTCTCCTATCACACAGCCACCAACAGATGCAAGATAAAATGAGTATATTAGATGAGAGATCACAACAGCTAGGACTAAAGATTAATAGAGATAAGACCAACATTATGAGAATTAATGCAGTTGGCAATAACCAAATAAAACTAGGAGAAATACCTCTACTAGACGTACAATCTTATATATATCTGGGCAGTAATATAGATAAAGAGGGAGGAACAGAAAACGATACCAAAATAAGGATATCAAAAGCAAGAGGAGCTTTCATTGCACTGGGAAACATATGGAAATCCAAAGAAATTAGGCTAAATACAAAAATACAAATTTTCAACTCCAATGTTAAGTCGGTTCTATTATATGGCTGTGAAACATGGAGAATAACAAAATTGACAATCACGAAGGTACAGACTTTCATTAATGGATGCTTGCGCAGAATAAAGGGATGGAAATGGCAGGACAAAGTCACAAACGTGGAATTATGGAAATGTACCGGTCAAATACCAGTGGATAAAGAAATACAGCGAAGACGATGGCGATGGATAGGACACACACTACGGAAACCAACTGAGAGTATTACACAACAGGCCCTTTTTTGGAATCCCCAGGGGAAAAGACAAAGAGGAAGACCAAGGAATTCTTGGAGAAGACAGATTGAAGCAGAGATGAAGATGATGGGGAAGACATGGAATGATCTTAAAAGAATTGCAAAAAACAGAACGACTTGGAAAGTGTTTGTTGAAGACCTATGCTCCACTGGGAGCTAAAAGGTAGAAGAAGAAGAAGAGTCTGTCCTATTTTTGGCTTACATTACTTGTATGACTGACTTTGCATCTGTGAGAATGATAATTTTTAGACTTGAGACCTTTTGCTTGTTCAGAATTTATATGGCTGGTTGGAGTGTCATTGCCTTAGCTCTAAAATGTGTGCATCTTTCTCCGGCTGGAAGAGAGTATGTTTCTGTCTTTCCACCTGGGAAGGAGGTATAGATGCCACTGCCACCTTGTTTGAAGCTTCAGCTGCCGATCCAACTGTGAAAACCCGTGTCCATAAATCTTTGAGGTAGTTTTCCTGGAGCATGATGAGTGATAGGGCTCTCATTTCGGTCTCGGGTTGCTCCGTGTGGAGACTATTTCTGGAACATCTGGGATTGTTTTTGTTTTATTTTATCAATGTGACCATGGTTCGGGTGTGATGGGAATGCACAGATCTTTGTTTTTGTTTTATTTTATCAATGTGACCATGGTTCGGGTGTGATGGGAATGCACAGATCTTTGTTTTTGTTTTATTTTATCAATGTTACCATGGTTCGGGTGTGATGGGCATGCACAGATCTTTGTTTTTGTTTTATTTTATCAATGTGACCATGGTTCGGGTGTGATGGGAATGCACAGATCTTTGTTTTTGTTTTATTTTATCAATGTGACCATGGTTCGGGTGTGATGGGAATGCACAGATCTTTGTTTTTTTCTAAAGAATGTGAGTGTTGCCTTAAGGTTTTCCTTGCAAGATGGTTTGAGCTCTTCCTTTGGAGTCTGTTTTTTGTTTTGTATTGGAATTTTTGGTGCAGTGGGTGATTTAGTTGCCTTTTACACTTTTCAAACTGGACGAGAGGCTTATAGATACAATTAGGCATGAAACCACACACATAGACAACTACACGCATAGACAACAACATGCATAGACAACTTCACATAGACAACTACACACATAGACAACTACACACAGAGAACTACACACATAGACACCAAATAAAATTATTTATCTCTCTACAGAGAATGTCTTGTGGTTCTATACTATACATGACATATAAGAAGAGGAGACGGGGACAGAATAAGATGACCTCATGGGGTGGGCAACATTTAATTAAATAAAACAAAGAAATGGTTGAGGCTGTTAAAACAGGACTAGAACAAAACCTCGAAACCCGATGAGGTATAAAAGGAAGTGAAGAAAAATGATGAAATAAGAGGAATGTTTATATCACACTTCACTAGGAAGTTTGTTAACACTGGAAATGATTGTACTGAAATAGTCTAGTAATGAGAGCAGCGCTTTGTTTATTTAAATCAATGAACAAGAAGTGACGTACGATCTATTGTGAGGGATACACATATTAACAGTCACGATGTGCATAATGCAAACTAAGCATTTTATATCGTATTCATGACTTGCTATGGTGAGTTGCTAATAGCCTTCCTTGCAAGCTTACGCCGTGCAGACCAATGTTCACACTCTAAAAAATAAAATTTACGATTATAAGTACGATTTTATAATAAAAGTCAAGTAAAGGTTCCCTCCACGCCTTGCTAGGCGTATGGGGAATATGATGTTAATGACTATATTTTTCTATACCCACCGCACATTTTTGAGTGATGTGGTCGGTATCACGCCAGTCTGCCTTTACTTCCCAGAAAAATCGCTGGTGCCCCTTTTCAGAGGCTGGGTGAACCCCGTAGCCTTGTCAGTCCGAAAAAAAAACTTCCACCACTGCTGGGGATCGAACCAGGATCTGGTCAGGAAGCGAGCACACTAACCACTCAGCCACCGAGGCTCCAAGGATTAAAACATAAAAAAAAAGTAACGTGCAACCGTTACGCCAAGTGGGGTATAATGAATTTAGTGTTAGTAACCATAATTTTTACAGACCTTCGGCACATGATTTTTGGGGTAATGTGGTCGGTATTATGCCATTGCCCCTTTACTTTCCCAGAAAAAAAAATCCGGTATACATTTAAGGCCGGGTGAACCTGGAAGCCGTTGATCAGGATCGAACCCGACCTCTTGTCCTTTGTAGTCCAGTTCACTAACCACTGAGCATCGCGGCTCCAATATGAAACACAATAATACAAATAATTCAGTGAAATATATAGTAATATAATAGAAAATTAAACGTTATCAATTTGTATATGGAAGCAAAGGTGCCTAACAGCAACAGAGCTAACGTCGTCAGCGACTCATAGCTGATAGCTTAAGCCAGGATCGGTGAATTATAACCACCCAGACTCTACCTTGCCACTAGTAGCAGACTAACCAGTCTAGTCTGGCCAAATGTTTAGGGACTGAGATGGAAGGCAACCTGCTGCTCAAAAACGTCATGCAGATGACGGATGTTTTGGACCGAAATGTGCAAATATGACAGCGTGTTTTTTTTTTTTTTACTGCAGACAACACAACACATTTACGCCTATTTAACGTCATTTTAAGGGAGAATGACGAAAAAGGATAACTTGAATCGTGATTGGTGCACGAGAACTATCCAGGTAAACTATTCTTGAAATAATCGATTGAACCAAAGAAATCAGAGCAAACAAGCAAGCAATTTGTATATAAATGTTTTATTTTAATATTAATAATTGATTTAATATATTATTATTTATATTATAATGTATGAACATTTCGGGAGCCGCGATAGCTCAGTGGTTAGTGAACTGGACTACAAAGGACAAGAGGTAAGGTTCGATCCCAACCGACGGCTTCAAGTTCACCCAGCCTTTAATGGGTACCGGATTCTTTTTTTCTGGGAAAGTAAGGCGGCACGGGCGTAATACCGACCACATTACCCCAAAAATCATCTGCCGAAGGTCTTTAAAATTTATTGTCACTAACACCATATTCCCTATACGCCACTTGGCGTGACGGGCGTCTTTACTTTTTTTTTTTTTTTATATATACTATAGGCACATTTCGATAAACAAAAACGACTTTTTAAAAATGTCATTCTCTTCCAAAAGGCTTTCAGCGGTAAACATGATCTGTGTGACGGCTTCTCGTGTGCAGGTCGCGCGGAGAATGGAATGAGTGAACGATTCCAGATTGGAACCGGGGTGCAATAAGGATGTATTTTTGTTATCTCCCTTGTTATTTGGGATTTCCATCGATTTCATAATGCAGAAATACTGTACAGGTATTTCCAGCATTGAATGGATAGCATGAGTCTCAGTTAGGGGACATTAATTATGCAGACGACACGTTTTTTATCACTTGCAATATGAACACGGTGAAAGAAAATACTCACCTGTCATCAATATGTCACTCAAGCAAGGAAATACGAGAGTAATGAAAAATAAAATTAGCTAATATATATATTAATATATATATATATATATGGCTCTTTACTTACTTATATATATATATATATATATATATATATATATGACAAGAGATAGGGTTCGATCCCAATCGACAGCTTCCGAGTTCATCCAGCCTAAAATGGGTACCAGATTTTTTTCTGGGAAAGTTAGGCGGCATGGGCGTGATACCGACCACATTACCCCAAAAATCATGTGCTGGAGGTCTGTAAAATGTATGGTAACTGACACCATATTTCCTATACGCCACCTGGCGTGACGGGGCTCTTTACTGCCGCTTTTACTTCCATATATATATGGAAGTAAAAGCGGCAGGAAAAGATCACTTCTTATAACTCAGAAGTTGCCTAGATCTAGACGGTGATACAAAATAAAAGATTAGAATCAGAATAGCAAAGACAGCAATGACTTTCTAAAACATTGATAAAAATAAGGAAGTCAAAATTACTTTGCACGTACAAGAACAAAGCTCATAAAATCAAATGTAGTATCCACCCCTACTTAAGCATGCAAGCGCTGGAAAACAACTAAAGAAATAGAAAGTAGACTATGTGCATTTGAAATAAATGTCAGAGGAAAATACTTGGTATAGCATGGATTTTTTTTTTTTTTTTTTTTTTTTTTTGCGTTCGCTCTGCTTTTATATATATATATATTAAAATTTTTTTTTTTAAACCTGTGACGAAGTCCCTAGAGATTAGAAACTGAATTGTGCGTGTTAATCCGTTTTTTCCTGGCAGCCGCGTGCAACAGGGGTCCCTCGCCGCACAGGCAGATAACTATGTTTTTCGGAGGTACTCATATTTTTTTCCGACCATGTGTAACTGACGTTTCAAGCCAGGCCTCGCTGCTGAGACCAGGGGTGGGTGCCGCAGAGAGAAATCATAAATTAAAATCCCAACTAGTGCAGCCGGGAGTTTGAACTCACGCCCTCTCTTTCTCGAGGCTGGCGTTTTGCCTCGAGACCAACCAGCCCCCAATACCATGGAATGAATTTAAAACAAGTACAGAAATAAGAGAAACTGATATGCGTACAAATTATCAAGGAAGAAGGTGGCATGTATCAGTCATGTGGTGAGAAAAGAATACAATAGAATCGTAATGCAAACCCTCAATTCGGAAACAGAAGACAAAGAAAAGAAACCTGAAGTAAACACCAAAAAAGAACAATGAGGGGAGATTAATCGATTATTGGTATTTGTTCACTTGCTGAAATTAAGAAGTTGGGAGTAAGGACTTGTAGTGAGACACACTGCGGGCCTTCTGCAAACACTGACGATTAATGACAAAAATCATCGGGTATGGACATATTTGAATGGCCCAGGGTACTGGGTGGTCACTTGGTAGTGAGATCAAATGAATAACTCTCTGTGGGAAGTGAGATCCGATGTATAGCCCTCTTTTGGTAGTGAGATCAAATGAATAACTCTCTGTGGGAAGTGAGATCCGATGTATAGCCCTCTCTTGGTAGTGAGATCAAATGAATAACTCTCTGTGGGAAGTGAGATCCGATGTATAGCCCTCTCTTGGTAGTGAGATCAAATGAATAACTCTCTGTGGGAAGTGAGATCCGATGTATAGCCCTCTCTTGGTAGTGAGATCAAATGAATAACTCCCTGTGGGAAGTGAGATCCGATGTATAGCCCTCTCTTGGTAGTGAGATCAAATGAATAACTCTCTGTGGGAAGTGAGATCCGATGTATAGCCCTCTCTTGGTAGTGAGATCAAATGAATAACTCTCTGTGGGAAGTGAGATCCGATGTATAGCCCTCTCTCGGTAGTGAGATCAAATGAATAACTCTCTGTGGGAAGTGAGATCCGATGTATAGCCCTCTCTAGGTAGTGAGATTCGATGTCTAGCCGTCTCTGGGTAGTGAGATCCGATGTATAGCCCTCTCTAGGTAGTGAAATTCAATGTTTAGCCCTCTCTGGGTAGTGAGATTATATGTTTAACCCTCTCTGGGTAGTGAGATCCGATGTCTAGCCCTCTCTGGGTAGTAAGATTCAATGTTTAGCCCTATCTGGGTAGTGAGATCCGATGTATAGCCCTCTCTGGGTAGTGAGATTCAATGTATAGCCTTCTCTGGGTGGTGAGATTCGATGTCTAGCCCTCTTTGGGTAGTGAGATCCGATGTATAGCCCTCTCTAGGTAGTGAGATTCAATGTTTAGCCCTCTCTGGGTAGTGAGATTCGATGTCTAGCCCTCTCTGGGTAGTGAGATTCGATGTTTAGCCCTCACTGGGTAGTGAGATTCAATGTTTAGCCCTCTCTGGGTAGTGAGATTCGATGTTTAGCCCTCACTGGGTAGTGAGATTCAATGTCTAGTCCTCTTTGTGTAGTGAGATTCGATGTCTAGCTCTTTCTCTGTGTAGTGAGATTCAATGTTTAGCCCTCTCTGTGTAGTGAGATTCAATGTTTAGCCCTCTCTGGGTAGTGAGATTCGATGTCTAGCCCTCTCTGTGTATGAGATTCGACGTCTTGCTCTCTCTGTGTAGTGAGCTTCGATGTCTATCCCTCTCTGTGTATGAGATTCGATGTCTAGCCCTCTCTGTGTAGTGAGTTTCGATGTCTAGTCCTCCCTGTGTAGTGAGATTCGATGTCTAGCCAGCCCCCTCTGCGTAGTGAGATCCGATGTCTAGTCCTCTATGGTTAGTGAGATTCAATGTCTAGCACTCTCGGAAAACTTTAAAAAAAAACAACAAAAAAAAAAAACAGGGTGCCCCGTGTGCACTTACGCACGTTAAAGAAACCTTGGCAGTTAACATCGAAAAGAGAAGACCAAAATGACTACAACCAGGGCAAAAATTGTTCAGCAAAAACCTACTCATCCATGCCGAAACAAACGTGTCTGCCCGAAAGGCACACATATCGCGGCGTTGTTGTAAAACTATAGTGACACACACATCCACTTCCACTTAAAAGGTGAACACTAAGGTGAAGAAAGGATTTCTGTCCTATTTTGTCGTCATCGGCTCGAAAGAACAACCGAGAGATGTATAATGTATCAAAGAACAACAGAGAGATTTATAATGTATCAAAGAACAACCGAGAGATATATAATGTATCAAAGAACAACAGAGAGATGTATAATGTATCAAAGAACAACCGAGAGATATATAATGTATCAAAGAACAACCGAGAGATATATAATGTATCAAAGAACAACAGAGAGATATATAATGTATCAAAGAACAACAGAGAGATGTATAATGTATCAAAGAACAACAGAGAGATGTATAATGTATCAAAAAACAACAGAGAGATATATAATGTATCAAAGAACAACAGAGAGATATATAATGTATCAAAGAACAACAGAGAGATATATAATGTATCAAAGAACAACAGAGAGATGTATAATGTATCAAAGAACAACGAGAGATATATAATGTATCAAAGAACAACCGAGAGATATATAATGTATCAAAGAACAACAGAGAGATGTATAATGTATCAAAGAACAACAGAGATATATATAATATATCAAAGAACAACAGAGAGATATATAATGTATCAAAGAACAACAGAGAGATATATAATGTATTAAAGAACAACAGAGAGATATATAATGTATCAAAGAACAACAGAGAGATATATAATGTATTAAAGAACAACAGAGAGATATATAATGTATCAAAGAACAACAGAGAGATATATAATGTATCAAAGAACAACAGAGATATATATAATATATCAAAGAACAACAGAGAGATATATAATGTATCAAAGAACAACAGAGAGATATATAATGTATTAAAGAACAACAGAGAGATATAAAATGTATCAAAGAACAACAGAGAGATATATAATGTATCAAAGAACAACAGAGAGATGTATAATGTATCAAAGAACAACGAGAGATATATAATGTATCAAAGAACAACCGAGAGATATATAATGTATCAAAGAACAACAGAGAGATGTATAATGTATCAAAGAACAACAGAGAGATATAAAATGCATCAAAGAAGAACAGAGAGAGATATATAATGTATCAAAGAACAACAGAGAGATATATAATGTATCAAAGAAGAACAGAGAGAGATATATTGTATAAAAATTTGAGTAACAGGTTGTCGGCTTGTAATCAGTGATTTCAAACGTGACTTGCTCCCCGCAGCTGAAGATCATTCTACATATTGTACTTCCCTTTACCTGAAGACACCCAACACACGAAGCCGCGGTAGCTGGATGGTTAGTGTCTTCGCTTCCTGATCAGAAGGGTCCGGGTTAAATTTTCAGAATTAACGGATATTTTTTTCAAACCGACAAAGCTCCCGGGTTCTCCCAGCCTTTTAAAATAGGTACAGGTCATCATCATCATCATCGATGTCTTGCTCTAATTGTGTTTAGTAGTTCTTTTTTTTTTTTCATTTTTAGTTGTTTTAAAACTTCGTTTGTTTTCTTTTCTTTCCATCCAATTCTACCTAGTTAGAATTTCTCTCCTCGGCTTTCTTTGGACTGTTACGTGATGAGGCTCAAATCTCTTTCACGGTGGTCTGCCATATTCGTCTTTCGTGTTTTGAATATGCCTCAATACAGGTACCAAATATTTATTTGAGAAGTAAATGCGGTCTGGCGTGGTGCCAATCACATCAAGCAAAGATATGGCGTGCTTCTGGAAAAATTGGGTCAATAACACCATTGCTATTTATAGAAGTAAGCCTGAGGGCAGACATCCCAATTAGAGTGACGTTTTCAGCTGTGCGAGCAGGAGTGGTTGTGGGTAGAATGGTGTCAGCCATCTATAGTTCCTATATAACTCAAAACGTCACACTAGTAAGTGTGTTTTAGGGTTTCCCTTTCAGCCCTCAGCCTTACTTCTATAGATGGCGATACAAACACCGTATTCCACATACGCCTAGCAAGGCAAGGGGAGTGAACCTTTACTTTACCTCTACACAACTCCATCGGAGTGACCTTTCATTTCTTCCAGCACGGGAAGGTAGCCCCCCCCCCCCCCTTTCCACCTCCCCCCCCCAAAAAAAGGGGGGTGCTGAATGCTGAGACAGGGATTAAGTTAGTTTTGTACACTGTGTACACACACTGACTCAGCCGTGAATTTTGAAGAAAAAAATGTTTCTCCTATATATATGTAGGTCCAAGTACACGCATTAAACGAAATATTTAGGCAATAAAATATTAGATTATAATTATTATTTGCAATCCATTTTTTGACAATAGAAACAAGAAAAAGAGTTCTTAAATGTTATGTAGAGCCAGTCTTAACATATGGATGTGAATCATGGACAATAGGACAACAAACAAGGAAATCACTGGAGTCTGTAGAAATGTGGTTTTACAGAAGAATGATGAGAATACCATGGAAAACTAAGAAGAGTAATGAAAAAGATCTGAAAGAGGCCAAAGCAAGAAGAGAGCTAATATCCAATATTTTAGGAAGAAACAATCATAATTTTTTGGCCATGTAATGTGAAGAGAACAACTGGACTATATTGTAGCAACTGGAAAAATTGAGGCACGAAGAGATAGAGGGAACAAAGAGAAAAGATACCATACAGCTTAAGAGAATGGCTTGGCAGAAGGTCAACAACAGAAATGATAAATAACTGTCGAGATCGAAAGTTGTGGAGTGACATAATCACCTACGCCAGCAGGTCCGGTACTTGATGATGATAATTATTATTGAAATCATATTTAAATGCGTTGTCTTAACTCTAGTCTCAGTGCTATCTTATTTGTTCATATGACGATTTCTCACTGACATTGCCAGATTAAAAAAACAAAAACAAACAGCGTTACGGTGGCGGGTATAACATAATGTCGTAGTTTACTTCCTCTGTGATTACACAATGATTTCTCCTCCTCCTAGCAGTTCCTTAAAAGGCGTTAAGTTGGCGTATATAACATAATGTCGTAGTTTACATCCTCTGTGATTACACAATGATTTCACCTCTTCCTTGCAGCTTCTTAAAAATGCGCTAATTTGGCGTATAGTACACTATATATAGAAGAATAGGTAGAATTGGATGGAAGGAAAAGAAAACAAACGATGAAGTCTTAAAACAACTAAAAATGAAAAGAGAACTTCTGAACACAATTACAACAAGACAAATGCGATTCTTGGGCCATGTTAAAAGACACAACAGCCTACTGAAAGTAATCCTGGAGGGGAAAATACAAGGTAAAAGAGGCAGAGGCAGACCAAGATTAACATGGACGAGTAACATCAAAAGATGGACAAATCAACCGATGACAACCTGCACCATCAAAGCAAGAGATAGAGCAGAATGGTGCTCCATGGTAGCCAACCTTCGTTGCGGAGACGGCACTCAATGATGATGATGAGTACATTATGTCGTGCTTCACTTCTCCTGCTTTCGCCCGACGACTATTCTTTACCAGATTGCCATCCCTTCTTCGATCCCTATCTTTTTGATCAGACCCACTGTGGGAGTACGATGGTGACCACTTGTGGTTGACCAATCCTAATGGTTGTAGCTGTAGTCAGCTGACTAATTTTAATTCATTCACTCCAGGCGTCATACACGCCTATTCAATTATGCTCTTTATGCAAATATGTAGGATGGTCACAAGTTTCATAGCTGTAATAAAAGCTCGTTAAAAAAGTATCTGTGACGTATTTATCAATCAGTACTACTTATATATATATATATATATATATAGAAAGAGAGAGAGAGAGAGAGAGACATGTGTGAGACCTGTACATATTATAGATTTGCATTACTGGAGTAATATGTTATCTCTATAACTTACTAATTTGAAGATAAGAATAGTCTCTCTAATTTACTAATTTGAGGACAAGAACAATCTCTCTAACTTACTAATTTGAGGACAAGAGCAATCTTTATAACTTACTAATTTGAGGACAAGAGCAATCTTTATAACTTACTAATTTGAGGACAAGAGCAATCTCTATAACTTACTAATTTGAGGACAAGAACAATCTTTATAACTTACTAATTTGAGGACAAGAACAATCTTTATAACTTACTAATTTGAGGACAAGAGCAATCTCTATAACTTACTAATTTGAGGACAAGAACAATCTTTATAACTTACTAATTTGAGGACAAGGACAATCTCTATAACTTACTAATTTGAGGACAAGAACAATCTCTATAACTTACTAATTTGAGGACAAGAACAATCTCTATAACTTACTAATTTGAGGACAAGAACAATCTCTATAACTTACTAATTTGAGGACAAGAACAATCTCTATAACTTACTAATTTGAGGACAAGAGCAATCTCTATAACTTACTAATTTGAGGACAAGAACAATCTCTATAACTTACTAATTTGAGGACAAGGACAATCTCTATAACTTACTAATTTGAGGACAAGAACAATCTCTATAACTTACTAATTTGAGGACAAGAGCAATCTCTATAACTTACTAATTTGAGGACAAGAACAATCTCTATAACTTACTAATTTGAGGACAAGAACAATCTCTATAACTTACTAATTTGAGGACAAGAACAATCTCTATAACTTACTAATTTGAGGACAAGAACAATCTCTATAACTTACTAATTTGAGGACAAGAACAATCTCTATAACTTACTAATTTGAGGACAAGAGCAATCTCTATAACTTACTAATTTGAGGACAAGAACAATCTCTATAACTTACTAATTTGAGGACAAGAGCAATCTCTATAACTTACTAATTTGAGGACAAGAACAATCTCTATAACTTACTAATTTGAGGACAAGAACAATCTCTATAACTTACTAATTTGAGGACAAGAACAATCTCTATAACTTACTAATTTGAGGACAAGAACAATCTCTATAACTTACTAATTTGAGGACAAGAACAATCTCTATAACTTACTAATTTGAGGACAAGAACAATCTCTATAACTTACTAATTTGAGGACAAGGACAATCTCTATAACTTACTAATTTGAGGACAAGAACAATCTTTATAACTAACTAATTTGAGGACAAGGACAATCTCTATAACTTACTAATTTGAGGACAAGAACAATCTCTATAACTTACTAATTTGAAGTTAAGAATAGTCTCTATAACTTACTAATTTGAAGTTAAGAATAGTCTCTCTAACTTACTAATTTGAGGACAAGAGCAATCTCTATAACTTACTAATTTGAAGATAAGAATAGTCTCTCTAACTTACTAATTTGAGGACAAGAGCAATCTCTAACTTACTAATTTGAGGACAAGAGCAATCTCTATAACTAACTAATTTGAGGACAAGAACAATCTCTATAACTAACTAATTTGAGGACAAGAACAATCTCTATAATTTACTAATTTGAGGACAAGAGCAATCTCTATAACTTACTAATTTGAGGACAAGAACAATCTTTATAACTTACTATTTTGAGGACAAGAGCAATCTTTATAACTTACTATTTTGAGGACATGAACAATTTTTATAAATTACTAACTTCAGTACAAGAACAATCTCTATAACTTACTAATTTGAGGACAAGAGCAATCTCTATAACTTACTAATTTGAAGTTAAGAATAGTCTCTCTAATTTACTAATTTGAGGACAAGAGCAATCTCTATAACTTAATACGTGCGGTCCAAAATGATAATGATAACTGATTCTCTTCTGATTTTTCTTCTTCTTCTCTTCTTCATTTGCCTTTCAGCGTCGAGGGAAGATATAATTTGTGGCTTTTTGCTCTTCTGCTTTCCGCTGCTGCCGTTTTGTTTCCTATTGTTTCTAACATTCTACCAATCCATCTTTTTCCTAGTCGACCCTTGGGTCTGGCGTTTTCGCAGCGTTTAAGGAAGGCTTGTTACGTAGTGTTTTGATCTTTTTGCCTTATCACATAGACAAGCCGTAAGCCGCGATAGCTCAGTGGTTAGTGCACGGGACTACAAAGGACAAGAGATAGGGTTCGATCCCAACCAACGGCTTCCAGGTTCACCCAGCCTTAAATGGGTACCGGATTTTTTTTTCTGGGAAAGTGAAGCGACACAGGCGTAATACCGACCACATTACCCCAAAAATCATGTGCCGAAGGTCTGTAAAATTTATAGTCACTAACACCATATTCCCTATACGCCACTTGGCGTGACGGGGACACTTTACTTACTTACTTTACTTACATAGCCAAGCCGTTTTATCTCTTGTTTATTTATGTATTCTACGGGGTTATTCATATAAAGCTTTTTCTTCAGTTCTTCATTTCTTATCTTATCTCTCGTTCCTAACAACTGTCTCAGCTGCCTGAAATGAATGAATGTTTGAATGGAGAACGTCCGGAGTCACCATTTACAGGAAATGTCTATATAGGATCTAACTTGTGTTATGTTTGTTTTTAAAGCAATTTCTACATTGAGAGCGTCTCAGAGGCAGTAGTGCAAACATTAGAAACACGCTCAACAAGTTCTACAACTTATTCAGATCTAATTCAAGCAAACTTTGCAATACTTTACATTAAAAGAAAAAGTAATCCCTGTAGCTTTATTAAGCCATCATTATTCTAAAGTTATTTAGGCTAAGTGATCCACTTCTTTTTCAAGTTAGAACACATCTCGACGGTCACTCTGGGCAGTTGCCTAAGCTGTTTATAGAATTAAAATAGTTCTATTCCAGTGCTGGCCAAACGGCGACCCGCGGTTCATATCCGGCCCGTCGGTCTATTTTTCTTGGCCATCTAAGCACCCACAGAAACTACTGTATTAATATCTATCAATAAAAACCAAAGTTCCAGTCGCTTTAAAGAAAAAAAATTTGATGGCGGCAATAATCAATGGCTTTGTTTATAGTTGTCGCTACAAAGTTGCTTTCCTGTGTCACGTGATAGCGTGCAAGCATTATTATTTATTAGTAAATCACATCATGTATGACATCAAATTTAGCGACAGACGAATTCATTGGACAGCTATCACCACTATTGTCCAACAAGGAAATAACTCTAGAGGCAAAACGGGCACTCTACAATACAATCTTGATCCCAACGTTGTGCTACCAATGCCAGACCTGTACCCTAGATGCAAGAACAATCAGAAAAATATCCTCTACCGAGATGAAATGTGTTAGACGAATGACAGGAAACAGTCTGAGAAACAGGATCAGAAATGAAGAACTGATGAAAAAGCTAGGAATAGACCTCGCCATAGAACAAAAAAAAAAAAGAAGTAAAGAGACAACAGATAAAATGGTTTGGCCACGTGACAAGGCAGGAGTAATCAAAACGCAACGAGCCCTCAATAAACGTTGCGATGATACCAGACCCAAGGATCGACCACGAAAAAGATGGTTCGATGAAATATTAGAAGCACTAGGAAACATAACAGCAGCAGAATCGAATAGAAGAGCAAACGGCCGCAAATTATATCTCCCCTCGACGCTTAAGGGAAATAAGGAAGGAAAGGAAAGAAGATATCACATCATGTAATTTTTGACGATACTCTAAGTTTGGTCCTCTGGTCCCGGCATTGGCTATAATCTGGCTCTCTGTCAACTTTAAGTTGGCCACCACTGGTCTATTCTCAAGTAAAAAAACGTCTCAGATCTGACAGTCGCGATTACATCATATTGTATTTTATGAAACAGTCGGAAAAGAAGAATTATTCAAACGGTTTATCTTCACCATTAAGTGTCATGTACATAGACGAAGGCAATCATGTCTCTCCAAGTATTCCTTCCACTTGTATTCCTTGACCATTCTAAGTATTCCTGCCACTGGTATTTCTCGACCATTCCATATATGATTGTCACTTGTATTCCTTGATCTTTCTAAATATTCCTCCACTGGCATTCCTTGAACTTTCCAAATTTTTTTGTCACTGGTATTACTTGAAATTTCCAAATATTCTTGTCACTGGTAATCCTTTACCTTTCAAAATATTCCTGCCACTTGTATTACTTGAAATTTCTAAATATTTTTGTCACTGGTATTCCTTGATCTTTCCAAATATTTTTGTCACTGGTATTACTTGAAATTTCTAAATATTTTTGTCACTGGTATTACTTGAAATTTCTAAATATTTTTGTCACTGGTATTCCTTGATCTTTCCAAATATTTTTGTCACTGGTATTCCTTTACTTTTCCAAATATTCCTGCCACTGGTATTACTTGAAATTTCCAAATATTCTTATCACTGGTATTCCTTTACCTTTAAAAATATTCCTGCCACTGGTATTCCTTGATCTTTTCAAACATTCATGTCACTGACATTCCTTAATCTTTCTAAATATTCCTGCTACAAGTATTCCTTGACCGCCAATATTCCTGCGGCTAGTATTCCTTGGCTGCCAATATTCCTGCGCCTGGTATTCCTTGACCGCCAATATTCCTGCGGCTGATATTCCTTGACCGCCAATATTCCTGCGGCTGATATTCCTTGACCGCCAATATTCCTGCGGCTGGTATTCCTTGACCGCCAATATTCCTGCGGCTGATATTCTTTGACCGCCAATATTCCTGCGGCTGATATTCCTTGACCGCCAATATTCCTGCGGCTGGTATTCCTTGACCGCCAATATTCCTGCGGCTGGTATTCCTTGACCGCCAATATTTCTGCCGCTGGTATTCCTTGACCGCCAATATTCCTGCTACAAGTATTCCTTGACCGCCAACATTCCTGCCGCTGGTATTCCTTGACCGCCAATATTCCTGCGCTGGTATTCCTTGACCGCCAATATTCCTGCCGCTGGTATTCCTTGACCGCCAATATTCCTGCTACAAGTATTCCTTGACCGCCAACATTCCTGCCGCTGGTATTTCGTGACCGTTCCAAAAATCCCTGCCACTTGTACTCCCATCTGACCTTTACCAAATATTCATTCCATTGGTAATGTTACACTGCCCACTGACTCTTCCCATGGCAAACTGTTAAGATCTCTCTGATTTTTTTGTCCTTGTCTATCTCTACCTCTCTTTGTCGTTTATTCCGCTTTCCCTGATGATACACAACTATTACCACTACTTCTACTACTACCACTTCTACAACTACCACTACTACTGTTACTTCTACTGCTACCACTACTACTACCACTACTACTACTACCACTACTAGTACTGCTAATTAGCGGCTCCTTGCTACCAGCTTTACCGCAGCAATGCAATTATTTGCCTGTTCCAAAACTACTAATTACCATTGGATGCTCATAAACACTAACAATAACTACGCTCTTATCGTTATGCACAACTACATCACGATCATTTATATACGAAAACGGTCTTAACTGATTACCTAAAGAGGACATCCTGTCACTGCCTATCTGTGGTATATTCACAATGTCTCACGCTAAATAAAGAATAAAGGTATGTACAGGAAAAGGAAAGTATTGAAATCCCTTGAGATTTTATGGACTGTCTCCCTTGAATGAATTACATTTCTATATATGGTCAAGCGTCGTCGTTGCTATTTCATGGAAAGAGTAGTAAAGCGAATCCATATATGGCTATGCCGGCTTAGTCACATGGTAACTTCGCTTTTGTTTTGTTTTTCGTTCCGTCTCGGATGGCTATAAATAGTCAGTGTCGCCACAGTCGTTGTCGCATTCGAGATCAGGCGGAGCTGCGGGTTAAGACAAATTTGTTTCCACGTGTGAGTTTATATCCACTTAACAACTAACCAACATGAATGATGATGATGTTGCCGCTCTGGTCGTAGACAATGGCTCTGGTATGTGCAAAGCTGGATTTGCTGGAGACGATGCCCCAAGAGCCGTCTTTCCCTCCATCGTTGGTAGACCACGTCACCAGGTAAGGTTTATCTTTTTTTTTTAACTATTGTTCTATAATTTTCTTCGTCTTCAAAACTATATCCCCCCCCCCCCCCCCAAAAAAAAAAAAAAAAAAAAAAAAAAACCCAAAAAAACCTAAGACTGCGCTGCTGTTTACTGTAACTTGTAACCATTTCAGAAATGTTATATATTTTTCTTGTAAAGTGTAAAGACAGTACATGAGTACAGCACATGTCTAAAATTATAGTACAAATATCATATCACATTTTAATAAAAAAAATCATCAAGTGTTAAGATGATTAATTTTGTATAGTAAAAAAAAAACGATTTTTAATTGTGCTTTTAACTAATTAATCCGTATTTTATGTGACATGCATAACAAATAACAAAACCTAGTAAAACATGTACTGACAGTACTGACTGAACTAATATCAACAAATCATGATGAAACCAAAAACAGGTGCATCAGTCTTAGATTTCCTTGTCTTCAGATTACATATTGAAGGTCCACATTTGTCCATGGCTTGTACTACCAGTACTTGAGTGCTGTGCCTCATTATGCACTTGTTGGAGTAATCAAATAATGAAAAAGTTTTTTTCAGATTTTAAAACAAAAACACTATTGATTGATTATTATGATGTAAACTCCATATTTAAACAATAAAACATTTTAATGAGTGAATTCATGGAGTGCAGGAGTGTGTAACTTGCCAAATGTAATCACTAATGGTACTTTGTTTAATTCACAATTAATATATTATATTACTATTTATTACACTTCACTCACAATCATATTACTGTTACAGTATTACGCTTCACTCACAATTATATTATTATTAACACTCCTCAAAATTATATTACAATTACCACTCACAACTTATTACTATTACACTTCACAACTGCCACAATCACTCTAGACCATTCAAAGATCATTTGTAGTTGATTTTCCTTATTCTATTAATTATGTTACATGAATACGTAGCTTGTTATTTAACTAACAGCGTAATTACTGCAATTAATGAAATGATTAAATGATATACTAATACTTCTATATGGATACTATAGTGGTCACATTTTGTTATATTTAATATTAGTGAAGGTGCTTTTCAATTTCAACTAGTTCTTCAACTAGTTCCAGTCAAACAAGCTCAGGAAAAGTGCTCTAGTTTTAGAAGATTGATTTCTGTAGACTTGTCACTAATAAATGTTTGGTTTGTGTCATTGCAGGGTGTGATGGTTGGTATGGGCCAGAAAGACAGCTATGTTGGTGATGAGGCCCAGTCCAAGAGAGGTATCCTGACACTCAAGTATCCCATTGAGCACGGTATTGTCACCAACTGGGATGACATGGAGAAGATCTGGCATCACACCTTCTACAATGAGCTGAGAGTTGCCCCTGAAGAACATCCAGTCCTGCTCACAGAGGCTCCCCTCAACCCTAAAGCCAACAGAGAGAAGATGACACAGATCATGTTTGAGACCTTCAACACACCAGCCATGTACGTAGCCATCCAAGCCGTGTTGTCCCTGTACGCCTCAGGTCGTACCACTGGTATTGTGTTGGACTCTGGTGATGGTGTCACTCACACTGTCCCCATCTATGAAGGTTATGCTCTCCCTCATGCCATCATGAGACTCGACCTTGCTGGCCGTGACCTTACAGATTACCTGATGAAGATCCTCACAGAGAGAGGCTACAGCTTCACCACCACCGCTGAGAGAGAAATCGTACGAGACATCAAAGAGAAGCTTTCCTACGTTGCCCTGGACTTTGAGCAGGAAATGGCAACAGCTTCCCAGTCATCTTCCCTTGAGAAGAGCTACGAGTTGCCTGATGGACAGGTCATCACTATTGGAAATGAGCGTTTCAGATGCCCAGAAGCAATGTTCCAGCCATCCTTCCTTGGTATGGAGTCTGCTGGTATCCACGAGACCACCTACAACTCCATCATGAAGTGCGACGTTGATATCCGTAAAGACTTGTATGCCAACACTGTACTGTCTGGTGGTACCACTATGTACCCAGGCATCGCTGACCGTATGCAGAAAGAGATCACAGCCCTTGCTCCAAGCACAATGAAGATCAAGATCATTGCTCCACCTGAACGTAAATACTCCGTCTGGATCGGAGGCTCCATCCTGGCTTCCCTGTCCACCTTCCAACAGATGTGGATCTCCAAACAAGAATATGATGAATCTGGTCCATCAATAGTCCATAGAAAGTGCTTCTAAACATATTAAATTAAGCTAAACTGTATCAATTGGTGCATCCATGATGCATTTAATTTAATTCTAGAAACGCAAATGGTGAAATGCTCAAAAACAAAAGATAATGCCACAAAGTTTGTTAGATCTGAAAGAAAAAGTGATCATGTAAAAATTTTATTTGACTCGGGTCATTTATTGTTCACTATGTTTATGCATAATTGTACATTCTAAGTCTATTTTTTACATGATTAAAATAATGTGAATTTCCCCCTCCCCCTGATTTGTAAATATCTAGTATGTTTTGTTCATTGATTTAAATTAATAAATGTTTGCTGTGTGTGAATGACGTCTTGTTCGTGAATGTGTATTTGTAAGGGGGCCTAAATGATGACCATTTAGCATTTTAATGAGCTATCGGGTATTTTTAAATTCACTTCTTGCTTTTGGTGGAGGTATGGAGATTTACAAGTAAAGCTTATCTGAAGGAAATACATTAAGAATGAGAACTTTCTGACTGAAACCAGTACTGGACACGTCATTGTGGTTGAAATGGTCATCGTTGTAAGGACAACGGACTTTGACAGTGGAGAGTACAAACGCCATGGCTTATCTATCTAGACTATAAACTGGGAGTGAAGTCCATTGTTATCAAGGCAGAACATATGTTCTGGACATATCAGAGGATGCATCAACCAGTATAGGCTAAACTGGCATATTTAGTAGCTTTGTGTTATGGACGCTTTGAGGAAAATATTTACAGCATCCTATGGGCGTGTCTTGCGTGCTGGGATGATCCTCGACTGAACAAATGTTCGGGAGAATACATAATATATACAAACCAGATTCCAACTTATAGAGTTTGCAGTTAAGTTTTTGAAAGGCAATGATCAGAAATATGTGCTCAGATTGGTCATTGCACAAAAAGAAAAAATTAAACAATTTTAGAAGTCTAAGTTGGATGCATTCACATATCTTTATGCATCATTACAAAGGTGGCACTTCATATGTAGATGTTACAGCAAGATTATGAGCTATACTAGAGTTGAGAATATCTAGACAACCAAACCTGATTTATTTAGTACAAATGTCAAAATAGTTCTATTGAGTGAATTAGATACATGGACAAACAGGCTTACTTAGCAAAACTGGCCTGACGCCATTAAACAAAATATTTTATGGCAAAGAACATCAATCCACAGTGGAAGAAATTTACACACACAAAAAAAAAAAAACTTGACTTACAGATAAGGACACGGGTTTATAAAGCATTTCCAGAATGTCAAACGAAGCAGACAGAATTAAGTAGTTAAAGCAAAATATATTGAAAATGGTGTTCTTCGAGTTAAGCAGTTAATGGATTAATTACTATGCAAATATCTCGTTTCCCTGGCAAGTCTGTAATAGTTGTTTTCACTGTAAATTGTAGTATATCCAAGGTAGTTGTAGTTCTGAACTGTCTCCAGGTCTACTCCTTCAATTTTTGTATCCACTTGTGGGTTTTGAGTATTTCCTTTGTTTATGATCATAGTTTTAGTCTTTTTGATATTCATATCTAGTCCATATTTTTTGCTTATCATGTTTATTTCATTAAGTAATTGTTGTAGATCTTTAGGATTTTCTGCTAGTAGTACAGTATCATCAGCATATCTTAGGTTATTGTTTATCTTTCCATTAATTTGTAGGCCTTGCATCTATCTGATGTTTTTAAAGATTTGCTCAGTGTATAGATTGAACAAGCTTGGTGATAGGATGCATCCCTGTCTTACTCCTCTTTCTCTTTATATTTTATTATTGCTGTTAGCTCCCAGTATAGATGACATATTAGTCGTATGTCCATGTCATCTAGATGTATCTCTTTTAGGCATTCTATAAGTTGTTTGTGGTGTACTCTATCAAAAGCTTTGGTGTAGTCTATGAAGCAGGCATATATTGGTTTGTTTACTTCTATGTACTTTTCGATTAATGTTCTCATGCAGAATATGGCTTCTTTTGTCCTGCTATTTTTTCTAAATCCAAATTGCTGTTCATCTAATTCAGTATTGATTTTATTCTGAATTCTTTCCTTGTATAACTTTTAGCAAGATTTTTGTAACATGGCTCATTAGGCTTATTGTTCTAAAGTCACTGCATTCAACTGCACCATTCTTTTTTTTTTAGGCAATGCAATGAAAGTTGATGTTTCTAGTTCATTGGGTATGTATCCTGTGTGGTATATGTCATTGCATATGTCTGTAATCACTTCAATGCCAAAATCTTCTAGTGCCTGTATCATCTCTATCTGTATGCTGTCAGGTCCTGCTGCTTTTTCCACCTCAGATTTTAAGATTTTATAGCCTGGTGTACATTTTATAACTGGTTTCTTGTCCCTTTGATTATGAAATAGTTCTGCTATATATTCCTACCATCTATCTATAACATCTTTATTATCTGTTAGCATTTTTCCTTTGTCTGCAATGCATTCACCTTCTGTGGCTTTTTTATTTGTATTAGTCATTCTCTTTATTTCTGTGTGCATTCCTCTTAAGTCTTGTTTGATTTCCATAGTTTCTATTTCTATACATTTTTGGCTGAGCCAGCCTTCTTTTGATTTTTTTGCACATTTTGCGTATTTCATTATCTATTTTATTGTATTTGGCAGTGTTCTTCACTTGTCTCCTTTCTTCCATTTTTTCTAAGATTGTGTTGGTTGTCCTTTTTTGTTTTTTATTCTTTTCTCTTTTGGGTAAGGTGTCACAGGTTTCTTGTATGCTATTCTTTATGCATTGCCATTTGGTTGCTACTTTTTCATCAGGATTTTTTCTTCTGTATTGCTCAATTCCTTCTTCTAGCAGCTTCTGTTATGTGTTATTTACTTGTGTTGTATAGGTATCTTTAATATCCTTTTGATTTAAAGCTTTTATATATCTAGTGGATTTGTTGATGTATTTGACTTTTGCTTGTTTCTCTTTAGTTTGATTTTTATTTTAATCATTACAGGATTGTGATCTGAATTAATATCTGCTCCTGGGTAGGTTTTGGCTTTCTGTACACTGTTATGGAACCTTTCTTTTATCATTATTGAATCTCTTCTTATCTCCAGGACTTTTCCATGTGTATAGTTTCCTTTTCTCTTGCTCAAAGGAGGTGTTACTTATTATCAGCCTGTTTTCTTCACAGAATTGTATTAATCTTTCTCCTCTGTCATTTCTTTTTCCTATTCCATGATTTCCTGTAATGGTCTTATTTAGCATTCATGTCACCCATTACAATCAAGATGTCTGAAGATTTCATTTGCTTCATAACTTTATTTAGGTCTTCATAGTATGCCTCTATTTGTTCATCTGTGTATTCTTGAGTAGGTGCATATGTCTGTATTATTGTTATGTCGAATGGTTTTGCTTTCAACTTGAGTAATATAATCCTATATGTCCAGTGGGTACTTATATATTTGTGTAGCTCTCCTTTGATGTTCTGTTGTCTATAGTTTTAACAAGGGGAAATCCAGGAATCGCCCACAGTTTGTGACATATTCATTTTATCAACAACCGGCCCTGTCCGCTACGCTTAAAAAAATAAAACCGTTGGGTTATATCTTTCAGTCCGAAACCTATGCAGTGCATTAACATAAGAGCAAAATTTATACACATTTGGTTTGAGCAAATAAAATTCAAATCTTTCATTTTATTTGCTCAAACCAAATTTGGTCCAATTTATATGGAAGATGTTGTCTAAGGTTGACTCGTGCATCGCCCACAACGTGATAAAGTAAAACACTAATAAATAATACAAAATTTAGAAGGCATAAACATTGACAGCAAAGATCTAAGAATAATAAAGGTGTTCTGGCAACAAACTGCGACCATAAGAACTGGTAATCAATTGGGAAAGTTTCAACAAATAAAACATGGTGTAAGGTATGGTTTTGTGCTAACTCCAGATTAATTTAGTTTGTGCAGTGAGATTATTTTAAGATCCATAAGGAAGGTGCGCCTCACAGCACCAGAGCTGGAAGTTGTCAGCTACCCACGGCTAATGGCTTGCGCCAGGATCGGTGAACCAGAACCATCCAGACCCCTCTCCGCTGTGCCTCTAGTAACAGACTAACCTGTCTAGTCTGGCCAAGCGAGCAGAGATCGAAGACAACCCAAGTACTAAAAAATATTGTGCTGAAATCGGATGTGTTGGACCGAAAGGCGCAAATATCAGTTATACTGCAAACCACAACGCAGACACGCCCACTTAACGTCCTTATAAGGGCGGATGATGAAGAGGAATATTCTAGTCTACCAGAATACTTTAATCATCGGGCGAGCGCAAGCAAGCAATATCCATAAGGGGCATGCCTGAAATAACAATTGGTCATACATAATATAAGATGTGTTGATGATAATCTTAATTGCAAAGAGTGAAAATGAGTTACAAGAAATGTTAGACATAATAATGAAGAAAAGCAAAAAGAAGGACTCAGCCTTAATAACAAAACGGCATGTAATGGTAGCATCAAAAAAAAATTCGTCACCGCAATGCACAATAAAGACAAGTGGAATAATATTAAAACAGGTAAATGAATTTAAATATCTGGGAACAATGTTATACTCTGATTTTAGATGTGCAACAGAGTTGAGATGCAGAATAGCTCGGGCAAAAATAGATTGAGGAAGATACTATGTAATCCATTTTTGACAATAGGAACAAGAAAACGAGTTCTTAAATGTTATGTAGAGCCAGGCTTAACATATGGAATCGTGGACAACAGGCAAGAAAATCACTGGAGGTTGTGGAAATGTGGTTTTACAGAATATTATTGAGAATAGCATTGGACAGCTAAGAAAAGTAACGAAAACGTTATGAAAGAGGCCAAAGCAAAAAGAAAGCTAATATTAGGGAAAAATCAATCATCATTTTTTGGCCATGTAATGAGAAGGGAACAGCTGGAATATATTATGACAACTAGGAAAATAGAGTGACAAACAGAAAAGATACCAGACAGCTTAAGAGAATGGCTTGACAGGTCAACAACAGAAATGATAAATAACTGTCGAGATCGAAAGTTGTGAAGAGACATGACCACATATGCCTGCAGGCATTACACATCATGATGAGTGTATATACAATGATCGCCTGAACTGATTGTTTTATAGTAAGGTCGGGTGCCCGATAGACTTCTACACCCAGTCAGCGTTAGAAGGTACCGGAAAAGAAATACAGCAATGACGTAATACATTAATCAAAATGGCCGAGGATGTGTATACAAATATGGCCTGGGAAGTTGCGTGCCTTTAAATGTAGGAGTGTCACGTTTATTTGTATTTTTATAATATATTTTTATTCCCTTTGGAGTGAGCTGTTGTATGACCGGCACTTTCTTGTGATTTGGAATGAAGTGTAACTAGTCGTCTCCCATTTAGATTAAGTTGGATTTGTTTATAGTTCTAATGAAAGTCAGTTTGAGCTGATGTCAGATATGGATATTTTTTTAAAGAATCTGAGTTGTGTGCTTTTTGAAGATGTCACGAGTGCCGTGTCAGTTGCCGTAGGCGATCATTCCCTCCACATCACTCGTTCCTTCCTAAGTGTTATCATTTCAGTCCGTGATCTTTTATTATGCCTTTTAGATAAGCTGCTCAATTTTTTTTTTTTCACTTGTTTTTTCGCTGCTCTTCTTTCCATTCAGTCTGTCTGTTATAGTATTCTCAATACATTGTTTTCGTATAACATCATCAAGTACCGGACCTGCTGGCGTAGGTGATCATGTCTCTTCACAACTTTCGATCTTGACAGTTATTTATCATTTATGTTGTTGACCTTCTGCAAAGCCATTCTCTTAAGGTGTCTGGTCTTTTTCTCTTTACTTCCCTCTATCTCTTCGTCCCTCAATTTATCCAGTTGTTACAATATATTCCAGTTGTTCTCTTCTCATTACATGGCCAAAAAATGACGATTGTTTCTTCCTAATATTGGAAATTAGCTCTCTTTTTGCTTTGGCCTCTTTCAGAACGTTTTCATTACTCTTCTTTGCTGTCCATGGTATTCTCAACATTCTTCTGTAAAAGCACACAAAATATTTTCGTATAACATGTCCAATAAATGTTTGTCTCTTCCGTTTGGTTTTGATGATATTCCTGGTTTTTACAACTAGTTTTAAACATTCTTCATTTGTAATTTTCGCTATCCAAGGGATTCGTAGTATTTTTCTGAAAAATAAAATCTCAGCTGCCTCTAAATCTTTTTTTCTCTTGTCTTACGTATTGTCAATGACTCGCTTCCATGCAGTAGAACTGGTTCGATGCAGCACTTTAGGACACATTATTGATTGACAAAGATTTGTTACATAAGATGTTTTTCATTGGATGGAATTCTGTCTTTGCTTGTCCTATTCTGCTTATAATATCTCCAGTGCATCTGCCATCTACTGCTATAATTGATCACAGGTATTTGAATCTACTTACTTGTCTCAAGATTTTTCCGTTTAGTTTCACTCTACATTCTCGTGTGTTTGTTTTCTTTGATGTTATCATAGTTTCTGTCTTTCTAATGCTGGTGAGCAGACATTTTTGTTCACTTTCTGTCACAATTTCATCTAATATATTTTGGTAGACCTTGTTGATTTTCTGTCACCAATATTATGTCATATGCATACCTGAGGTTGCTTATGTTGCTTTCCCCCTACTTTAATGCCAGACCTTTTGGCAGCTGTTCTTAAAATAGATACGCTGTACAAAGAAAATAGATCTGGTGATTTGAAGATGTGTTCAAGGCTAAAGCAGCAGCCGATATATCAGCCAGTGGAGGCAACGGAAACCTCTAATGTTTTATCACACTACATAACATAATCACATGCCAGTTCTGTGAGTTATGTTTCAGTGGACAACCAGACACCGCTTTACCTAGTATCGCTTGATATAGCTGAAGTAATTTCAAGCCGCTTTTAATAAATAGGCTTTAATGTCTGTGGAGATCAAACCCAGTACAACGACATCTAATAGCTTTGCAACGTTTGTGAGATCCAAGTAACCCATTTCAGAAATGAACTCCCTGGTTCCCATGACAACAGTGGTTTAACTAATAAGATGATTTTTTTCCACTCTTTGTTGTAGCGTATAGAGCGACAGGAGGCAAGTTTTACTAATACCTCCTTAAATCACCGCGATACGCCCTTATATCTATTTTTTTAAAAAAAGGAACAAAACTGTAAGATATGTTAAGTAGCAGTCAAACGATGCTTTTTATAACGTATTATGCAAATAAATAAGATATTATGATGTCATCATCATGTGCCGTACCGGTTGGCGATCATGTCCTTCCACAATCTTCTATCCACAGTGCATCGTATCAGTCCTGTTGTTTTCCATGCCATGACACCAAGCTATCCAGCATTTTCTCTCTTTATCGTCCGCGATCTCTCTTTCCTTTTATTTTGCCAGTTGTAACCAAGTATTCCAACTTTCCTCTTCTCATGATGTGCCCAAAAAATGTTGATTGCTTCTTTCTGATGTTTTTTAAGAGCTCCCTTTTTGTGTTGGCCTCTTTGAGAACTTTCTCATTGGTCTTTTTAGCTGTTCAGGGAACTTTCAACATTCTTCTGAGAAATCCCATCTATGTGGCCTCTAATCGTCTTTTCATTTGTTTGACTATTGTCCATGATTCGCTTCCATAGGTCAGAATTGGTTCTATATAGCATCTATGAACTCTCTTTCTCATTTCTATTGACATAGATTTGTTGCATAAGATATTATTCATTTTATTAAATGCTATTTTGGCCTGAGCTATCTGCTTTTTATTTCAGTGTTGCATCTTCCATCTGATGTTATAACTGTACCCAAGTATTTCAAACGTTGCACTTGTTTCAGATTTGTCTTGTTTATTTTTATGCTGCATGATAGTGATGATTATTTCTTCGATATAGCCATGACTTCTGTTTTCTTACTATTCAGACTGAGACCTATCTTGTTGCTTTCTTTTACTATTATGTCTATCACTTCTTGCAGTTTATCCTCTGTCTCTGCTATTAAGACTGTCATCCGCATATTGTAAATTATTTACGTTATGACCGTTGGCTTCAATTCCTTTTTTTTTTTTTTTTTTTTTTTTTTTTTTTTTTTTTTTTTGGTCTATTATTGATCTTGTAATATTTTCGCTGTTAAGTGAAAATAAATCCGGCGACAGAACACAGCCTTGTCTGACTCCTTGTTTTATATATCCCCTTCTCATTACATGGCAAAAAGAAAATGATTGTTTCTTCCTAATACTGGATATTCGCTCTCTTCTTGCTTTGACCTCTTGCAAGACATAATATGTTGTATAAAGGGAGAATTATAATGATTAAAAGAAACAACAGATAAATTGGTTCGGCCACACAAAAAAGAGCTAACAATGACTCAAAGAGCCATCTACAAACGTAACGAAAACACCAGATTAAGAGGATGACCGAGAAAGAGATGGATTAAGGGTATACTAGAGTCACTAGGAGGGATTACACCAGAAAAGGCCAACAGAAGAGCAAAGAATCGCAGATTGTATCTCCCCTAGACGCCAACGGCAGTGGAGGAAAGATAGAAGAAGTAGAACGATTTTGATGTATTCCGAAGCGAAACCTGTCAATGTTCAACAATCCAATGGGTGGAGACTGTCAATGTTCAACAATCCAATGGGTGGAGACTGCCAATGTTCAACAATCCAATGGGTGGAGACTGTCAATGTTCAACAATCCAATGGGTGGAGACTGCCAATGTTCAACAATCCAATGGGTGGAGACTGTCAATGTTCAACAATCCAATGGGTGGAGACTGCCAATGTTCAACAATCCAATTGGTGGAGACTGCCAATGTTCAACAATCCAATGGGTGGAGACTGTCAATGTTCAACAATCCAATGGGTGGAGACTGCCAATGTTCAACAATCCAATGGGTGGAGACTGTCAATGTTCAACAATCCAATTGGTGGAGACTGTCAATGTTCAACAATCCAATGGGTGGAGACTGTCAATGTTCAACAATCCAATGGGTGGAGAATGTCAATGTTCAACAATCCAATGGGTGGAGACTGTCAATGTTCAACAATCCAATGGGTGGAGACTGTCAATGTTCAACAATCCAATGGGTGGAGACTGTCAATGTTCAACAATCCAATGGGTGGAGACTGTCAATGTTCAACAATCCAATGGGTGGAGACTGTCAATGTTCAACAATCCAATGGGTGGAGACTGTCAATGTTCAACAATCCAATGGGTGGAGAATGTCAATGTTCAACAATCCAATGGGTGGAGACTGTCAATGTTCAACAATCCAATGGGTGGAGACTGTCAATGTTCAACAATCCAATGGGTGGAGACTGTCAATGTTCAACAATCCAATGGGTGGAGACTGTCAATGTTCAACAATCCAATGGGTGGAGACTGTCAATGTTCAACAAACCAATGGATGGAGACTGTCAATGTTCAACAATCCAATGGGTGGAGACTGTCAATGTTCAACAATCCAATGGGTGGAGACTGTCAATGTTCAACAATCCAATGGGTGGAGACTGCTAATGTTCAACAATCCAATGGGTGGAAACTGTCAATGTTCAACAATCCAATGGATGGAAACTGCTAATGTTCAACAATGCAATGGATGGAAACTGTCAATGTTCAACAATCCAATAGGTGGAAACTGTCAATGTTCAACAATCCAATGGGTGGAGACTGTCAATGTTCAACAATCCAATGGGTGGAGACTGTCAATGTTCAACAATCCAATGGGTGGAGACTGTCAATGTTCAACAAACCAATGGATGGAGACTGTCAATGTTCAACAATCCAATGGGTGGAGACTGTCAATGTTCAACAATCCAATGGGTGGAGACTGTCAATGTTCAACAATCCAATGGGTGGAGACTGCTAATGTTCAACAATCCAATGGGTGGAGACTGTCAATGTTCAACAATCCAATGGATGGAAACTGCCAATGTTCAACAATGCAATGGATGGAAACTGTCAATGTTCAACAATCCAATAGGTGGAAACTGTCAATGTTCAACAATCCAATGGGTGGAGACTGAAGTTTAACCTTCAAGTGAAGATTTCTGATCTTTAGGCACACTCATTCTTCTAAGCTAAAAGTATTCTTTCTTTATTTCCGGTGTTCACCCGATGAGAAATAAAATAATTCATCTCCCTTTTTCGTCCGACGTCAAGTGAGTTAGATGCTTTATGTTGTTTACCTTTGGACCAAACACATTCGATTTCAGCACAGTATTTTTAAGCCCCGAGTTACCTTTCCTCTTTGATCTCTAATCTACATGCCTGGTTGGCCTTTTATTAAAAGCAGATCGAAGAGGTATAGTAGGGTCTGGGTGGTTATGGTGAAAACCCCAGCTATGAGTCGCTGACAGTTTCCAGCTCCATTGATGTCAGGCGCCCTACCTCCCTATAAAACTACGATTTTCCAGAGGGCGTATGAAGAATCTCAAAGGAAAAAAAGCGTTTTCTTATATTAAAGATAATTCCACATTAAATCATTATCTGATGGTAAATACTTTTTTTTCGTTCGCCAGCTTTTTACCTCTGACGAAGTCCCTAGAGACTAGGAACTGAATTTTGCGTGCTAATCAATTTTTCCCTGGCAGACGTGTGCACAGTGGTCCCACACCGCACAGGCAGATAACTCCGACTTCGGAGGTTGACGTTTCAAGCCGGATCACCCACTTTTTTCTTTTGTTGGGGGACTGGTTGGTCTCAAGGCCAACGTGATCTGGCTAGAGAAGGAGAGCGATACTTTCAGATGGACTGTGGTGAATGCCACGTTGTTGCTAAGGGTGTGTGACCTGATGATGACACATTTGTGTGAAAGTTGTTGTTTTCTTTTCGGTTTCAACGGGTATTAAATTTAAGAAAAAAAATATGCAAAAAATTGCATAGAAAGTGCTTCAATTGTCTGATACATTAGGGAACAGGCAAATAATTGCAATGCTGCGGTAAAGCTGGTAGCAAGGAGCCAGTGGTGGGGAGTGTTAAACACTCCAAGGTATGCCTGATACATTCTTTGACAGACTTTAAACATTGCGAAGCATGTTTCAGAAACAAAGTTGAAAAAAGGCACCCAATCAGACACAGAAAGAAAACACGTAGCAGAAAAAGATATACACGATACCTACCTACAGGACTCTTGGTCCCACATATACACAGATGGCTCTGCTACAAATGCCACCAGAAATGGAGGGGGAGGTGTGTTCTTGACGCTGAATAACCAGGACGAGATCACCAAGTCAATAGCAACTGGGAAATTCTCAAACAACTTTAAAGCAGAAATTGAGGCCCTCAGAGATGCTGCAACACTGGCTACTCAACACAAAATAACATGCACAATAAATTGGTGATTCTGACTGATGCACTGTCAGTACTATCAGCTCTAAAAAGCCCCAAGAACAATGATATAACTAGATGACTTGAGAACAACTCTGGACCAACTATGCAATAACTTCCAGAGAGTAGTCATTTAGTGGATACCATCACACTGTAATATACACGGGAACGAACGCGCAGACAAATTAGCTAAAGAGGGAGGGAGATTACCACAAGAGAACCATCCTCTCAGTTATGATGGAGCCAAATCCATCCTCAAAGGTCAGTTCCACGAAAAATTGAAACGAGAACACCCAAAGCATAACGATAGTGACGGATACCTCCAACTATCAAGGAGGGATCAAGTCATCGTACTTCGCCTACGCACTGGCCACAATAGAATGAGAAATCACATGTTCACCAAATTCAAAAGAGGTACAACCAGCCTATGCCACTGGACAATATGACTACAAAACATGTTCTACAGGATTGCCCCCAGTACACAGTCTTGAGAAGAGCAATGTGGTCCACGCCCACCTCCCTGGAAGAAAAACTATATGGGGCAATCGATTCGCTTAAACAGACAGCTGACTTCATGAGAGAGCCTGGAATCCTACTCTGATTGAGTCTTGATCGCAGAGAGAGAGAGAGAGAGAGAGAGAGAGAGAGAGAAACAAAGTGCCAATCCTCACTTTAAATTTCCCAATAACCACGATGGTGTACACTGAGTCAGTTCTTTGAAATTCTAATAAAAGTATTAAATTACATATGAGGGTGTTTAACGTGTGTGCTTAACGTGTGTATTTAACGTGTGTGGTGTGTGTGATTGTGTTTTGTATAAGTAATGGTGCGCGTTTCCGAACAGTGTACTGAGGTTGACACTCTAGGGCCTTGCGTAATGAAAGATTTCACCACACTGATCCAGCACAAAAGACGAATATGGCTGACGAACGTGAAAGAGATTGGATCCTCATCGCGTTATATTCCAAAGAAAGCCATGGAGAGAATTTCTAATGTGTATTAGATATGCAGATAAATTAACCAGTGATGGAAAATGTGTATACAACTGAAATAAACAAATAGACAGAAATGGCAAAAATTAATTTTAATGCCATGAAAAATGAACTAACATCAAAACAAATAACACCAGGGCTAAAACTAAGAAAAGAAAAATGTTATATCTTCTCAACACTCATATATGGGGCAGAAACATGGACATTAGACAAGAAAACAGAACAGAAAATTGAAGCCCTTGAAAGGTGGAAATATAGAAGAATATGTAGAATTGGATGGAAAGAAAAGAAAACAAACACAAAACACAATTCAAACAAGACAAATGAAATTTTTGGGACATTTTAAAAGATACAACAACCTACTAAAACTAATCTTGGAATGGAAATACAAAGTAAAAGAGGCAGAGGCAGACCAAGACTAACATGGACGAGTAACATCAAAAGATGGACAAGTCAGCCTATCGCAATATGCACCATCAAAGGAAGAGACAGAATGGAATGGCGCTCCATGGTAGGCAACCTTCAATGCGGAGGCGGCACCCAATGATGATGATGATCCAGAACATGAGATTACGGTGAGCGAAAGTGGTCAGAACTTGGAGAAATTAGATGCGCACTTTGAGATTAAGGGGCGTAGCATGTTTGACAAGGGGAGGGGCGTGGAACCAAGTTCGCTACACTGACGTTGGTAGGAAGCAAAACAATTGACACCATTAATTAACTTTGTACAGCACTTATCTCCCTTTTTGGTGTGAGTGCATTTCTGAGGATTGGAGGATAAAGAGTGCAATCCCCTGTCGACATATGATGTAGGGGGTCAGTGTTTTTATTTTTTATATTTTAAAATACACACTCCCTGCTGTAAAATAATTTTCAGTTTTAGCTTTCGTCCGTTAAGTGGGCTTAGATGCGTTATGTTGCTAGTGAACATCACTATACGATATCTGAGCATCTCGCCTGACACATTCGCTTTTTGGGCTGGGTAGATTAAATATTGTAAAATGTTTGCCCGAACAGAGATCACTCGTTGGCCTGCTCTTTTCTAATGTTAACTGCCAGGGTTTCTTTAACATGGGCAGAGTGTTCACGGCACCTCTTCTTTTTGGTCGTTAATCGAAAGGGTTAGACATCGGATATCACTGTCCAGGGACATGGGGAAAGTAAAGCAACGAACGTTATCAGCACAGAATTTTGAAGTTATCAGAACAGGATTTTGATGTTATCATAACAGGATTTTGATGTTGTCAGTACGTGTGCACTCGCCCACGTTAAATAACCTCTAACAGTTAAAATCAAAAGAGTAGACCACAAATATGGTATCTGCCCGGGCATACATGTCAGTCAAAACCTACCCACACCGAGGATCCCAGGTCGTGCTACGGAGTTCGTGCACGTGGACCTGGGTTCTCCTCGGATTTTCTCGAGACTCTCGAGGAGGATATCGGAGCACCTATGGGTTCGTCCGGTGTGTAGTGATGATGATCTTCACAACAAACAAACAAACAAACAAACAAAGCAACGGTTGGGAAGAAAAAAAAATACATTTCCATTTTCCTATGAAGGAATTCAAATCCGGGACCTTCCTGTCCAGAGGCCGACATTTTGCTACTAGACCACCAAGTCTCCTCAGCTATGTATCAAAACAAGACCACCAAGTCTCCTCAGCTATGTATCAAAACAAGACTGTCAAATTCAGTCTCTTTGAAGAGCCACCGATTTTTCTTGGTCTCACTTGGCCAATCGCTCTCCACTGATTCCGCTCTCCACTGATTCCGCTCTCCACTGATTCCACTCTCCACTGATTCCGCTCTCCACTGATTCCGCTCTCCACTGATTCCGCTCTCCACTGATTCCGCTCTCCACGTATTCCGCTCTCTACTTATTCTGCTCTCCACTGATTCTGCTCTCTACTGATTTCGCTCTCTACTGATTCCGCTCTCTACTGATTCAGCTCTCTACTGATTCCGCTCTCTACTGATTCTGCTCTCTACTGATTCTGCTCTCTACTGATTCCGCTCTCCACTGATTCTGCTCTCTTCCGCTCTCTACTGATTCCGTTCTCAACTGATTCCGCTCTCTACTTATTCCGCTCTCTACTTATTCAGTTCTCCACTGATTCCACTTTCCACTTATTCCGCTCTCTACTTATTCCGCTCGCTACTTATTCCGCTCTCTACTTATTCAGTTCTCCACTGATTCCACTTTCCACTTATTCCGCTCTCTACTTATTCCGCTCGCTACTTATTCCGCTCTCTACTTATTCAGTTCTCCACTGATTCCACTTTCCACTTATTCCGCTCTCTACTTATTCCGCTGTCTACTTATTCCGCTCTCTACTTATTCAGTTCTCCACTGATTCCACTTTCCACTTATTCCGCTCTCTACTTATTCCGCTCGCTACTTATTCCGCTCTCTATTTATTCCGCTCTCTACTTATTCCGCTCTCTACTTATTCCGTTCTCCACTGATTCCACTTTCCACTTATTCTGCTCTCTACTTATTCCGTTCTTCGCTGATTCCACTTTCCACTTATTCCGCTCTCTACTTATTCCGCTCTCTACTTATTCTGCTCTCTACTTATTCCGCTCTCTACTTATTCCGCTCTCTACTTATTCCGCTCTCTACTTATTCCGCTCTCTACTTATTCCGTTCTCCACTGATTCCACTTTCCACTTATTCCGCTCTCTACTTATTCCGTTCTTCACTGATTCCACTTTCCACTTATTCCGTTCTCCACTTATTCCGCTCTCTACTTATTCCGCTCTCTACTTATTCCGCTCTCTACTTATTCTGCTCTCTACTTATTCCGCTCTCTACTTATTCCGTTCTTCACTGATTCCACTTTCCACTTATTCCGCTCTCTACTTATTCCGTTCTTCACTGATTCCACTTTCCACTTATTCCGCTCTCTACTTATTCCGTTCTTCACTGATTCCACTTTCCACTTATTCCGCTCTCTACTTATTCCGTTCTTCACTGATTCCACTTTCCACTTATTCCGCTCTCTACTTATTCCGTTCTCCACTGATTCCGCTTGCCACTTATTCCACTTTCCACTTATTCCGCTCTCTACTTATTCCGTTCTCCACTGATTCCGCTTGCTACTTATTCCACTTTCCACTTATTCCGCTTGCCACTTATCCCGCTCTCCACTGATTCTGCTCTCTACTGATTCCGCTCTCTACTGATTCCGTTTTTCACTGATTCCGCTCTTCACTTATTCCGCTCTCTACTGATTCCGCTTTTCACTTATTCCGCTCTTCACTTATTCCGCTTTTCGCTTATTCCATTCTTCACTTATTCCGCTCTTCACTTATTCCGCTCTCTACTGATTCCGCTTTTCACTTATTCCGCTCTCCACTGATTCCGCTTTTCACTTATTCCGCTCTCCACTGATTCCGCTTTTCACTTATTCCGCTCTCTACTGATTCCGCTTTTCACTTATTCCGCTCTTCACTTATTCCGCTCTTCACTTATTCCGCTCTCCACTGATTCCGCTTTTCACTTATTCCGCTCTTCACTTATTCCGCTCTCCACTGATTCCGCTTTTCACTTATTCCGCTCTCCACTGATTCCGCTTTTCACTTATTCCGCTCTTCACTTATTCCGCTCTCCACTGATTCCGCTTTTCACTTATTCCGCTCTCCACTGATTCCGTTTCAGAACGAAAAGCTCTCTGCGTAAAAATGCACATCAGTGCAGCGGTGGATATTCAAATGAGGCAATGGAGGTCACGACTCACTAAATATTGTAACAGTATTCATTAAACAATCACATTTCAGCTCAATTTGTAAAACATCGGCGCACAACCAGCAGTCTTATTCCATGTTTGCCGTGATATACCGGTATTTACAGTATTGGTATATATGCTCTAGAGCAGTAACACTTCATTTGTAACTGTGCGCGTACATTAAATATAATGACTGGAGTTGATCTCTCTCTCTCTCTCTCTCTCTCTCTCTCTCTCTCTCTCTCTCTCTCTCTCTCTCTGCGATCAGGACTCAATCAGAGTAGGATTCCAGACTGTGTTCTGCGCCAGTGGCCCAGTGTATCCGATTTCAGCCAGCATTTTATTCAGGTTTGCTTTCCTTAGCCTTTGATTGTCCCCAATCTTCTTGCAAGGCAGCAGATTGTCTTTTCTGTAGGGGGATTCTGCCCTTAGATGGTCGGCCCTCCCAGGTTGACGAGCACCATCTGCCCGAGTTACTAGAGGTGACTAACACATAAATGCACACACAAAGATATGAGATGTGACTAACATAGACATGCACACACCGATACGAAGCATGACTAACACTGAAACACATTAAAATATGAGATATGATTGACATAGATATGCACACGCAAAGATATGACACATGACTAACATAGACATGACATGCACACAAAGATATGAGATATGACTAACATAGACAAGCGCACACACAGATATGAGATGTGACTAACATAGCCATGCACACAAAGATATGAGATATCACTAACCCAGACATGCACACAGCTCAGTGGTTAGTGAACTGGACTACAAAGGACAAGGGTTAGGGTTCCATCCCAACCAACGGCTTCCGGGTTCACCCAGCCTTAAATGGGTACCGGATTTTTTTCTGGGAAAGTAAAGCAGCACGGGCGTAATACCGACCACATTACCCCAAAAATCATGTGCTGAAGGTCTGTAAAATATAGGGTCACTAACACCATATTTTCCTATACACCACTTGGCGTGACGGGGGTACTTTTTTTTTTTACAGACACGCACACACAAAGATATGACACATGACTAACACAGATGCACACTATGATATGAGATATGACTAAACACAGACACACATACAGATATGAGACATGATTAACACGGACACACCAAGATTTGAGATATGACTAACATGACACACACCAAGATATGAGCCATGGCTAGAACACACACACACACACACACACACAAGCTAAGATATGAGCCATGGCTAGCACAGAAACACACTAAGATATTAGCCATGGCTAGCACAGAAACACATTAAGATATGAGCCATGGCTAGCACGGAAATACACTAAGATATGAACCATGGCCAGCACAGACACACACTAAGATATGAACCCTGGACAGCACAGGCACCCACCAAGATATGAGCCATGGCTAGCACGGATATACAGTAAGATATGAACCATGGCCAGCACAGACATACACTAAGATATGAATCATGGCCAGCCCAGATACACACTAAGATATGAGCCATGGCCAGCACAAACACCCACTAAGATATCAGCCATGGCTATCGCAGACACCCACTAAGATATGAGCTACGACTAGCGCGGATATAAACTGAGAATTGAGCCATGGCTCAATTCAAGAGAGGCAGAAGAGGAGGTAGAAGAGCAGCGATCGCGAAAGGTATCCATATGCTTGGGTTTGTTGTAGTCGGCAGACTCTTCTTAACGTGGGAATCATCGACATACGAGACGCAAGCCCCGGTTAACTGTTCACAAGTTCCGTACAAACAGTTGTCCGGAGATTTGAGAGTGCAGCCTGACCCGTAGAACGTTCCCTTGCATGTACAGTTCCCGGTTGACTGTTCACAGGTGTCGTTGAAACAGTTGTCCGGACATTTGAGAGTGCAGTCTGATCCTTAATACGCTTCCTTGCACGTACAGTATGCACTTTCCGGGTCACATATGATGTCACAGTCATCAGAACACGTCTGTTCGCACTGTAGCCCAAAATTACCATCGGGACCAGTGTCATTACAGGTATAGCCAGGATGTTTACATTGTAGACATTTTCCGGATTTTTTTTCACATAAAGGACAGACACTGAGACAAGACCTGAAGCAGTCGTGTCCATAGATCTCATGTGAATAGTTGCCGTGACACGTACCGATGATGACGTTGCAGCCTTTGCTACACCCACTACACACTTCACATAAAGGCCAAAGAATGCCCGTCCAGACAATGGGTGTCTGTAAATGTTTGCACCTCACACACCGTCAGTGCACTGTCGGCCTGCGAAATCGTCGGTGAGAACTCAATCTTAATGTGTGCCATTGGCGTTTGTGTGGTGACTACAATAGTGTTCACAGAAACATTAGGGTATGATATATCATTATACAGGAACACTACGCCGCCACTGTCAGAGAAATCCTTTTGAGTGGCATTCTTTACCCGAATCATAGTGCTAGCTCGATGATAGATTCTAATATTGTGAATCTTCTGGGGCGTGGCAAAGTTCAGATACCAGTAAACAGGATTGGTTCTACTTCTCAATTTTGTGTGTGTGCAGTCATTGTCATAGAGATTGATCTTTGTTTTGCCATTAACTGCGGCCTCAGGTCCACATCCGTCTCTTGTATAGCAAGTATTAAATGTGTCGGTCTGGTTTGTGTTCTGTTTGAGAGCCACATTCCGACCCCCGCCAATGTAGATGGAGCAGATATTTGCAACTATCGCCCCTTCAATCCGTAACTTATTGATCAGACCAGCCCCAGAGCAAAAGACATCAATCTCGTGCTGACTAACTACAAACCGTGATTCATTGTTACAGGAGGCAGAACCATTTAGTTTTACTGTGAAGCTGTCCGGATTGTTAAGTCATTCACATAAATCCTAAACCAGGAGAACGGCAAAGCTTGATTGAGAATTGCCTCAACTGATGTAGAATCTGTGTCCACAATTACATGTGGTGTCGTTGTTATCAAACAGGAAAGTAGGTTCAGATTTTTCGGCGTATTTGTACACGAGATCCAAGTACTGACAATGGGGTCCGAAATATTCGTGCTGACAACTGTCATTGTTTAGGGCAATGGCGCACCACAGCCACCTAATATTTTAAGGCCTGCAGTGTGAAAGAAATTGCCCAACATTTATGATGTAATCATCGTTGTGAGAGAGTGGGGTGGAAAGGGGGGTGGGGGTTGTGGGTAAAATGACATCAGCCTGGCCTAGCTAAAGGCGTCACAAACATTAGATGTTTCCGGAATTTCCCCCTCAGCCAGCAGACCTTATGAAACTATAGACGGATGTGGTTCAACTATGTGTTTTGGGTCAGCAAAAAATTGCAAGACAACAACAGCATTAAGATAAATAAGTTGTTTAAGTAAATAATAATAATAATAATAATAATAGTAATACATTCCGATCCCTAAACAAAAACATGAGAACCTCGGTAAAGTGGTTAGGAGGTCAGCGAACTGGTCTGTAGAAGGACAAGTGGTCTTACAGTAACAAGATATATCAACGGTCCACTTAATGCACAGAGAGGATTAGTAGTTAAGTTAGGCAAACGCAGAACATTAGAGAACAGACTATCCCAACATCATCCTCATGTTGCATGTTCTTTGCAGAACGTTGCATTCACCACAGCCTTGAGACCAACCTGTGGTGACTATCCCTATTTCTATGTTATATATATATATATATATATATATATATATATATATATATATATATATATATATATATGCCTATATATACAGAGCATGACGAAGTTCTTATATATATAGAGCGTGACGGAGTTCTTATATATATATATATAGAGCGTGACGGAGTTCTTATATATATATATATATATATATATATATATATATATGTCTTTTTACTCCTACCTGTTATGTACAACTTAAGAGCTTGCTTTGCTATTCGGTTATTATCTCTTCTCGCCTCATGTCCAACGTCTTTTATTGATTACTCATTAACAAGGGCGTTTTTTTACGATAGTGCCTTGTTAGACCTCTGATCAGCGGTTCTTGTGTATCTCGGTATTTATATATATATATATATATATATATATATATATATATATATACATACATCCAAGGTCGGGTTCGATCCTGATTTACGACTTCCGGGTTCACCCAACTTCAAATGGATACCAGATATTTTCTGGGAAAGTAAAGCGGCACGGGTGTAATACAGACCACTTTCTCCCAAAAATCATGTGCCGAAAGTTTATAAAAATTCTGGTCACTAAGACCAAATTCCCAATACGCCACTTGGCGTGACGGGGCTCTTTACTTTTATACAATTCTCATGGAAAACGCGGCATAGTAGTATTTGTGGGTGTGGGGGTGGGAAGTGGCGGGACAGAGATTGATTTAGACATAAGTTAAATGCTTGTTGCTTGCTTGCGCTCACCCGATGACTAAAGGTATGCAGCTCTTCATCGTCTGCCCGTAAAAGGACGTTAAGTGAGCGTGTCTACGATGCGTTGTGATTTGCGACTGTGACTGTGATATTTCCGCCTTTCGGCCCAGCACCTCCGATTTCAGCATGACATTTTTAAGTAACGGGTTGTCGTCCCTCTTAGATCCTTACTAGTTTGGCCAGACTAGGCCGGTTAGTCTGTTACTAGAGGGACCACGGAGAGGTGGAGCAGTGTCTGGATGTTTCTGGTTCACCGATCCTGGCGCAAGCCATCAGCTGTGGGTCGCTGACAGCCTCCACCTGTGCTGCTGGGGGAGGGGGCGCCTTTGCCTCCCCCCCCATAAGTTAAATAAGTTACAGCTCACGACCACACAATCCGAGGGGCCTCAAAGGTTTTCAAGAATGTGTCCAGGGTATCCTGCTATCTTTCAACTGAGACCTTTTCGGGTTAATTTTTTTTAACGGAGTAGGGTACAAAATTTCATTTAGTTTATGGCCTCACAAAGTTTAGATCCGTTCATGAGAGGTGGGGGTTATACTAGAGGGTTTGGGTGCAAAGATGCGTGTTGAATGCAGTCGACGCGCAATTTTCACGGCTAAGTTGTTTTTTTTTTTATTTCATCTTCGGTAGGAAAAATAAGAATGAAATCGATGTCCATAATGTTTGGAAATCTAGGGATCCGTGGGGCCTCACAAATTGTCAAGAATGTGTTCATGGCATCATTATATTTTTTTTAACTCAGACCTTCTGGTGTTAATTTTTTAAAATAATTTTTAATATGCTTGGTGACTCGAGTTTCCATACATAATCAACACAGTACCATTACACTGTCATGTGACAAAATTATCACCGTTTTCATTCAATCTTTTTCTCCCTTCTTTTCTTCGTCATTTGTCTTTCAGCTTCAAGGGGATATTTAATTTTGCTGTTCTGGTCGCCTCTCCTCTTGCTATATATCCTAGCATTTATAATGTTCTTTCCATCCATCAATGTTCCATCCATCCATCAATGTTCCATCCATCCATCAATGTTCCATCCATCCATCAATGTTCCATTCATCCATCAATGTTCCATCCATCCATCAATGTTCCATCCATCCATCAATGTTCCATTCATCCATCAATGTTCCATCCATCCATCCATCAATGTTCCATCCATCCATCCATCAATGTTCCATCCATCCATCAATGTTCCATCCATCCATCCATCAATGTTCCATCCATCCATCAATGTTCCATCCATCCATCAATGTTCCATCCATCCATCCATCAATGTTCCATCCATCCATCAATGTTCCATCCATCCATCCATCAATGTTCCATCCATCCATCCATCCATCCATCAATGTTCCATCCATCCATCAATGTTCCATCCATCCATCAATGTTCCATCCATCCATCAATGTTCCATCCATCCATCCATCAATGTTCCATCTATCCATCCATCAATGTTCCATCCATCCATCAATGTTCCATCCATCCATCAATGTTCCATTCATCCATCAATGTTCCATCCATCCATCCATCAATGTTCCATCCATCCATCCATCAATGTTCCATCCATCCATCAATGTTCCATCCATCCATCCATCAATGTTCCATCCATCCATCAATGTTCCATCCATCCATCAATGTTCCATCCATCCATCCATCAATGTTCCATCCATCCATCCATCCATTAATGTTCCATCCATCCATCAATGTTCCATCCATCCATCAATGTTCCATCCATCCATCAATGTTCCATCCATCCATCCATCCATCCATCAATGTTCCATCTATCCATCCATCAATGTTCCATCCATCCATCAATGTTCCATCCATCCATCAATGTTCCATCCATCCATCTTTATTTACGTGGTCGATCGGAATGTTCCATCCATCCATCTTTATTTACGTGGCCGATCGTTAGGTCTGATGTTCTCGTAGTGTATATTGAAGGCTCGTTGTGTTTATCTTTCTGTTCAATCACATGACCAAACCATTTTATCTGTTGTTTCTTTATTAATTTATGGCGGGAATTATTCATAACAATTTTTCCTCAGTTCTTCAAATCTGATCTCATCTCTGAAGTTATGTTTTTGTCATTCGTCTAACTGTTATAACACATTTCATCTCCTTAGTGGTTATTTTTCGTATTGGTGACGGTTGTTCGATGATTTGACAAACTATGTTGCAAGTTGAGTCTGTTTTTGCTGTTTGTGAGTGGTCGTTTGTCACTAGACTTCCTAGATATTTAATTAAATTCCTACACTTATCTTATGTAAATGTTCTGCTTTTCTTTTGCGATGCCCATGACTACTGTCTTGATAATTTTTGGTTGTACTGAGTGTCTGTGCTGTCAAGTCTATTTAAGTATGTTTGTAGGTCTTCTGCTTTTTCATGTATTGAGTGCCTGTGCTGTTAAGTCTACTTAAGTGCTATTATAGTTCTTCTGCTTTCCCATGTATTGAGTGCCTGATTGTCTGCTAATAAATGTTCGTTAACTCCCTCTGTCTTCGATGGGTTGCCTAACTTACATATGTAGTCCATGTAGGTAATAAAGAACAGTGGAAATAGTCCGCACTCCTGTTCTAACATCGAAGTGATCTGTGTAGTCTTCTGCTGTTCTGACTGAAGCTGCTGTTGATGTACACACGTTTACATACATTGATTAGATGTTGACTTACTCCGTTTTCATTTAATGACTTGCAGATAGCCACTAGTTATCGTGCCAAGTCTCTCCACTCCATCCACTCGACTTTAAGTATGAACATTTAAAAAAAAAAAAGAACCGGTTGTTTCCTCCGAAAATTTAAACTACTGATGACGCTGTTTGTACTGTTGGCTGCAGCATACCAGGTCCCGATGTCTGCGTCTGTTTATTCGACACTTTTTCAACTTCGACATGGCATTTTTTAGTACTAGGCTCGCCATCTCTTGTCGATTTTGTTAGCTAGCCAGACTGGTCATGCTAGTCTGTCTACAGACCCACTGTAGGAGGTGTTTTGATCGGTTCTGGCTCACTGATCAGGAAGCAAGAAGTCTGATATCATCACGGATCACCATCAAACCACGTGCTGTTTAATGTCCTAGACGCTGACGAGAAAATAATAATAATACACTAATAATCATCATCATTATCATCAAGTACCAAGCCTGTTGGCATAGGTGATCATGTCTCTCCACATCTTTCTATCACGACAGTTATTTATAATTTCCGTTGTTGACCTTCTGCCAAGTCATTTTCTTAAGCTGTCTCGTATCTTTTCTTTTTGCTTCTCTCTATCTCTTCGTCTCTTAATTTTCCCACTTGTTACAATAACAATAATAACACAACAATAATGCAATAATAATATTAACCATATAAATAATCAGGACATATAATATAAATCGGGAGCCGCGATAGTTCAGTAGTTAGTGAACTGGACTACAAAGGACAAGAGGTACGGTTCAATCCCAACCCACGGCTTCCGGTTCACCCAGCTTTTAATGGGTACTGGATATTTTTTCTGGGAAAGTGAAGCGGCACGGGCGTAATACCGACCACATTATCCCAAAAATCATGTGCCGAAGGTCTGTAAAATGTATAGTCACTAACACTATATTTCCTATACGCCACTTGGCGTGACGGGGGTACTTAACTTTTTTTACTATATAAATAATAATAATCATCATAATAATAATAAACGTAACAATAACCATAATAATAATATTATTAATAATACTGTCGTCCAATAGATGTGGGTGTTTATGATATTGTGAAAATCCAGCCAAGGGAGACGAAAGCAACAACTGAAGTGTTGCCGGTTGCTGTACAATAGCGGAAAGTTGGTTTTTTTTTTTAACCCGTAAAGCAAAAAATATTAAATGTTTTGAAAACATGACAGGACATAAAATAAAATATAACGGAAAGAAAGGTAAAAGTGGCTGATACAAAGACTTCTTTACTTTTTTTTTTTTTAACGACTTGGAGTGACGAAGGAAATTCAGAGTTCTGGTTCTTGTCTTTATGGAAACTCAGTCATTGACACTTCTTGTTGTGTTCCTCTATGTAGTCAAAGGGACAAGAATCCAGTTATAACATGTACACCAGGCTATAAAATCTTAAAATCTGAGGTGGAAAAAGCTATAAAAAAAAAACAATGAAAAAGCAGCAGGACCTGACAGCATACAGATAGAGATTATACAGGCACTAGAAGATTTTTGGTATTGAAGTGATTACAGACATATGCAACGATATATACCACACATGATACATACCAAATGAACTAAAAACATCAACTTTCATTGCATTGCCTAAAAAGAATGGTGCAGTTGAATGCAGTGACTTTAGAACAATAAGCCTAATGAGCCATGTTACAAAAATCTTGCTAAAAGTTATACAAGGAAGGATTCAGAACAAAATCAATACTGGATTAGATGAGCAGCAATTTGGATTTAGGAAAAAAAAAGCGGGACAAAAGAAGTCATATTCTGTATGAGAACATTAATCGAAAAAAGTACACAGAAGTAAACAAACTAATATATGCCTGCTTCATAGACTACACCAAAGCTTTTGATAGAGTACACCACAAACAACGTATAGAATGCCTAAAAGAGATACATCTAGATCTATCTTTCGTTCGCTCGAAGTATTGTCTATATCAGCAATGTCGTTTCCTGTATGAATGTTACTGTCTTTTGTAATTCTTGCAGTGGCCCATATAGTTTTGTATGTAGTGTTGTATCTATGGGCCAATGGATTTTCCTCAGTCTACTATATTCAGTGCAGTCTTGAAGTATGTGTTCAGCAGTCTGGGGTGCCTGTCCACATGTACAAGTAGTTGATGTGCCGATCTTGAATTTTGTATACATGTGACTATGGAGTCGATTGTATCCTGTTCTTATGCGTATAATGATAACTTGTTCATATCTATTCATATTATGAAAGGCATCCTGATATGGGGCTTGTGGTCCTCTGATTGATTTGATTATCTGTTTCTTATGATGGTATGTAACTGGTGTATCTAGTTGTGTGCCTGTTGAACCTTCCTTTGCCAACTGATCTGCTTTCTCATTTCCTGGTATTCCACAGTGAGACGGGATCCACTGCAGGGCAACCCTGTGGTGCTTGCAGAGTTCAGTCAATAAGGTCTGTAGATGTGGTAATTTTCTGGATTGTAGTGCCTGGAGTACTGATCTTGCATCTGTCAAAAACACTACAGGCTGTATACATCTAGATGACATGGACATACGACTAATATGTCATCTATACTGGGAGCAAACAGCAATAATAAAATATAACAAAGAGAACTCTACACCCATTGATATAAAAAGAGGAGTAAGACAGGGATGCATCCTGTCACCAAGCTTGTTCAATCTATACACTGAGCAAATCTTTAAAAACATGTCAGAGATGACAGGCCTACAAAATAATGGAAAGTTAATCAATAAGCTAAGATATGCTGACGATACTGTACTACTAGCAGAAAATCCTAAAGATCTACAACAATTACTTAATGAAATAAACATGACAAGCAAAAATTATGGACTAGATATGAATATCAAAAAGACTAAACTATGATCATAAACAAAGGAAATACTCAAAACCCACAAATGGATATCAAAATTGAAGGAATAGACCTGGAGACAGTTCGGAAACTACCTTGGACACACCAGTGATGGAAAATGTACAACTGAAATAAACAAAAGAATAGGAATGGCAGATAGTAATTTTAATGCGATGAAGAACATACAAACATCAAAACAAATAACACCAGGGCTAAAACTAAGAATAGCAAAATATTATATCTTCTCAATATTCCTATATGAGTATATGGTGCAGAAACATGGACATTAGACTAGAAAACAGAACAGAGAATTGAAGCCTTTGAAATGTGGATATATAGAAGAATAGGTAGAATTGGATGGAAGGAAAAGAAAACAAACGACGAAGTCTTAAAACAACAATGAAAGGAGAACTACTAAACACAATTCAAACAAGACAAATACGATTTTTGGGCCATGTTAAAAGACACAACAGCCTACTAAAAGTAATCCTGGAGGGAAAAATACAAGGTAAAAGAGGCAGAGACAGACCAAGACTAACATGGACGAGCAACATCGAAAGATGGACAAATCAGCCTATGACAACCTGCACCATCAAAGCAAGAGACAGAGCAGAATGGCGCTCCATGGTAGCCAACCTTCGTTGCGGAGACGGCACTCGATGATGATGATGATGATGATGATGACGTAGTCACTTAAAAGTAATGTGGGTCAGCGTCGAGAACTGGTGAGCCCCCCCCCCCCTTTTTTGTGTGTAATATCACTTGTCAATCTCTTAAGGTGGGCAAACTATATTATTACTTGTCTGTGCTTGTAATTCAAAATTGGTTCCATGCCAACTTTTACATTATACCGTAATGAATAGTCTCTAGTGGGAAGGCGCTGTCGAGGAGTACGGGTTCGATTCTGTCTCGTGCTGTCTGTTGATGATTATTTGTAAATTTTTGTCCAGTGATGTAAACATTCCCCTTCAATTTAAATGATTCGCTGATCTGTCGCCTAGTAAGTTTCCGTTCACAATAAAATTAATTGATGATTATTTGTCTCCTGCCCTTCTGGTAGTCACAGCTGTTCGAAACTGTTGGAGAGTTTCTTAGATGTAGGCACTCAAACGTATGTAGTCTGGGTCTGCCTCGACTCTAATAAGTCTCCTCCCATTTTTTTTTTTAGCGTATTGCCTTATGTGCTTATGATATCACTTGCCATTCTCTGGAGATGGGTAGAATATTTTATTACTTGTCCTTGTTTGTAAGTCAACATTGGTTCCAAGGCACAATCATACAGCCTCGTTTCTGATTGTGCCTCTTCTGGTCACTCCCACAGCCGTCTATAGTAGCAAGGCTAGCTGGTAGAGAAGAAAAGCCCAGAAATTTCCTGCACAACAGTGACGTCTTGCGGACGTAGTTGTGCCTATAACCACCCATTGTTCGCAAAGCAGAATATGTAATACTATTGGGGTATTTTTTTTCTGCCGGCTGGCCTTAATATTAGGTGGCTGTGGTCAGCTTTTCTCAAACAATCAAATTTCTGTGGTGACAACAGACTAAATTGATACAACTTAAAAGACGTGGCTTCGGAATCTATCTACCTACCTACCCAATCTATCTATCTATCTATCTATCTATCTATCTATCTATCTATCTATCTATCTATCTATCTATCTATCTATCTATCTATCTATCTATCTATCTATCTATCTATCTATCTATCTATCTATCTATCTATCTATCTGTCTGTCTATCTATCTATCTATCTATCTATCTATCTATCTATCTATCTATCTATCTATCTATCTATCTATCTATCTATCTATCTATCTATCTATCTATCTATCTATCTATCTATCTATCTATCTATCTATCTATCTATCTATCTATCTATCTATCTATCTATCTATCTATCTATCTATCTATCTAATCTATCTGTCTGTCTGTCGATCTTATCTAATCTAATCTATCTATCTATCTATCTATCTATCTATCTATCTATCTATCTATCTATCTATCTATCTATCTATCTATCTATCTATCTATCTATCTATCTATCTATCTATCTATCTATCTATCTATCTATCTATCTATCTATCTATCTATCTATCTATCTATCTATATATCTATCTATCTATCTATCTAATCTAATCTATCTATCTAATCTGTCTGTCTATCTATCTGTCTGCTGTCTGTCTGTCAGTCAGTCAGTCTGTCAGTCAGTCAGTCTGTCAGTCAGTCCGTCCGTCTGTCAGTCAGTCAGTCAGTCAGTCCGTCCGTCCATCCGTCTGTCAGTCATTCAGTCAGTCAGTCCGTCCGTCCGTCCATCTGTCAGTCAGTCTGTCAGTCAGTCAGTCTGTCCGTCCGTCTGTCAGTCAGTCAGCCCACCCATCTGTCAGTCAGTCAGTCCGTCCATCCGTCCGTCTGTCAGTCAGTCCGTCTGTCTGTCAGTCAGTCAGTCCGTCCGTCTGTCTGTCAGTCAGTCAGTCAGTCAGTCCGTCCATCTGTCTGTCTGTCAGTCACTCAGTCTGTCAGTCAGTCCGTCCGTCCGTCTGTCTGTCAGTCAGTCCGTCCATCCGTCAGTACATCTATCCGTCTGTCTATCACACACTATAAACTATTATATAATACAATATAAACACCATTTTGCAAAGAGAAGGAAATACAATCACAAAATGTCCCCAGCAAAGTTGTGCTTCGGTCAGGACTGTAATCGAAAAGGGAAGGTAATGAAACCCGACGGCATTGTTTTGTCTCCCTTGTCGACACTTCTATATAAGGACACGGTTGTGATGCGATTTCACGGAAATATAAAGACCACCGACTCCATATATGGAAATGCCGGCTTAATCACATGGTAATTTTTTATTTCCGTTGTGGTTAGCTATAAATATAAACAGTGGTGGTTGAGTCGGAGCTCATCACTTGCTTGCAAAGGGTTTGGTGATACCGTTGTCAGCGTATTGTTTTTGGATTAGCTTAAACACACACAAAAGAACTTAAAATAAAATGGATGGTGATGATGTTGCCGCTCTGGTCGTAGACAATGGCTCTGGTATGTGCAAAGCTGGTTTTGCAGGAGATGATGCTCCAAGAGCCGTCTTCCCCTCCATCGTTGGTAGACCTCGTCACCAGGTAATTTTTCGATTTAATTTGATTAGATTAAGTACAAACTCAAAAGAAAAGAACAAAACTACAACAGAACAAAATGTTTGTTTACAGTTTACAATTTTATCTCAACACATTTCCACCATCCTCCATTTGTATTTGTTTTATTATTCACTCACCATCATCATCATCGAGTGCCGTCTCCGCAACGAAGTTTGGCTACCATGGAGCGCCATTCAGCTCTGTTTCTTGCTTTGATGGTGCTGGTTGTCATAGGCTGGTTTGTTCATCTTTTGATGTTGCTCATCCATGTTAGTTTTGGTCTGTCTCTGCCTTTTTTACCTTGTATTTTCCCATCCAGGGTTACTTTTAGTAGGCTGTTGTGTCTTTTAACATGGCCCAAAATCGCATTTGTCTTGTTTGAATTGTGCTTAGTAGTTCTCTTTTCATTTTTAGATGTTTTAAGACTTTATCGTTTGTTTTCTTTTCCTTCCATCCAATTCTACCTATTCTTCTATATATCCACATTTCAAAGGCTTCAATTCTCTGTTCTGTTTTCTTGTCTAATGTCCATGTTTCTGCACCATAAAGGAATATTGAGAAGATGTAATATTTTGCTATTTATTCTTAGTTTTAGCCCTTGTGTTATTTGTTTTGATGTTAGTATGTTTTTCATGACAGTAAGAGTAACATTACTTTTTGCCATTCCTATTCTTTTGTTTATTTCAGTTGTACATTTTCCATCACTGGTTATAGTATGTCCAATGTAGTTGTAGTTCTGAACTGTCTCCGGGTCTATTCCTTCAATTTTGATATGCACTTGTGGGTTTTGAGTATCTTCTTTGTTTATGATCATAGTTTTAGTTTTAGTCTTTTTGATATTCATATCTAGTCCATATGTTTTGCTTATCATGTTTATTTTTATTAAGTAATTGTTGTAGATCTTTAGGATTTTCTGCTAGTAGTTAGTCTTAATTTCTCTTATTATTACAAACTTGTATTTGCTGTCGTGCAACATTTTTATTCTGAATAGTTTTGTTTTGTTTATAAACTTTGTAATTTAATATTTAATTATATTAATTAAAAGATTCATTTTTTTTAAAAGTTTAATTAAATTAAAGATTAATTTTTTTTTAAAAGATTAATTAAACTACATAGAAATTGACATAAGAATACAAAAGCAAATGCTGTCACATACCAGCTTTCACCATTGCTAAGATATCCAAACATTTCTATGCCAGCTAAACAACCAATAATAAATAGCATTTTCATACCAACTTTGTGCTATGAAAGTCAAACATGGACCCTTTTTTAATCCCATTTAAGAAAGATCAATATATGTGAGATGCGATGCTTGAGAAAAGTAACAAACAACACAAGAAGAGATAAAATATCAAATGAAACCATAAGAAAAATCGTAGGAACTAAAACTGCCAAGAATATATTATATAGAATAACAACTTAAATGGTTTGGCCACCTGGTCAGAATGAATCCTTACCAATCACCATCAAGGGCGTTCTTCTCGAGCATGCATGGAAAAAGACCAAGAGGAAGACCCAGAAGAAGATGGACAGATGCAGTGACAGAGACACGTAACAACAAAGGAAAGTCACTAATTCAGACAGTTCGAGTAGCTCAAGAACTATTAAAAAAAAAAAAAAAAAAACGACAAATGATATAACCACGACACCTTTTAGGTATCAGTGAAAAGAGAAAAAAGAAGAAGAAAAGATTAATTTAATTTACTATCCACGGCCTTAGTATCAGCAAAAGTCTTGCTCAATCTTAATCACTTAATCACTACCACGTTTTGAACTGTCAGACCTCCATGGTTAACTTAATTACAGTTGAGAACTTTTCACCAAATAAAATACATATCTCTCAAAGTTTTTTTTTTTTTTTTTAAATACACAAAGTAACTATCATCATGTGACATAAAAAATGCCCCTTAGGCACATAATGCTGCCCCATCATCCAATTAGTTTACACCTTATAGAGCAGGTTAATGGTCTAGGTCAAGGCAAGATGGGCAAGAAAGACAGGGCACTCAGAATAAACTTTACTGTTTGTTCTCACCGTTGAGCTTACACGTGGCACAGGGATGTTATCAAATTGAAGTGCGTTTGTTGCCAGGTATTGCTGCTGTGATAACGTGAGTGTCATGTTATGATAATAATCATTACCTGGTTTTTTTCCCAACTAAAAATAGTTCAGCATAATAATAATAATATAAATTGGCTCCCGTGTGTTACCGGGGCCTCATTATGTGGGAAGTAAAGAAGGGACACTGTGACCTTCCAGGCATGTCGTAAGAGGCGACTAAGGGGTTTGATCAATGGCTTGACAAGCTGTCATTGTAAAAAGTATTGTTATGGAAACAGAACCATAGACTTTAGAAGCAGTGATCTCTGCAATATGTGCCATTTTGACATGCAAGGTTTCTGCTTTTGAGATTGTAGTTCTGCCCTATATGCCGTCTTCGGCTAGAAAGGACAATAGATAGATAGAAACAGAAAGTGGAGTCATAACTCTCATGAAATAGAGGATATGAAACAGACATTCTCACTCTCTCTCTCTCTCTGGTAACCCATCACCGAAAAGTTCGAGACCAATTAATTCTATTGAGCTGACAAAGATAAATCCCAAGCACATCTTGAATAATGAATAAGGTCCAAGAATCAGACTAAGTGACAAAGCCTAGAAAAAACACACTACAGAAGGAAATAAAGAGGAGTCCCTTAAATCAATGGGCTCAAAAACATAATTCTGTGAGTCTTATTGAGTAGGAAGTGTCCCACTATGAATCAATAGGTAGCCTGGTTTGTTATGTAAACTTCACCAACTATTCAATAAACACCTTCTTCAGAACAAATGCCAAAATGTTCTCATGGAAAGAAAGACTTCCAGAGTTTACATAAATATTTGTAAATGCTTGTCTGCAATGCTAAATTTAATTTTGCATTGCATCTTTTATACATTTCCTACTCTTTAATTTTCTGAATTTCTTTGTTATTGAAACTGTTACAAAAATATACCTTTTTAAAATTATTCTGTTGCAGGGTGTGATGGTTGGTATGGGCCAGAAAGACAGCTATGTTGGTGATGAGGCCCAGTCCAAGAGAGGTATCCTGACACTCAAGTATCCCATTGAGCACGGTATTGTCACCAACTGGGATGACATGGAGAAGATCTGGCATCACACCTTCTACAATGAGCTGAGAGTTGCCCCTGAAGAACATCCAGTCCTGCTCACAGAGGCTCCCCTCAACCCTAAAGCCAACAGAGAGAAGATGACACAGATCATGTTTGAGACCTTCAACACACCAGCCATGTACGTAGCCATCCAAGCCGTGTTGTCCCTGTACGCCTCAGGTCGTACCACCGGTATTGTGTTGGACTCTGGTGATGGTGTCACACACACTGTCCCCATCTATGAAGGTTATGCTCTCCCTCATGCCATCATGAGACTCGACCTTGCTGGCCGTGACCTTACAGATTACATGATGAAGATCCTCACAGAGAGAGGATACAGCTTCACCACCACCGCTGAGAGAGAAATTGTACGAGATATCAAAGAAAAGCTTTCCTACGTTGCCCTGGACTTCGAGCAGGAAATGGCAACAGCTGCCCAGTCATCTTCTCTTGAGAAGAGCTACGAGTTGCCTGATGGACAGGTCATCACTATTGGAAATGAGCGTTTCAGGTGCCCAGAAGCATTGTTCCAACCATCCTTCCTTGGTATGGAGTCTGCTGGTATCCACGAGACCACCTACAACTCCATCATGAAGTGCGATGTTGATATCCGTAAAGACTTGTACGCCAACACTGTACTGTCTGGTGGTACCACCATGTTCCCTGGCATCGCTGACCGTATGCAGAAAGAGATCACTTGTCTAGCTCCACCTACCATGAAGATCAAAATCATTGCTCCACCTGAACGTAAATACTCCGTCTGGATCGGAGGCTCCATCCTGGCTTCCCTGTCCACCTTCCAACAGATGTGGATCTCCAAACAAGAGTATGATGAGTCTGGCCCATCGATTGTCCACAGAAAGTGTTTCTAAACCTATAAAGTATTATGCTTTAAGTTATGCATTTCTTTATTTTTCTTCCATAAGTTCAATTTCTTTACATTTTTTGCTTTACAGCTCATATCAAATTTACAATATTCTGCATTTGTGATATTTGTATCAAATTATGGCATGCAATGCAATGCTCAAAAGTTAAATGTTTGCACAAATTGTATTTGATCTGAAGAACAATCATGCAACAATATTTGACTCAGGTCTGATTTGTCATTTCCAATGTTATATATGTACGCATAATGTACATTCACCCAATGCTCTATTTTTTACATGATTAAAAATATGAATGCGCTCACTTTTGTGTGTTTATTAGATGGTTTATTTTGCAGAATTAGCATTTGCATGATTCGTTTTTGTTTTTTAAGTATTAGAGGACTGTCTTTTATATGTTGGCCTCACAATAGCATTTTATATTATGTTGCTTCTGTAAGCAAAATAAAATAAAACAGGCGGTTGATTGAACAAGAAAACATAAGGGAACGGTGGACAGAATACAGTGAAGATCTTTACAAAAATGCGCAAACAGAAGTAAATATTAAGGATAATGGAGGACCAGAAATACTCAAAGAAGTAGAAGATGCCTTGCGCAATATGAAAGCAGGAAATGCTCCTGGACCAGATAATATAACTAAAGAAGAGATAGAAGCCATGGGTGATTTTGGACTAGAAATAACAAAAAATATTGAATATCAACAACAGCGGGTATATACCAGACGACCTGCTGAAATCAATATTCATAGCCCTACCAAAGACATCGCACAATAAACCTTATGAGTCACATGACTAAGATATTACTAAGAATCATCCTATGAAGAGTGCGAAACAAAATCAGTCCAGAAATTAGTGATGAACAGTGTTTTGTTAGAGGTAAAACGGAGACAGCAAAGATCTAAGACTAATAAAGAACATGTACTGGCAATAGACAGCGCCATAAGAACTGGAAATCAATTGGGAGTGTTTCAAGAAATAAAACAGGGTGTTGGACAAGGTTGTGTGCTGTCACCAGATTTGTTTAATATTTATAGTGAGAGTATTTTAAGATCCATAGCATGCCTGAAATAACAATATGAAGTCATATAAATAATCTAAGGTATACTGATGATATAGTTTTAATCGCTAATAGTGAAAATGAGTTAAAAAAAAATGAGGAAGATGCTGTGCAATTCATTTTGACAATAGAAACAAGAAAAAGAGTTCTTAAGTTTTATGTAGGAGCCAGTCTTAACATATGGATATGAATCACTGACAATAGACAAGAAAATCACTGGATGCTTTGAAATGTGGTTATACAGAATAATGTTGAGAATACCATGGACAGTTAAGAAGAGTAATGAAAATATTCTGAAAGAGGCCAAAGCAAAAAGAGAGCTAATTTGCAATATTAGGAAGAAACGATCATTCAAAAGTTGTGGGGAGACATGATCACCTACGCCAGCAGGCCCTGTACTTGATAATGATGATTATGTTGAGAAATAGGGAGTCGCAATAGCTCAGTGGTTAGTGAACTAAACTACAAAGGACACGAGGTAGGGTTCGATCCCAACCGACGGCTACCGGGTTAACACAGCTGTAAATGGGTACCTGATTTTTTTGTGTGGGAAAGTAAAGCAGCACGGGCGTAATACCGACTACGTTAACCCAAATATGTGCTGAACGTCTGTAAAATTTATGGTCTTCTTCTACCTTTTAGCTCCCAGTGGAGCATAGGTCTTCAACAAACACTTTCCAAGTCGTTCTGTTTTTTGCAATTCTTTTAAGATCATTCCATGTCTTCCCCATCATCTTCATCTCTGCTTCAATCTGTCTTCTCCAAGAATTCCTTGGTCTTCCTCTTTGTCTTTTCCCCTGGGGATTCCAAAAAAGGGCCTGTTGTGTAATACTCTCAGTTGGTTTCCGTAGTGTGTGTCCTATCCATCGCCATCGTCTTCGCTGTATTTCTTTATCCACTGGTATTTGACCGGTACATTTCCATAATTCCACGTTTGTGACTTTGTCCTGCCATTTCCATCCCTTTATTCTGCGCAAGCATCCATTAATGAAAGTCTGTACCTTCGTGATTGTCAATTTTGTTATTCTCCATGTTTCACAGCCATATAATAGAACCGACTTAACATTGGAGTTGAAAATTTGTATTTTTGTATTTAGCCTAATTTCTTTGGATTTCCATATGTTTCCCAGTGCAATGAAAGCTCCTCTTGCTTTTGATATCCTTATTTTGGTATCGTTTTCTGTTCCTCCCTCTTTATCTATATTACTGCCCAGATATATATAAGATTGTACGTCTAGCAGAGGTATTTCTCCTAGTTTTATTTGGTTATTGCCAACTGCATTAATTCTCATAATGTTGGTCTTATCTCTATTAATCTTTAGTCCTAGCTGTTGTGATCTCTCATCTAATATACTCATTTTATCTTGCATCTGTTGGTGGCTGTGTGAAATCATGAAAAAAAAAATCATGTGCTGAAGGTCTGTAAAATTTATGGTCACTAACACCATATTGAATATTCCCTATATATATGAATATGATATTCCCTATACGCCACTTGGCGTGTCGGGGTTCTCTTTACTATGTTGAGAAATGTTCTTTTTGCTCAGTCTTTCACATTTGATCTATGTTTGTTTATTGTTAAAGCTATACCTGTCCTCTTCAATACTAAAATACTGAGTGCTAACACATACCTCTTCCTTCTATGATTCCCTATTATCGCCTCGGAAGTTTCCCTATATAATAATATTTATTTATTATTATTTGTCTCCTCTTCAATACTGACTAGTGTTGTAGTAGCCCTGTTTCCAGACCACGGGAAGTAATGTCCTTGCCAGATTTACTTTGGAGGTCTAATGTCAGCTGTTATTTGCTTTCTACTACTGTTAACTCCTATCGAAATTACAACACGACAGACGACTTAGTATATAACATATTCAATAACTTGATCTACAATAACAAGTGATCTACAATAACAAGTGATCTACAATAACTTGATCTACAATAACAAGTGATCGAAAGTGTAAAACTAAAATAAACAAAAGAGTAGGAATGGCAAAAAGTATACTAACATCACAACAAATAACACCAAGGCTAAAACTAAGAGTAGTCAAATCTTCTCATATTCCAGTATGGTGCAGAAACATGGACATTAGACCAGAAAACAACAGAAAATTGAAGCCTTTGAAATGTGGATTTATAGAAGAATAGGTAGAATTGATGAAAAGAAAAACGATGAAGTTTTAAAACTGAAAATGAAAAGAGAACTACTAAACACAATTCAAACAAGACAACAACAAAATTTGGGGGCATGTTAAGAGACACAACAGCCTACTAAAAGTAATAGCAGAGAAAATAAGAGGTAAAAGGGCCAGTGGCAGACCAAGATTAACATGGACGAGTAACATCAAAAGATGGACAAGTCAGCCTATGACAATCTGCACCATCAAAGCAAGAGACAAAGCAGAATGGCGCTCCATGGCAGCCAACTTTCGATGCGGAGACGGTACTCAATGAAATGAAACTTAAATCACTTGTAACAACATAATCTATTAGAAATTACATATCTTTGCATTCTCTACAGTAGCAAGATTCTTCACAATTCAACTCTATGAACTAGGAGTTATGCACATCGTAAGTTCTCAACTCTCGTCTTATAGTTACTATAATGCCTCACATCCAATGCGCAGAATCTCTATAATTATTATAATAGCACAGTCTACTCAATATTAAATAAAAGGAAAGAGATCGCAGACAAAAAGAGAGAGAAAATACTGGATAGCTTGGTGTCATAGCAAGGAAAACAGACGTCAATAGAACTGATACGATACACTGTAAATAGAAGATTGTGGAAGGACATGATCGCCTACGCCAACCGGCATAGTATTGCTACAAAAATACTGTATTAACTAGTATCTCGTAGTTAATAGACATAACACGATTCTCACTGCTGTTTTATGGTTTATCTCCACAGCATATTCCAACATTACTATCTCCTGAATCTTGCATTCGTGGCTGGTTTTGTTATTTAGACATTTTGTCGACATCATACATAGATCTGCTTGCTTGCTTACGTTAGCCCGATGACTAAAGTATTCTAGAGTATTCTGGTAGACTTGAATATACCTCTTCATCATCCGTCCTTAAAAGGACGTTAAGTGGGCGTGTCTGCGTTGTGTTGTGGTTTGCAGTAAAACTGTTATATTTGCGCCTTTCTGCCCAAAACATCCGACTTCAGCACGACATCTTTGAGTACCGGGTTGTCTTCGATCCCTGCTCGTTTGGCCAGACTAGACAGGTTAGTCTGTTACTTGAGGCACCACGTAGAGTTGGAGCAGGGTCTCGATGGTTCTAGTACACCGATCCCGGCGCAAGCCATCAGCTGTGGGTCGCTGACAACTTCCAGCTCTGGTGCTGGGAGCTCGCGCCTAATAGTAATATAGCCCTATAATATAAATCTAAGTATAATCTAACCACGCATCTACTTCTCTTGTCCCCGATACAATTTCATGTTCCAGTCTATCCCTTCCGGTAGAAAGTTTCTGGCTTTATTATTATTTCTTTATTCTAGAAGGTTCCTTATTGTTGTTATTGTGCTGTTCTATAACCTTCGACGAGATCTTGTCACCGAGACTTGTTGATGGTTGACTACCCTGGTAACACTGTCCTCAGCTGATTGACCTGTCACCAATTGCGACCAGCAGTCCGCCCTTTTGAAATGTGGATTTATAGAAGAATATGTAGAATTGGATGGATAGAAAAGAAAACAAACGATGAAGTTTTAAAACAACTAAAAATAAAAAGAGAAATGCGAAATACAATTAAGACAAGACAAATGACATTTTTGCGGCACGTTAAAAGACACAACAGCCTGGTAAAAGTAATATTGGAAGGGAAATTACAAAGGTAAAAGAAGCAGACCAAGACTAACACCAACGAGTAACACCAAAAGATGGACAAGACAATCTATGACAACCACCAAAGCAAGAAACAGAGTGGAATGGCTATTCATGGTAGCCAACTTTCGTTGCGGAGACGGCGCTCGATGATAATGACGATGAACCCGCCCACTGGTGGTGGCGCTATTTCCGGGTGGGACCGCTGGACATGTTTACTTCCCCGGTCTCTGGTAGTGCAATTTGATAAATGGCGACTCACACGTCGCCCGTAGCCCTGATCTCGTGACACCTGGATACTTCGTCATGCACGAGACCGTTTGCTTGGGAATTGACACGTCTACAACCGTGTCCTGTGGTTAAGTGTAGTACTTAAGTTGTGTTGTGCCCGTGACTTTGTTTTTCTTTTCCCAAATTTCACTCCGCCTGGCGTTTTTCTTTTCCCAAATTTCACTCCGCCTGGCGTGAACAGATGACTGTTAGAACACACAACACCAGACCAATTTGAGACGAACAAGTCTTTATTCACTGACCCAACACATGGGCGACTTATTCCAACATATGTACAAATAATTTACATCACCAACGGTCGGTGCCGTATGGTCGATCACACTACCCAGTAGCAATATTACTCGCCACTGGGCCCTAGGCTCTCACACACTTAACTATGCGAACTTAATATTTGGGAGCTGTTCCCCACTGAACAATTCCCAATCTATATCTACTCTATTCTATCTACTCGTGTCGTTTGACTCTAATTCTCTTGAATACTATTGGCTCCTTGGGCCATCGTCAGCCCCTATCTAATCCTAATGGGTGACATCTCTCTCGTCAGAGCTCTCTAACATTCACCTCCTAACGCTTACGCCCTACTTACTACTTTGGGCCAGTTTCAGCACCTCGGTGTGTGTCATCTCTCGCGTCAGAGCCAACTTTTCTCCCGTTTCTTTGTGTCCCGTCTTCAAATACTCCTCGTATCATCCAATGAAAAACTACTTCCTCCAATCAACTCAATCTACGTGTTTATTTACTCGTCTACTAGACCCTCTTACTTATCTCGAGATTCACCCTTCACATATTTTCCTAATTTCACGTGGACTTACACTTCCGGCTACCTTATCACCCGTCCCGCAATTCACGCTTTCCCTGCTCACCCTCATTTCTCGCGGTTTCCCACTACTCGCGGCTACACTCTGACAGGGATAGTCTCTTCGAGCCTGCCGGAAAACAAACGTAGTACTTCACTACCACAGCTTGACAGCCCTGTCGCTTCTATGGTCAGCTGTCGAATGTCAGCTAAATGTAGTCTTCGTCACAGTAAGTAGCTAGTGAACTTTCGAGACCCATGTTTCTACTTGAGCCTACTTCAGTATCAATTCACCATCTTTCTTAGTCTCTCACAAGAGAGATCACTCCAAACTATTTATTATCTCCCCTTATTTTCATGTGAAGTAATTCTTACTCGTACAATATATTGTCGTCTCCCCTTCTTTTCATGTGAGATAACTCTCCTTATTCCATTACTAAGAATTTTAAGAGTCTGGTTCGATCCTGATCGACGGATTCCAGGTTCACCCAGCCTTAAATGGGTACCGGATTTTTTTCTGGGAAATTAAAGCTGCACGGGCGTAATACCGACAACATTACCCCAAAAATCATGTGCTGAAGGTCTGTAAAATTTATGGTCACTAACACCATATTCCCTATACGCCACTTGGCGTGACAGGGGTACTTTACTTTTTTTATATATACATACATACATACACACACACACACAAATATATATATATATATATATATATATATATATATATATATATCATCGTCATCGAGTGCCGTCTCCGCAACGAAGGTTGGCTACCATGGAGCGCCATTCTGCTCTGTCTCTTGCTTTGATGGTACAGGTTGTCATAGGCTGATTTGTCCATCTTTTGATGTTACTCGTCCATGTTAGTCTTGGTCTGCCTCTGCCTCTTTTACCTTGTATTTTCCCCTCCAGGAATACTTTTAGTAGGCTGTTGTGTCTTTTAACATGGCCCAAAAATCGCATTTGTCTTATTTGAATTGTGTTTAGTAGTTCTCTTTTCATTTTTAATTATTTAAGAATTCGTCGTTTGTTTTCTTTTCCTTCCATCCAATTCTACCTATTCTATTATGTATATATATATATATATATATATATATATATATATATATATATATATATATATATAAAAGTAAAGAGCCCCCGTCACGCCAAGTGGCGTATAGGGAATATGGTTTTAGTGACCATAAATGTTACAGACCTTCAGCACATGATTTTTGGGGTAAAGTGGTCGGTATTACCAATAACCATTAAAGGATGGGTGAACCGGTGCCGTCGGTTCAGATCGAACCCTACCTCTTGTCCTTTGTAGTCCAGTTCACTAACCACTGAGCTATCGCGGCTCCCATGTATATATATCTCGGATTAATAATTGTGTATGCGTTACAAGTATACAATAAGAGTGATTTTATATAGTTAGTAAAGGACGTTACTCCTTCTGGTGAAAGAGATGGGAGTTAAGATGGGCACTGCCAGAACCGAGAAACTTATTGGGCGTGTAAGAAGATTTATCAACCAACACAGAACTGGAGTCGTCAGTTGCTGGACACTGCTAGACTTGCTGAGGAGGGGATCTGAGCATCTGTGGACATGTTCGGAGTGTAATGATGATGACCCGCTAATAACTCTATAGTTAGTGACTGTGATTGAAACGATATCATTGCACTGCAATTTTCAGTTGAGTGTCAACAAGAGTATGTTGAATATAGAGAAAGAGAGAGAGAGAAAGAGAGAGAGAGAGAAAGAGAAAGAGAGAGAGAAATGTTTTTTTTTTGTACTAGATGAATAGAGAGTCAGTAGGACTGTAAGTGTGTGTGTGTGTATATATATATGTCAACCAGCACCGTCAAAGAAAGAGACAGAGCAGAATGGCGCTTCATGGTAGCAACTTTCGATGCGGAGACGGCACTCAGTGATGATGATGATATATAAGAGAGAGAAACAAAAACTGAATATAACAGCTCACACCAATATATATAGTAGAGAGAATTAAGGATAATACTAAATTGTCTAATAATATAGAGTTGGCACTCTAATGTTACGGTACAGTAAGCACTTAAAGATGTGTTTCAATAGACGCTGAGAAAACGCTTTGACAGAGATAACACTCTCATAGGTAAGTCTTCCGGAAATAAGTATAGGCAGGAAATGTCATTATTGATTCAAAAGAAAGTACTACTTTACCGAAAGTAGATACACTAGTTGACATGGCAAATAAAACATAGATACTGCCGAAAAAGAAGCACGTGTACACAAAGTAGGAGGAAGTGTATATAAGAAAGTGCCACAGACACTACTTTGAAAAAAAGGACGTGTGAAAATTCTACTTATTAAAATAAAAGTATAGATATAAGATGTATACCATAGACAGTACTTTAAAGACAAGTGTAGGTAACACTCGATAAAAAGTGAGTATGTGAAGAAATAGAAACAATAATAAACACAACTTGCAAGGTGAGTATAAAAGACAGTTATATATATATATATATATATATATATATATATATATATATATATATATAATTAGTTATATATATATAATTCCATTAGAATTAGCTACTAGTTAGAAAAGAGTAAGTAATGGATGCTTACGCAGAATAAAAGGATGGAAATGGCAGGACAAAATCACTACCATAGAATTATGGAAATGTACCAGTTAAATACCAATAAAGATATACAACGAAGACGATGACGCTGGATAAGACACACTTTGCGGAAACCAACTGAGAGTATTACACAACAGGCCCTTTTTAGCCCTTGACAACGGTTCAATTAAAGAGAAACACAACGCCAAATACGAGTTCATACAAAGTCAGGTATAAATGAGAAAGTATTAAACGCTACTATGCAAGAACGATATAAGATACCATCATTTATTGTATGTCATCATCATTAAGTACCAAGCCTGCTGGCGTAGGTGATCATGTATCTCCACAACTTTCGATCACGACAGTTATTTATCATTTCTGTTGTTGATCTTCTGCCAAGCCATTCTCTTAAGCTGTCGAGTATCTTTTCTCTTTGCTTCATTCTAAATCTTCGTCCCTCAATTTTCCCGATTGTTACAATATATTCCAGCTGTTCTCTTTTCCTTACATGACCAAAAAAACATTATGATTGTTTCTTCCTAATATTGGAAATTAACTCTCTTTTTGCTTTGACCTCTTTCAGAACGTTTTCATTACTCTTCTTATTGTATGTAGGTGTTGTCAATTAATGACTTAAAATCACTGGATAGTTAGGGTCACAAGACTACACCCACGCCTGGATATTGAGTGATTCGATGAGCATGATAAGAAAAGTGGAGCCGGGATCTGTACGCAGGCAATGGGTAGAGTCATTGCAGAGGTGAAAAAAGATACATAGGGTCACCTTTGTCTACGTCCCTGGAAATGCGGGAGCATGGGGAAATGAAGGAGCAGACAGGTTGTCTAGCTGCGCTATCGTTGAGGACGGTCAACCATTGAATCGGACGGACGTCATCAGTGCCCTCCAAAATATGGGAAGGGTACAGGACTTCGACAACTATGAGCCCACGTCACTTCTTTGGATGAAAGGCATGGTAGTTTAGATGGACACGGTCAGAAATGAGAAACTTAGTGGGGGTATAAGAAGACTTATCAACCAACACAGAACTGGAGTAGTCAGTCGCTGGACACTGCGGTACTTGATGAGGAGGGGATCTGAGCACCTATGGACAGGTTCGGAGTGCAATGATGATAACCCGCAGGTAACTCAATCATCATCATCATCATCAAATACCGGGCCTGCTTGCGTCGGTGATCATGTCTCTCCACAACTTTCGATCACGACAGCTATTTTTCATTCTTGTTGTTGACCTTCTGCCAAGCCATTCACTTCAGCTGTCTGTTATATTTTCTCTTTGCTTCCTTTTATCTCATCGTCCCTCAATTTTCCCAGTTGTTAAAATATATTCCAGCTGTTCTCTTCTCATTTCATGGCCAAAAAATGATGATTGTTTTTTTTCCTAATGTTGGAAATAGCTTTCTTTTTGCTTTTGCCTCTTTCAGAACGTTTTCAATACTCTTCTTAGCTGTCCATGATATTCTTAACATTCTTCTGTAAAACCACATTTCTACAGACTCCAGTGATTTTCTTGTCTGTTGTCCTATTGTCCATGATTCACATCCATATGTTAAAACTGGCTCTACATAACATTTAAGAACTCGTTTTCTTGTTTCTATTGTCAAAAATTGATTGCATAGTATCTTCCTCATTTTTTGGAAAGCTGCTTTTGCCTGAGCCACATTTTCACTCTTAGCGATTAAGACTGTATCATCAGCATACCTTAGATTATTTATATTGTTGTTGACGGATTGCCACGAGTTGATGCGAACATGTTGCCCTTTGACTCATAAGATGTGGCGGGTCGTAATGGCTTTCTTGACATTCCCGGCTCTTACTGGAGAGGTTGAATTTCGTCTGTCCCAGGCTATGCTGGGAAACTACTAGTCCAGCCCAGAGGTACTGCAATACTGGGTCCTCTATATCAGTAACAGCCACCACTACATGGAACACGGCGATCCTAGCTTCTGTTAGCCAGTCTGGTTTGACGCAGACTGTTTCCAGGGGAGACCACGAGGAGGTTGAACTGCTAGGTCTTGGTCGGCTAATGGTGCGCCGACCCTGCTATTGCGATTCTGCCCCCCCCCCCCCGCGATTATTTATATTATGACCTCCAACTGTTATTCCAGGCATGCCCCTTATGGATCTTAAAATAATCTCACTATAAATATTAAACAAATCTGGTGACAGCACACAACCTTGCCTAATACCCTTTTTTATTTGTTGAAACATTCCCAATTGGTTTCCAATTCTTATAGCCGCTGTTTGTTACCAGTACATGTTCTTTATTATTCTTAGATCTTTGCTGCCTATGTTTATGCTTTCTAAAATTTTGATTATTTCTTGGTGCTTTACTTTGTCAAATGCCTTAGTATAATCTATGAAACATAGGTATAGATATGTTTTCACCTCTACGTCTCTTTCTACTAAAGATCTTATGATATAAATGGCATTGCTCGATCCTTTACCTCTAACAAAACCACACTGTTCATCGCTAATTTCTGGACTGATTTTGTTTCGTACTCTTCGCATGATGATTCTTAATAATATCTTAGTCATATGACTCATAAGGCTTATTGTGCGATGATCATCGCATTCAATCGCACCGGATTTCTTTGGTAGCGCTATGAATATTGATTTGAGCATGTCGTCTGGTATATATCCGCTGTTGTAGATATCATTCAATACTTTTGTTATTATTTCTATTGCAAAATCACTCATGGCTTCAATCTCTTCTTTAGTTATATTATTTGGCCCAGGAGCTTTTCCTGCTTTCATATTGCGCAAGGCGTCTTCCACTTCTCCTTTGAGTATTTCTTGTCCTTCTCCATTATCCTTAATATTTACTTCTGTTCGTTCATCATTATTATGATCTGTAATGTATTCTGTCCATGATTCCATTATGTTTTCTTGTTCAATCAACAGTTCTCCTTCCTTTGTTTTAAACATCCAGTTTTTGGTTGCGTTTTTCTTCCTATTAATCTTTCAATTTGTTTGTATATAGCTTTGGCATCTCCTTTTTGTTGCATTTCAATCTCTTTAGAATAACTTTAGAGTTACTTTAGAGTAACTCAATCACTGCATAGATGAAGGACAATAGCCTCGCCGCACACTTTAGGACCATCGGCATAAGATGACGAATGTGGCTGTGACACAAGCAAAATAACTGCTGAATATCTGGTAAAATCATGCCCAACGTAGGATGAACAGAGAAAGATGTTGTGTGGCCATAACCAGTACTAGACCAGGACAAGCTGGACTACACCAACCTTGAGTCGACCAATAGTTTCCCCGAAATTAATTCTTTAAGGTTGACGTGCGAGAGTGTACACAGAAGATTACAAAAATATATATAGCGAACGGAATCACATCGTGTAATTAATGTGTTCAACGCTTTGCTTCATGAGCGTCTGAATGAGTAAATAGCTACAACAAGTACAGCTGATGGGGTCCAGTGATACTCCTTGGTGTTGTATTGCTTCTTTCAGTAATCTGAAATTGCAGTACAAGTTAAACCTGGAACGATCTGGATTACTAGATTTGGGATGGGCGGGTGGATATAAGACAATATTTATCTTGCTGGCGCGCACCTGATGGTCATTATGGGAATGGAAAGTCCTCTGCATCATGAGCGTCTGAATGAGTTAGCTACTACAAGTACACCTGATGGTCATTATGGAATGGAAGGTCCTTTGCATCATGAGCGTCTGAATGAGTTAGCTACTACAAGTACACCTGATGGTCATTATGGGAATGGAAAGTCTTCTGCATCATGAGCGTCTGAATGAGTTAGCTACTACAAGTACACCTGGTGGTCATTATGGGAATGGAAAGTCCTCTGCATCATGAGCGTCTGAATGAGTTAGCTACTACAAGTACACCTGATGGTCATTATGGGAATGGAAAGTCCTCTGCATCATGAGCGTCTGAATGAGTTATCTACTGCAAGTACACCTGATGGTCATTATGGGAATGGAAAGTCCTCTGCATCATGAGCGTCTGAATGAGTTAGCTACTACAAGTACACCTGATGGTCATTATGGGAATGGAAAGTCCTCTGCATCATGAGCGTCTGAATGAGTTAGCTACTACAAGTACACCTGATGGTCATTATGGGAATGGCAAGTCCTTTGCATCATGAGCGTCTGAATGAGTTAGCTACTACAAGTACACCTGATGGTCATTATGGGAATGGAAAGTCCTCTGCATCATGAGCGTCTGAATGAGTTAGCTACTACAAGTACACCTGATGGTCATTATGGGAATGGAAAGTCTTCTGCATCATGAGCGTCTGAATGAGTTAGCTACTACAAGTACACCTGATGGTCATTATGGGAATGGAAAGTCCTCTGCATCATGAGCGTCTGAATGAGTTAGCTACTACAAGTACACCTGATGGTCATTATGGGAATGGAAAGTCCTCTGCATCATGAGCGTCTGAATGAGTTAGCTACTACAAGTACACCTGATGGTCATTATGGGAATGGAAAGTCCTCTGCATCATGAGCGTCTGAATGAGTTAGCTACTACAAGTACATCTGATGGTCATTATGGGAATGGAAAGTCCTCTGCATCATGAGCGTCTGAATGAGTTAGCTACTACAAGTACACCTGATGGTCATTATGGGAATGGAAAGTCCTTTGCATCATGAGCGTCTGAATGAGTTAGCTACTACAAGTACACCTGATGGTCATTATGGGAATGGAAAGTCCTCTGCATCATGAGCGTCTGAATGAGTTAGCGACTACTACAAGTACACCTGATGGTCATTATGGGAATGGAAAGTTCTCTGCATCATTGGCACTTAAAATGCCGTTACGTGTGCGTAAATTCGGTGTGTTATGGTTTGTACCTAGGCTGTGATATCTATGCCTTTCTGCCAAACACATCCGACTCTAGTACAGAATTTTGCAATACCGGGTTGCCTTCCCCATTCGATCCCTTCCTCACTTGGCCAGACAGGTTAGTTTCTTTGCCAGGATCACCGCTGGGAGATGGAGCAGGGTCATGATCAGCTCTGTCTTTCGCTGATCTTGATTTACGCTGTCAGCAAGGGGTTGTTGACCTGCTTAATTGATGGATGCGCGTACTGGCCCCCATTATAAGATCATATAGTTATTATTAACAGAAAATTTATGTTATCTAATGCTATGAGTTCTTTCTTTCTGGCGTTTACCTGATGTCTACTAAAAGAATTGATTGACCACTTCGTCATCCGTCCTTAAAATGACGTTAAGTGGGCATATAATCGTTGTGCTGCGGTTTGCATTAGAACTGTGTCATTTGTGACTTTTAGCCCAACAACATCCGACTTCAGTACAACATTTTTGAGCACCAGGTAGCCTTCGCTTTTCGATCCCTACTCGCTTGGCTAGACTAGACTGATTTTTCTGTTTCTAGAGGCACCCACGACAGGTGGAGTAGGGTCTCGATAGTTCTGGCTTACCGATCTTTGCGCAAGGAATCAGATATGGGTCGATGCCAGGTTCCTGCTGTGTTGCTATCAGGCGCCTTGTCTCCTATTGCTATCAGGTGCCTTGTCTCCTATTGCTATCAGGTACTTGTCTCCTATTGCTATCAGGTGCCTTGTCTCCTATTGCTATCAGGTGCCTTGTCTCCTATTGCTATCAGGTACTTGTCTCTTATTGCTATCAGGCGCCTTGTCTCCTATTGCTATCAGGTGCCTTGTCTCCTATTGCTATCAGGTACTTGTCTCCTATTGATATCAGGTGCCTTGTCTCTTATTGCTATCAGGTGCCTTGTCTCCTATTGCTATCAGGTACTTGTCTCCTATTGATATCAGGTGCCTTATCTCTTATTGCTATCAGGTGCCTTGTCTCTTATTGCTATCAGGTGCCTTGTCTCCTATTGCTATCAAACGCCTTGTCTCCTATTGCTATCAGGTGCCTTGTCTCCTATTGCTATCAGGTGCCTTGTCTCTTATTGCTATCAGGTGCCTTGTCTCTTATTGCTATCAGGTGCCTTGTCTCCTATTGCTATCAGGTGCCTTGTCTCCTATTGCTATCAGGTGCCTTGTCTCCTATTGCTATCAGGTGCCTTGTCTCTTATTGCTATCAGGTGCCTTATCTCCTATTGATATCAGGCGCCTTGTCTTCTATTGCTATCAGGTGCCTTATCTCTTATTGCTATCAGTTGCTTGTCTCCTATTCCTATCAGATGCCTTGTGTCCTATTGCTATCAAGCGCCTTGTCTCCTATTGCTATCAGGCTACTTGTCTCCTATTGCTATCAAGCGCCTTGTCTCCTATTGCTATCTTGCGCATTGTCTCCTATTCCTATCAAGCCCCTTGTCTCCTATTCCTATCAGGTGCCTTGTCTCCTATTGCTATCAGGCGCCTTGTCTCATATTGCTATCAGGCGCCCTGTCTCCTGTTGCTACACGCCTTATCTCCTATTGCTATCAGGCGCCTTATCTCTTGTTGCTATCTGTTGCTTGTCTCCTATTCCTATCAGATGCCTTATCTCCTATTGCTATCAAACGCCTTGTCTCCTATTGCTATCAGGCGCCTTGTCTCCTATTGCTATCAGGTGCCTTATCTCTTATTGATATCAGGTGATTGTCTCCTATTGCTATCAGGTGATTGTCTCCTATTACTATCAGGCGCCCTGTCTCCTATTACTATCAGGCGCCTTGTCTCCTATTGCTATTATTTCGACGTTAGAGCTAAGACCTCGCGGAAATGTCCCCATCCTTGAGATGACAAACATCCCCTTCAAATGTTTTTTTTTTAATTTTGACGTTTAGAGGTGTACGCAGAAGAACATGAAAAAAACACCCAGGTCTTTTAATTGGGATGCTGACGTGACAGATTGCAATGATTTTCCTGTTTTACCTGGGATGCTGACGTGGCAGATTGCAGTGACTTTCCTGTTTTACTTGGGATGCTGACGTGGCAGATTGCAATGATTTTCCTGTTTTACTTGGGATGCTGACGTGGCAGATTGCAATGACTTTCCTGTTTTACCTGGGATGCTGACGTGACAGATTGCAATGAGTTTCCTGTTTTACCTGGAATGCTGACGTGGCAGATTGCAATGACTTTCCTGTTTTACTTGGTATGCTGACGTGGCAGATTGCAATGACTTTCCTGTTTTACTTGGGATGTTGACGTGGCAGATTGCAATGACTTTCCTGTTTTACCTGGGATGTTGACGTGACAGATTGCAATGACTTTCCTGTTTTACCTGGGATGTTGACGTGACAGATTGCAATGACTTTCTTTGTTTTACCTGGGATGTTGACGTGGCAGATTGCAATGACTTCCTTTTACCTGGGATGTTGACGTGGCAGATTGCAATGACTTTCTTGTTTTACCTGGGATGTTGACGTGGCAGATTGCAATGACTTTCCTGTTTTACCTGGGATGTTGACGTGGCAGATTGCAATGGCTTTCTTGTTTTACCTGAGATGCTGACGTGGCAGATTGCAATGACTTCCTTTTACCTGGGATGTTGACGTGGCAGATTGCAATGACTTTCTTGTTTTACCTGGAATGCTGACGTGGCAGATTGCAATGGCTTTCTTGTTTTACCTGGAATGCTGACGTGGCAGATTGCAATGACTTTCCTGTTTTACCTGGGATTCGGACGTGGCAGATTGCAATGACTTTCCTGTTTTACCAGGAATTGACGTGGCAGATTGCAATGACTTTCCTGTTTTACCTGGGATTCGGACGTGGCAGATTGCAATGACTTTCGTGTTTTACCTGGGATGCTGATGTGGCAGATTGCAATGACTTTCGTGTTTTACCTGGGATGCTGATGTGGCAGATTGCAATGACTTTCGTGTTTTACCTGGGATGCTGATGTGGCAGATTGAAATGACTTTCGTGTTTTACCTGGAATGCTGACGTGGCAGATTGCAATGACTTTCGTGTTTTACCTGGGATTCGAACGTGGCAGATTGCACTGACTTTCCTGTTTTACCTGGGATTCGGACGTGGCAGATTGCAATGACTTTCGTGTTTTACCTGGGATGCTGATGTGGCAGATTGCAATGACTTTCGTGTTTTACCTGGGATGCTGATGTGGCAGATTGCAATGACTTTCGTGTTTTACCTGGGATGCTGATGTGGCAGATTGCAATGACTTTCGTGTTTTACATGGAATGCTGACGTGGCAGATTGCAATGACTTTCGTGTTTTACCTGGGATTCGGACGTGGCAGATTGCAATGACTTTCGTGTTTTACCTGGGATTCGGACGTGGCAGATTGCAATGACTTTCGTGTTTTACCTGGGATGCTGACGTGGCAGATTGCAATGCTTTTCCTGTTTTACCTGGGATGCTGACGTGGCAGATTGTAATGACTTTCTTGTTTTACTTGGTTCTGCTGAAAAGATGAATGTTGTCCACTCAAGAAGAGTTGTACTATTAGGTCTTCGATATCAACAAGCGAACACTCACCTTGACAGACAGTCAGTTTTGATTGGTATTGTTGTAAGGAAGTCCAAATGGGAGATGACGTGAAGTATCGATTAACTGAAGGTTGTTGTAATTCTCAACTTTTTGTTTTCATCTTAAAGTGACTTGTAGTTATAATTTCGGAAATTTTGCAGCATTTATGGGTGATGATATCCTAAGCCTATCCACCCATTCTGAAAATTAATGTTATAATGAAGTGGTTTTAAATGGTGACACTCTACACAAAACGTAACAATAATGGCTAAAGTCAATATTTGTGTATGGACAATGTTTTCGTGGTTAATGCTCGTAACAAAGAGATTAATTGTTGACAAATCTGAGAGTATCGGGAAATGCAATATTCAATTGAGTTATTGAGTTATTTGCGGGTCATCATCATTGCACTCCGAACATATCCATAGGTGCTCAGATCCCCTCCTCAGCAATTCCCTCAGTGTCCAGCGACTGACGACTCCAGTTCTATTTTGGTTGATAAAGTCTTCTTACACGGCCACTAAGTTTCTCATTTCTGGCTGTGCCCAACTTAACTCCCATTTCCATCATCCGAAGAAGTGACGTGGATCTGTGTTTGTCGAAGTCATGTGCTCTTCCCACATCTCGGAGGGCATTGATGATGTCCGCCCGATCCATTGGTTGCCCGTCCTCAACGACAGCGCAGCTAGCCAACCTGTCCGCCCTTTCATTTCCCCGTACTCCCGCATGTCCAGGGACATAGAGAAAGAATCACTCAGTTTACATGCGTGGGTGCAGTCTTGTGACTCTAACCATTTGAATGCCTTGGTCACTGCCATCGCCTCCATTGTCATGCTACTCGTGGTCACAACGTATGCACCACTGTCTTCGTAGACTATTCTGCCTGCCGAGCGTGCTGTAAATGCCCATGCAATTCTTTTGTGTCGTCTTACAGATCCGTCTGTATAGATGACTGCATCTTTCTCATCGGTGTTATCGTAGATGAGACCGTTGACCTCAGAATTAACCACGACCGAGTTCTGTTCCCTACTTTTCCTGTCGAGTGTGACAATACACGATATTCAATTTTAGCCATAAAGGTTTTTTTTTAAATTTATTTGAAAGATGCAGCTTCTTCTAATCACTTTGAGTGTGTATAGAAGCGTGTGTATTTTTATCTTCATTGAAAGATAAAGGTCAAGGTAAAGTACGAGATTTGAAACGGCGTCTTAGCACACGAGTTTCCACCCAAATGTGCTCGGCCGCCTATCTAGAAGTGTTCGGAGACTTCAGTATAGTGTCGCTTCAAGCATCGAAACTCACGATGCGAGGCGGGATTCCTCACCTTCCAAGAATACAAACCCTGGTACCCATTTCTGTCAGCGGCTGGGTTGACCGCGGGAACATTTTTTTTTCCAACCACGAGTAGAATTCACACTGCTTCCAACGGGAATCAACCACGGGTTGTCCGAACGTCGGTAGCCGAGTAGGGTGGTTTTATGAACTAGACTACCAAGGTCCCCTCCATGGAAGATACTAATGAGCAAATGAACTAAAGCATCAACATTAAACAACTGTGATAAGTCTTACACGTCTCCTAGCTCGTGCTCATCAGGTGATACAAATAGAAACCCGCAGCCATATGTCACAAATCCATGTATGAAAAAAAAAAACGGTAGAAAAATAGAGCATCCTGTTTTGCATATTCTAAAGCACATACGCTGTGTCAGTGAACGTCAAGTAGATAACAATATAAATAAAATAAAATAAGTAAAGAGCCCCGTCACGAAAAGTGGCGTATAGGGAATATGGTGTTAGTGACCACAATTGTTACAGACCTTCGACACATGATTTTTGGGGTAATGTGGTCGGTATTACGCCCGTGCTGCTTTACTTTCCAGAAAAAAATCCGGTACCCATTTAAGGCTGGGTGAACCTGTAACCGTCGATCAGGATCGATCGCACCCGACCTCTATTCCTTTGTAGTCCGGTTCACTAACCACTGAGTTATCGCGGCTTAACAATATCAATAAATTATAAAAATACACCTTTTTGCAACAAGATAATCCTGTTTTCAATAACACAAAAGTGAGTAATGCGCGTACAGTGAAAGTTACAAAGAAAACATATTTAATTGCAGTAATAACATCCTGCCGTTAAACAAAAATATAGAGAAGAGTCACGACATGACACACGAAGATAGCGTGGGCTTCTTATGACACTACATGACACACGAAGATATAATGGGCTTCTTATGACACTACATGACACACGAAGATATAATGGGCTTCTTATGACACTACATGACACACGAAGATAGAATGGGCTTCTTATGACACTACATGACACACGAAGACAGAATAGGCTTCGTATGACACTACATGACACACGAAGACAGAATGGGCTTCTCAAGACACTACATGACACACGAAGATAGAATGGGCTTCTTATGACACTACATGACACACGAAGACAGAATGGGCTTCTTATGACACTACATGACACACGAAGACAGAATGGGCTTCTTATGACACTACATGACACACGAAGACAGAATGGGCTTCTTATGACACTACATGACACACGAAGACAGAATGGGCTTCTTATGACACTACATGACACACGAAGACAGAATGGGCTTCTTATGACACTACATGACACACGAAGACAGAATGGGCTTCTTATGACACTACATGACACACGAAGACAGAATGGGCTTCTTATGACACTACATGACACACGAAGACAGAATGGGCTTCTTATGACACTACATGACACACGAAGACGGAGTAGAATGGGCTTCAGACGATATACGTTCATAGTGAAGTCTCCTTTGTTGTGGGGCTAGTATTAAAATGACACCTAATTGTTTATGAAAGTGAATTTCACTTTTATTTTTTGGATGACAATTCCGGTCTAATATAACCTGAAGGAGTTTGTTTTGGGTTGAACTTGCACAACAACAAGATTAAAATTATGAACTTGCACAACAACAAGATTAAAATGATCGAATTGCACAACAAGATTAAAATGATCAAATTGCACAACAAGATTAAAATTATAAAATTGCAGGACAGCAATATTAAAATGATCAAGTTGCACAACAACAAGATTAAAATTATGAACTTGCACAACAACAAGATTAAAATTATCAAATTGCAAGACAGCAATATTAAAATGATCAACTTACACAACAACAAGATTAAAATTATCAAATTGCAAGACAGCAATATTAAAATGATCAACTTGCACAACAACAAGATTAAAATTATCAAATTGCAAGGCAGCAAGATTAAAATGATCAATACTAATAAATGAATATTATTATAGAGGGAAACTTCCGAGGCGATAATCAGCGAATCAATTCAGAGGAAGAGGTATGTTTACAGCACTCGGAAAAATTGACAAATAATCAACAACAGAAAAAAATATGGACCAAAGCAGGATCGAACCCGTACTCAGTCGCACAGCGCCTTGCCACGAAAAGCCAAACGCTAGGGAACACTGAAGCTGAGTGGCAGTCGCTTAAAATGATCAGTTGAGCATGTGGGCAATTTAAATAACTTGATGATTTAAGAAAATTCTGGCTGTTTTTCCCTAAACTTTAGAACCACAGTCACATTTTCTACCAAAAGGTACTATACTACATGGTGATTATAGCAAATAATAGAAAACTCTACACACCATTTTGCAAAGAGAAGGAAATACAACCACAAAATGTCCCCAGCAACAATCGTGTTTCAGCCAGGACTGTAATCGACAACCGAAGGTAAGGAAACTCGACGACATTATTTTGTATGAACGGTCCCCCGTGTCGGTGCTTCTATATATGGACACGGTGGTGATGTGCTTTCCCGGAAATATAAAATCCACCGATCCATATATGGAAATGCCGGCTTTATCAGATGGCAACGTTTTTTAAAGTCCGTCGCGGTTAGCTATCAATATAAACGGTGGTGGCAGCTGGAGCTCATCACTTGCTACCCAAGGTTTGACGATATCGTTTTCTGAGTTGTTTTCGGATTAGCTAAAAGCAAAACTGCTAAAATAACATGAATAACGATGATGTTGCCGCTCTGGTCGTAGACAATGGCTCTGGTATGTGCAAGGCCGGTTTTGCTGGAGATGATGCTCCAAGAGCTGTTTTCCCCTCCATCGTTGGTAGACCTCGTCACCAGGTAAGGTTCAGTTTTTAATTGATTGCTGGCTCAAAAATCCATGTTTTTTTTTACAGAATGATAGCTTCAATACATATCCTAAAATCATAACTTTTGAACCTCAAGTATTACTATGATGCATTTTATATCAAAATTTACATAATTGAGTTATCTGTTTTTGTAAAACATATTTATAAATACATTTTTTTTTTTACACGGTCGACCCAGCCGTTGGCAGAAATGGGTACCAGGGTATTATCCTGGGAAGGTGGGGAATGTCGCTTCGCATCTGAGTTTCGATGCTTGAGGCTACACTATACAGAAATATCCGAACATTTCTGGATAGGCGGCCGAGCACATATGGGTGGAAACTCGCGTGCTAAGACTCCGGTTCAAGTCTCATACTTTACCGTTACCTTTACATTTTTTTAAAAAAGAAAAGTACAAAATGTCGTCTTCTTCTTCAGCGTTCAAGTCTTGTGATCATGACTCTTTGTTCTGTTTCATGAGGGAGGGGCAAGAACAACATTATAACACACGATGAGCTGGTCGTGTGACCAGTACCTACACATGCGTGTGTGTCCTGATTTTTCCCTAAATCTGCACAGTGGTTGACTCACTCTGTCTTCGGAAGACTTAATCTTGGTTTGACGTAGGAGTTTTCCTTCTCGTAGGGTGGATGCCGTCCAGGGCTGTTGGGCTCACCCTCATGGGCTCACCCTGTCCGTGGTTTCTATCTGGATGTTCTCACATAGCCTTTCCTTTTCCAGATAGTAACTGTTAGGCAGCAGTGATTATGTTGCACTTCCCTATGGATAAAGCTTTGAACACGGTTCTTACTCGCATGGTCTGTACCTTTGTTGGCCATATGAGGCTTTTTATACTTGGTGCAGCACTTCCACCTGTAACCCCCACCCCGTCCTGATAGGAGAGGCCTTCCATCTGGTCTTTGGTTTATGAGGCTGGATCTGCAGTACCTGCTGCATGATGAAGCTGACAGTTCTCTCCAGGTCATGAAGACTGCCCCATATACTGACCATAGTTTCTGCCTTAGTTCACAATCCTCTTGCCAGATCTGACACTGTGCACTAGACTCTGATGGAGGCGCTCTTGGAATAACATTTTCCAGGTTTGTACGTTTAACGTGTGAATTGTTGTTTGTTGTTCAATATATTCATTTTTACACAAAATTGTAAACTTTCAAATGGTTATGTTTACAAACGTAATAAAATAAAAATAATGATTGAAATTAATAACCGAATAGCAAAGCAAGCCCTCATGCGGGAAACAACAGGTAAGAGGAAAAGAGTAACACCCAGAGGGACATTGAGAAGAGCATTGATGAGAGAGGCAAGAGCAGTAGGAATCGGCTCCCTCAATGAGATAGAGCTGCTTGCACAGAACAGAGGCAAATGGCGAGATTTGATAACGGCTAGAATACAAATTTAGATAAGAGAAGATCTTGGTCTACGCCCTATGAGCCGGCTACGGCTCGAAAGGTCAATAGACAGAAAGACATAATGACTGAAATAATAATCTTATGTCAATTTCAGGAGGGTTTAAAAAGAAGAGCAAAGTTCACACCATAATGTCAGCATATCTTTTCAGTTCACAGATTACACTAATGATCACATATAAAAATGTGTAATTAAATGAACCTCTCATAAAAAACTATTTACAATACTTTTTGTATTAGAAATTTTTTTTGTTTAATGTTACACGATAAACCTTATTCTAGAGCTAGAAAAAGAAACAGACAACACACCCTTATCTCTGGTGTCAATATACGTTTCGATTATAAATATTATAATTAAAAGAAAAATCTGAATCCGAGTTCTTGAATTAATTGACGGTCATCGTCATTGCATTCCATACATGTCCATAGGTGCCCAGATCCCCTCCTCAGCAAGTCCCGCAGTGTCCAGCGACTGACAACTCCAGTTCTGTGTTGGTTGATAAGTCTTCTTACACGCCCACTAAGTTTCTCGTTTCTGGCTGTGTCCATCATAAATCCCATATCTTTTATCCGAAGGAGTGACGTGGACTCATGGTTGTCGAAATCCTGTGTCATTCCCAAATCTCTGTCTGTCTGTCTGTCTGTCTGTCTGTCTGTCTGTCTGTCTGTCTGTCTGTCTGTCTGTCTGTCTCTGTCTGTCTGTCTGTCTGTCTGTCCTGTCCTGTCCTGTCCTGTCCTGTCCTGTCCTGTCCTGTCCCGTTCCATCCTGTCCTGTCTGTCCGTCCGTCCGTCCGTCTGTCTGTCCGTCTTTCTGCCTGTCTGTCTGTCTGTCTGTCTGTCAGTCTGTCTATTGACCTTTCGAGCCGTAGCCGACCCATAGGGCGTAGACCAAGATACTCCTTCTCTTATCTAAATTTTTGTTCTAGCAGTTTCCAGTTCTTTTAAAGATAGTTTATCAAATCTCGCCATTTGTCTCTGTTCTGTGCAAGTAGCTCTATCTCATTGAGGGAGCCGATTCCTGCTGCTCTTGCCTCTCTCATCAATGTTCTTCTCAGTGTGTCTCTGGGTCTTCTTCTTTTCCTCTTACCTGTTGTTTTCCACATGAGGGCTTGCTTTGCTATTCGGTTATTATCTCTCTTCATCACATGTCCAACATATGACCATCGTCTTTTCTTTATTACTGAAGATATTAGTGGTTGATTGGCGATTTCTCTAATTTCCTCGTTTGTTTTGAATTCGTTCCATGCTATACCAAGTATTTTCCTTAGACATTTATTTTTGAATGCGTTCAACTTTGTTTCGATGTCTCTTGTTGTTTTCCAGCTTTCACACGCATACGTAAGGGTTGATAGTACATTTAATTTGAATAGTCTAAGTTTTGTGTTTGTGCTGATGAGTTTTGATTTCCACAACTTTTCAAGGCTTCTGAAAGACATTGCTGCTTTAGCTATTCTGATTCTAATTTCTTTGCTTGTATCCCCTTCTCGATCAATGTGACTTCCAAGATAGATAAAGTGATCGATCCCTTCCACTGGTTTGTTTTCCATGTATAATTTGTCGTCTGTTGGAATTAAGCGTTTCATGACTTTAGTCTTTTCATTATTTGATCTCAAGCCACATTTTGCTGGCTATTGATGATAGTTCATTTGTGTTTTCCTGCATTGTTTTTATCTCACTGCTGATGAGAACTATGTCATCAGCAAAGTCGAGGTCGTCCAAATGGTCCCCTTGTATCCATTCGATTCGCAAATTTCGGAGGTCACTAATTACGTCCGCCAGATCCATCGGTTGACCGTCTTCAACGACAGCGCAGCTAACAAATCACTCCGTTCTTTAATTTCCACGCACTCCCGCATGTCCAGGGACGTAGACAAAGGTGACCTTTCGAATTTTTGACTGCTGCAATGGCTGTACCAATTGTACTTTTTTTTTGTATCATGCTCATCGAATCACACAGTATACAGGCGTGGGTGTAGTCTTGTGACTTTACCTAGATGAATGCCCTGATCACTGCCATCAACTCCATCGTCATGCTACTCGTGATAATGAATTATGCACCTCTGTATTCTTTGACCAAACTGCCTGCCTAGTGTGCTGTAAATGCCCATGCACTCATTTGGTGTCGTATTACAGGTCCGTCTGTATAGATAGATGACTGCATCTTTCTCATCGGGGTTAACCCAGATGAGGCCGTTGACATCCGCATTGACCACGACTGAGTTATGTTCCCTACATTACCTGTCTATTGTTACAATACACGAGAATGTGCACCTGAATGACATAGGCATCGGTAAGAATTTTTCGCCAGCGCTGATATTGGTAAGCCCACAGACCTGTCTGATGGCATCTTCTGCTCGGCCCACCCATAATTTGCCTCTTTTTGGCCTGGCACCTTTCCCTGTGTTGAGCACGTGGTGCAATGGATGCTCTTTATCTGTACTAATCTTCAGGTATGCTCGTGCTCTACAGATCTTGATTCTGTCATCCATGGTTGGAAAGTCAAGAAGATACCTCATTGCTACACAGGGAGTGTCCCTCGTACATCCCAAGAATAATGCGCATGGCTTCATTTTGTATTTTCTCCAGCCTATCAATTTGAGTCGTACTGACAGTAAGAATTGCTATGGCATACTCGATAGGTGCGAGGACTAATCCCTGGAACGGAAGGTTAAGTAGCATGTGCTCGATGTTGGCAGCTGCCATGACCTTCAAGGCGGCTAATCCTTTGCGGGATTTTGTTATCATATAGTGAACATGGTCCCGAAAACACAGGCTGCGATCAAACTCAACTCCGAGGTACGTCATCAACCTGTCCCTGGTCAAATCATCAACTCCTATTCGTACCACTGGTGTTTCCGTGTTAACGATGTGATCGTTAAGTGAGAACCATGCACGTAATGCTTTATTAGGATTACCCAATACACCTGATACTCCACGCCAGGAAGAGATGCGATCGAGCTCATTTTGCAGCGTGGAGGCGATATCCCCTCTGTCTCTTCCCTGTCGATATACCAGAATATCATCAGCAAAAGTCATAGTTCTTCCCCTCCCATCCAGCTGTTGTTCCGTGATCGTTATTGTGTACACGTTAAATAGAACTGGTGACAATGGTGAACCTTGTGGCAGCCCTGGACAAATGGATACTGGCTCGGAATACCAACTTCCACATCTGAGTATCACCTTCCCCTGAAACAGTACTACAGCGATCCATCTGAAAAGGAAGGGGTACACCGCCATTTTGAGAAGCATGTGCATGAGGTATTCAAATTGTACTCTATTGTATGGGGTTAAGGCAAAGAAATGCAAGTGAATGCATAAAATGCGAAGCTGCAGTAAAGTTAAATATGATGGAGTATTGAAAAAAAAGATAGAAATTATTATTTTTTTTTTTTTGGTTTTGTTTTTTTTTCTTTCGTTCTCCGGCTTTTACCTCTGACGAAGTCTCTAGAGACTAGGAACTGAATTTTGCGTGTTAATCCGTTTTTCCCTGGCAGCCGTGTGCACAGGGGTCCCTAGCCGCGCAGGCAGAGACTTCCGTCTTCGGAGGTACTCATATTTTTTTTTCCGTCGATGAGTAATTGATGTTTCAAGCCGGGCCTCGCTGCTGAGACTAGGGGTGGTTGCCGCAGAGAGAAATTATAAATAAAAATTCCCAACCGGTGCAGCCGGTATTTGAACCCACAACCTCTCTGTCTCGTGGCCGGCGTCTTGCCTCGAGACCAATCAGCCCCCCCCCCCCCCCCAAAAAAAAAAAAAAATGGTGTGGTAAAATATTTACAGAAAGATACTCTGTTGTATGCATCCTTCAGATCTATGGAAGCAGCATATGTCTCCCCTCGTCTGTGGAAACCTTCGAAGACGTCATAGGCGAAGACTGCCGCATTGAGCCATGTCTCTTTGTTATATCAATAACCTCCGAGTGCGGGTGGGAATGCACGTTTCTGTTCAAGGTGACAGGTGAGGACACGGGCAACTATTTTCTCCAGTAGCTTGTCCGCAGTGTTTTCCATCGTGATGATTCTGTAGGCTCTGATCTGAGAATGGTCCGTGTTTGACTTCGGTAGTGGTAGCAACTAGCTGTGAAGCCAATCCTCCTTAATCTGGCCACTCTGAATGCTGGCATTAAACTCTTTGACCAGTTTTTTTTTTAATTTGTCGTTAGCTAAATCGTCTATGTCGTCTTATCGAACACAAACTGGACCAGGAGCAGTGTTGTGTGACCTTTCAAGTGTTGTGCGAATGGTATCGGTTGTGATTGTGAGATCTTCTTCCAGCACTGCATCCTCACACAATTCTGACAGCGACCCCCGTATCCTCATTCTTACAACCTGATTTCTTTTATCAGTCTGCTCAATGTAGCGGGCAAGCATAGCCTTCCCTTTGCTCTCATCAGATTTGTGTCATATCTGGCCTGTGCTCTGGAAGTCTGGTATGCCTCTGTGTCGTGTTGTGCCATTCATGCTTCGATGAAGGCGCCAGAATGTGGCTAGCGATTTTTCTGAGCACACTTTTTTTTAAATAGAAATCATCCCACTTGGCATCCTTAGCCTGCTTAGCGCATAAAGTTCATCATTTTTTGGTCGACCTCTTCTTTCAGTTGCTTCAAGAGCTCAGGTTGTGTTCTTTCATTCCTTCTGGCTTTCTGTCATGTCTTGGCCGCTTGTCTCTTGTACCGACAATCTTCCTCGACTTCTACGTTCCACCAGGGTGGCTGCGTCCATCTCTCCTGCCTCCTGCGTGGGGCGCCCTGTTTCCTTTGTCTGATTCTGCTAATGACGTCCTGGTCTGTGTTCTCATAGTGGAATGTGTTAAGCTTCCTTTTCTAGCTTCTATTTCTGCCTTTCTCATTTAGGAGGACACATGGATAGTGATCACTTCCGTGGAATCCCAGTACACTCCACCTGCAAACCTGTGCGAAGGTGGAAGACACCAGTGCCAGGTCTATGACACTATCAGAGTCTCTTTTCGAATGGCCGTTCTAGTTGCCCTTCCATCATTCAAACATGCTAAATCGACCGACACGAGTGTGTTCACTAGGTCTTCTCTCTGCTTGTTAGCTATGACGTTACCCCACTGGTCTCCTCTAGCATTAAAGTCGCAGCAGAAAATGATGTTCTCCTCTTCGAACGCGAAGAGGTTCTGCCATTGTTGCGTGTCCACCTGCCCATTACAGGCATACACATTAACAATCACGAAATGAACTGGGGTCTGCACCCTAACCGCATGTACCTGCGATTCTGCATTGTTCCACGCAGACATATCAACCTCAACTGCCACCATCTTATTTCGTACAAGGATGACCTGCCCAAGGTGTCGTCTATTGTAGAAACAGTGAAATCGAGGGGCTCTAACTGTCCTTTCACCAAAAATATTTCTTCCAAAATCATTATATCTACGTCGCACAGTAGCTTATCAAGAATGGGCTGTTGTTGATTTATTGAATCACAGTTCCATTATGTAACGCGCACACACATTAGGCATAGGCTCTCGCACTACGACCGTTTATTACGCATAATTACACGTTTGCCTTTCTTTGTTTTCCTTCTTTCCTTCTTTTATGTTGTCGCTTAGACCTCATCAGAATATTTCTTGTCGCCATTGTTGATTTTGTCGATGAAAGGCAATGCTCTGGATGGTCTAGTCTCACGTGCACTCAACTCAGTCGCACGGTCCACGAAACCCGTTTCCACGTTATAGACTGGCCAGCCCCAGTCAATCAGCTCTTCGGCACATGGATATACCATGAGCTTTTTATTGTCTACATTTAGAAGCACACATCAATGAAATCACACTTCCTTGCCAACGAACCGGGGAAAAGACACCACCATCCTGGGTCGCACCGGAAGAGTAGCCACTCCTTCTTAATCTGAATCCGAGCGTTCCTCCATGTAGTGGATAAATACATCTTCTACACGTTTAACCGTAATCCATGATTGAATTAATTGTGAGGCTTGTTCTGCCGTAAATCGTTAGTCACGTTTACAAGGAAGTCACTTTCCTATTAGTGAAAGTTCAATCGCTTAGAATAACACACGACGTTTAAACGATTAAAAAATGCTTCTGATAAGCGTCATGAATGAACTACAAAGCTAAACACCAAAAATAGAATTTAAAAAATGTGGATCGACTGAAATGCAAAAGAATATTTGTTGAGTTCCGAATTGAAAGACTTAACCATCAAACAGCTAATTCAGCTGGGCCGTAACTGATGGGTATGCTATTCCCGTCTTTTATAAAACAAACCGGACAGAAAGAGTTAATTTAGTAAATTAAGTAAAATTTACTAAAAAATATTAATGAAAACAAAGTGTTTGTTTGCGGTTTACATTTATTTAAACACATATCCTCCAGTCGTCCGATTACTACACAATTTTAGTTGTTGATGTGCAGCATTTTGATTCTGAGTTTTGTTTTCTTTAATAACTTTATAATAATTTATCACTTAATAACAGTTAAATGACTAATTTAATTTATCATCAAGGGCTTTAGTTTCAGCAAAAGTCTTGTCAGACCACGTTTTACTTGTTGATTATAAGTGACAAGTCTCCACCAAACTAGCGATTTCATTGAAGTTTTAAGTAGAAAATAAAACAGTCGTTTATGTTATGGTTATTGGTTATGGAAGGCCTCGGTATCACAGCAAACGAATTAAAATCCATAATTGCTCAACCGCCCGTGCCAGTGGAATCATCCGAATTACCAACTCATCTCCCAAACAAAGAAAGGTAACTGTAGTCCCCATCGTAGCAGTCTCAGCACACGCCAAAAGACATAAGGCGAAACCGCGCAGAAAGTGAACACAGCCAACTGTTCCCTGTCATACGATATCATCATTCATCGTAAACAAGCGGGATATCGAAGCAGGATCAAAACGGATGAGACACACAGATCACGGTGTGCACAGAGCACTTAACTCAGTAGCTCCTGCAACAAGCCGGACTTGGAATATGAGGAAAATGCAAGAAGGAACACTTTTCAGACATAGCCTTCAATGGTTCCTGCCGCCTATCCACCATATACCATGGGAGTTCACGTCCTCCCGAAAATGATGATCGTCATAGCACTTGATGATGTTAGGCCGTCATTGATGACTCCAATTCCAAACATATAGACACACAGTGGTGGTAAGTTATCATTTCCAATCCAACAGAAGCCACATGACCTATAGTTAGTAAAACCACAGAGAGAATATGATTTTGTGACCTTCACTGATTCACTCTTAGATGTGAATGTGTAGTTTACACAAGAGGAGAAGTTTTCAACTACAGTGATCCCATTTAAGGCAATTCTGGGATAGCAAGGCAAGTCTCCTTTATAGCAGCAGAACTTGATGTTCTCCGCTCCCTTCTTTGTAGCTGCCGCCACACGATTCTGATGTCTCATTAACTTGGACATCATTCAAGAACAATGTCAGATTAACATTCCATAGATATGGCTCTGCTGATGAAATGCTTGGTGCAACAGTTGTATCAATCATACTGGAGGCTCCTGGTCTGTGGTCATTAATATCACAGACGGCACATGATGTTGTTATATTCAGTATTTCTTTCTGGGGTGTAAATATGTGGCACACACATGGAGAGTGGTTTGTGGTCACAGTAATCCCATTAAAGGCAATTCTAGGGTAGCATGGCATAGCTGTTTCAGAACAGCACAATCCTATGATGTTTTCTGTGTTCGCTATATAGCTGCTGCTGCTACACAATCCTGACCAATTATAGGTGTGGACATTATTCACTTGCAATGACAAAACTGCTTTATTTACATCATAAACCTCTGGAAGCGAATCATTTATGGGACTAATAGTACAATTTATTCTTCCATCGTTTATGTCTTGTCTTGATCCAGAATTACGATATTTATCTGTGAGTCACGTTTAAGCGATAAGTTCGTCAAAATGGCGAAAACTAATTGTTTCATTTGGAGTTTGGAAACAAGATTTTCTTTAGATTTTGTTACACCGCTTGGTGTTTACCCACGAATTGAGACGGGAATCGGATACGGCAATCATTTCTTGGCTTAGGTTCGATTTAAGGCCGGAATTCGACCCCATGGCGCCGTGGCTACTGGAGGCGTTACTTTGTCTATTGATAACGTCCGCCGTCAGTCCATCCTGTATGTTCTCCATCCTCTTAGCGCCGTTCACTGCCTGTCCAGTGTTGCAAAGGTTTGTTTGATGTCTCGAAGAAAGCTGAAGCGTTTTCCCGTGTCAGAAGAAAATAAAACCGAATTTCATGGAAATTGGACAGATTTATATTTGTAAAAAGCCGCGTTTTTATGACAGCCTCCTACTTTTGACGATGCGTAGGTGATATTTGAAAAGAAAAAAATAACCAACATCAAACAAAACAAATTCATCACTCCGGTGTCAACAGAAATAATAATGTGAAAGGTTTGGGGGGGGGGGGGGAAAGGAGATGTTAGGAATTTTTGCCAGCGGCAAACTGTTGAATTATGAGAATTTGTATTTTGAGGAGGGTAATTTTTACAAAGGTATCGTAATTCAATAAAATTAAGTTCAAGTTGCCATACTAAACCTAAACTTGTCATTCATGGAAAGAGAATACATATCTTTTGAGGTCTTTTATTAGCAGTAACTATTATATGACATGAAGGGTAATCATTAGTGACATGAGGCATCATCCACTTAGTTACTGTAGACAAGGTTAATGGTCAAAGTCGAGGCTAGAGGGGCAAGAAAGACAGGCCACTCTGAGAACAGACTTTACTGTTTGTTCTCACCACCGAGCTCACACGTGACACAGGGATGTTATCAAATTGATCCACGTTTATTGCCGGTTATTTGTTGCTGCTGTGATAACCTAAGTGAGTGTCATGTTATGATAATAATCATTACGGGGTTTTCTTCTCCCACAAAATATAGTCCAGCATAATAATATAAATGGGGCCGCGATAGCTCAGTGAACTGGAATACAAAAGACAAGACGTAGGGTTTGATCCCAACCGACGGCTTCCGTTCACCCAGCCTTTAATGGTACCTGATTTTTTTCTGGGAAAGTAAAGCGGCACGGGCGTAATACTGACCACATTACCCCAAAAATCATATACCGAAGGTCTGTAAAATTTATAGTCACTAACACCATATTCCCTATACGCCACTTGGCCTGAAGGGGGTACTTTACTTCTTTTACTTTATAATAATATAAATAGTGCACTAGTGCACATACACATACAAGTGTTGGAGTCATAACTTCCATGAAATAGGATATGAAACAGACACACGCTCTCTCTCTCTCTCTCTCTCTCTCTCTCTCTCTCTCTCTCTCTCTCTATCTCTCACTCTCTCGTAACCAAGCACCGAAGAGTTAAAGACCATTTAAATCTACTGAGCTGACAAAGACGACTCCCATGCACATCTTGAATAAGAAGGTCCAAGAAACAGACTCCTAAGTGACAAAGCCTAGAAAAAAACACACACACAAACAACAGAGCGGACTCTGGAAACCACTGGGCTCAAAAACATCATTCTGTGAGTCTGATTGAGTAGGATGTGTCCGACCATGAAGCACCAGCTAGCCTTGGCCTGTTATGTAAACTACACGAAATATTCAGTAAACACCTTCTTCAGGACAAATGCCAAAATGTTCTCATGAAGATACAGACCCCTTCAGAGTTTACAGAAAATTTGTTTAATGCTTGTCTGCAATGCTAAATTTTATTTTGCATTGCATCTTTTATACATTCTCTAATCTTTAATTTCTGCAACTCTTTAAAATATTGAACTTGTTTGTTACAAAAATATATCCTTTTAAAATTGTCCTGTTGCAGGGTGTGATGGTTGGTATGGGTCAGAAAGACAGCTATGTTGGTGATGAGGCCCAGTCCAAGAGAGGTATCCTGACACTCAAGTATCCCATTGAGCATGGTATTGTCACCAACTGGGATGACATGGAGAAGATCTGGCATCACACCTTCTACAATGAGCTGAGAGTTGCCCCTGAAGAACATCCAGTCCTGCTCACAGAGGCTCCCTCAACCCTAAAGCCAACAGAGAGAAGATGACACAGATTATGTTTGAGACCTTCAACACACCAGCCATGTACGTAGCCATCCAAGCCGTGTTGTCCCTGTACGCCTCAGGTCGTACCACTGGTATTGTGTTGGACTCTGGTGATGGTGTCACTCACACTGTCCCCATCTATGAAGGTTATGCTCTCCCTCATGCCATCATGAGACTCGACCTTGCTGGCCGTGACCTTACAGATTACCTGATGAAGATCCTCACAGAGAGAGGCTACAGCTTCACCACCACCGCTGAGAGAGAAATCGTACGAGACATTAAAGAGAAACTTTCATACGTTGCCCTAGACTTTGAGCAGGAGATGGCAACAGCTGCCCAGTCATCTTCTCTTGAGAAGAGCTACGAATTGCCTGATGGACAGGTCATCACTATTGGCAACGAGCGTTTCAGGTGCCCAGAAGCAATGTTCCAGCCATCCTTCCTTGGTATGGAGTCTGCTGGTATCCACGAGACCACATACAACTCCATCATGAAGTGTGACGTTGATATCCGTAAAGACTTATACGCCAACACTGTACTGTCTGGTGGTACCACCATGTTTCCTGGCATCGCTGACCGTATGCAGAAAGAGGTCACTTGTCTTGCCCCACCTACAATGAAAATCAAGATCATTGCTCCACCTGAACGTAAATACTCTGTCTGGATCGGAGGCTCCATCCTGGCTTCCCTGTCCACCTTCCAACAGATGTGGATCTCCAAACAAGAGTATGACGAGTCTGGTCCATCAATTGTTCACAGAAAGTGTTTCTAAACCTATAACACATATCGTGTCTTATTATATTATATCGTTTATAGTATAACATATTATATTTTTTGTTAAGTTATGCATTTTAAAAATTTTTCTTCCATAAGTTCAATTTCTTTACATTTGTTAAATTTGTTTACATTTTTGCTTTACAGCACATATCAATTTACAACATTCTGCATTTTTGATATTTCTATCAAATTATGACATGCAATGCTCAAAGCTGAACGTTGCTCCACATTGTATTTGATCTGAAGAACAATCATGACACAATATTTGACTCAGGTTTGTCTGTCATTTCCAGGCTTATAATTGTGTACGCATAATGTACACTCACCCAATACTCTATTTTTTTTTTTTGCAGGATTAAAAATTTGAATACGCTCACTTTTGTTGTTTATTGTGTGGTTTTTTTAATGCTACAGAATAAATCTTTGCTTGACTTGTTAAGTATTAGAGGGCTGTCTTCTATGTTGGCTCTACAATAGCTATTTATGTCAATATACTGAGCAATTTTCTACTTTTTCTTTTTTTAATTTAGTGATACAATTTATTCTAATAATTATGAATGTATAATAGAAGAACCATATGTATTTTATCTTTCTGGAAAGACACGATTGAGCAAATCAACTATCAAAGATAAACAACAGTGATTATATCTATATCTATATCTATATCTGGATAAATAACTGAGGTCTGACAGGCCTCCTATCTCGTTTTCATCAGGTGATACAAATAGAAACTGGTAGCCATATATCACAAATCCATGTAATATAAAATGGTAGAAAAAAGAACACACAGTTTTTGTATATTTTAATGCACATACGCGGAGTGTCAGAGAAAATCAAGAGGATACAATATAAATAAAATATGAAGAACACTTTCTTGCGTCAAGATAATCCCGTTTTCATAATCAATTGCACAAAAATGTATAATAGAAGTACAGAGAAAGTTAGTAAGAAAACATTCAGTTGCAGTAATAACATCCTGCTATTATACAATATAGAGAGGAGACAAAGGCACGCCTCACAGCAACAGCGATGGAAGTTGTCGGTGACCAACAGCTGATCGTTCGCGCCAGGATCTGTGAACCAGAACCATCCAGACCCTGCTCCACCTCTCCGTGATGCCTCTAGTAACAGACTAACCTGTCTAGTCTGGCCAAGCGAGTAGCAGCACAGCAGGAACCTGGCATCGACCCATATCTGATGCCTTGCGCAAAGATCGGTGAGCCAGAACTATCGAGACCCTACTCCACCTGTCGTGGGTGCCTCTAGAAACAGAAAAATCAGTCTAGTCTAGCCAAGCGAGTAGGGATCGAAGAGAGAAGACAACCCGGTACTCAAAAATGTCGTGCTGAAGTCGGATGCGTTGGGCCGAAAAGTGCAAATATCCCAGTTATACTGAGAACCTCATCACAACGCAGACACGCCCACTTAACATCCTTTTAAGGACGGATGACGAAGAGGTGTACTCCTTTAGTCATCGGGCGAACGCAAGCAAGCAACAATATAGAGAAAAGTCATGATATGTGGTGTATAGGAAGTATGGTGTTAGTGACCATATTTGTATAGGCCTTCATCACGTTAGTTTTTCTTTTAGATAATGTGGTAGGTATTACGCGAGTGCCGTCTTTCTGTTCCAGAAATATCTTACACCCATTGTTTGTGTGCATTTGCCGGCTTTCACCTCAGACGAAGTCCCTGGAGACTTAGAACTGTATTGTGCGTGCGAATCCGGTTTTCTATGGCAGCCGTGTGTACAGGGGTCCCTCGTCGCACAGGCAGATACCTCCCTCTTCGGAGGAACTCATATTTTTTTTTTCCATCCATGAGTCTTCTTCTTCTTCTACCTTTCAGTTCCCTGTGGAGCAAAGGTCCTCAACAAACACTTCCCAAGTCGTTCTGTTTCTTGCCATTCTTTTAAGATATTCCATGTCTTCCCCATCATCTTCATCTCAGCTTCTATCTGTCTTCTCCAAGAATTCTTTGGTCTTCCTCTTTGTCTTTTCCCCTGGGGATCCCAAAAAAGCGCCTGTTGCGTAATACCCTCAGTGGCTTCCGTAGTGTGCGTCCTATCCAGCGCCATCGTCTTCGCTGTACCTCTTTGTCCACTGATATTTGACTGGTACATTTCCATAAATCTATGTTAGTGAATTTGTCCTGCCATTTCCATCGTTCTATTCTGCGTAAGCATCCATTAATGAAAGTCTGTATCTTCATGATTGTCAGTTTTGTTGTTCTCCATGTTTCACAGCCATATAATAGGACTGACTTAACATTGGAGTTGCCATTTTTTATTTTTATTTAACCTAATTTCTTTGGACTTCAATATGTTTCCCAGTGCAACAAAAGCTCCTCTTGCTTTTGATATCTTTATTTTGGCATCATTTTCTGTTCCTTCCTCTTTATTTATATTACTACCCAGATATATGTAAGATTGTACGTCTAGTAGAGGTATTTCTCCTAATTGTATGTGGTTATTGCCAACTGCATTAATTCTCATAATGTTGGTCTTATCTCTATTAATTTTCAGTCCTAGCTGTTGTGTTCTTTCATCCAGTATGTTAATTTTATCCTGCATCTGTTGATGGCTGTGTGATAGGAGAGCTATGTCATCATCAAAGTCTAAATCATTAAGTTGTTTGGTCAGTGACCACTCATCCATGAGTAACTTACCTTTAAAGCCGGGCCTCACTGCTGCAACCAGACTTGGTTGCCGCAGAGAGAAATCATCATCATCATCGAGTGCCGTCTCCGCAACGAAGGTTGGCTACCATGGAGCGCCATTCCACTCTGTTTCTTGCTTTGATGGTGCAGGTTGTCATAGATTGACTTGTCCATCTTTTGATGTTACTCGTCCATGTTAGTCTTGGTCTGCCTCTTTTATCTTGTATTTTCCCTTCCAATATTACTTTTAGTAGGCCGTTGTGTCTTTTAACATGCCCTAAAAATTTCATTTGTCTTGTCTTAATTGTATTTAGTAGTTCTCTTTTTAGTTTTAGTTGTTTTAAAACTTCATCGTTTGTTTTCTTTTCTTTCCATCCAATTCTACCTATTCTTCTATAAATCGACATTTCAGAGGCTTCAATTTTCTGTAGTGTTTTCTTGTCTAATATCCATGTTTGTGCACCATACAGGAATACTGAGAAGATTTAACATTTTGCTATTCTTAGTTTCAGCCCTACTGTTATTGTTTTGTTGTTAGTATATTGTTCGTGGCATTAAAATTACTTTTTGCCATACCTATTCTATTGTTTATTTCAGTTGTACATTTTCCATCATTGGCTATAGTATGTCCAAAGTAGCTCTGAACTGTCTCCATATGTATTCCTTCAACTGTGATATTTACTTGTAGGTCTTGGGAATTTTCTTTGTTTATGATCATAGTTTTAGTCTTTTTGATATTCATATCTAGTCCATACTTTTTGCTTGTTATGTTTATCACATTAAGCAATTGTTGTAGGTCTTTAGGATTTTCTGCTAGTAGAACAGTATCATCAACTTATCTTAGGTTATTAATTATCTTCCAATTAATGTTTAGGCCTGGCATCTCTGAAATATTTTTAAAGATTTACTCAGTGTATAGATTGAACAAGCTTGGTGATAAGATGCATCCTTGTCTTACTCCTCTTTTTATACCATGGGTGTAGAGTTCTCCTTTTTATATTTTGCATGAGAGAAAACACAAATTAAAATCCCAACTCGTGCCGCCTGAACTCACAACCTTTCTGTTCCGAGACCGACATCATGGGTAGAGTCCCTCCTGTTGTAGGTTTGTTGTTGTTATTGTTATTGTTGTTGTTGCGTTCGCCAGCTTTCAACTCTGACGAAGTCCTTAGAGAATAGGAGCTGAATTTTGCGTGTTAATCCATTTTTCCCTGGCAGCCGAGCGCACAGGTGTCCCTCGCCGCACAGGCAGATAGATAACTCCGACTTCGGAGGTACTCATGTTTTTTCCGTCGATGAGTAATTTACGTTTTAAGCCGGGCCTCGCTGCTGAGACCAGGGGTGATTGCCGCAAAGAGAAATCATAAATAATAATCCCAACCGGTGTAACCGAGATTTTGAACCCACAACCTCTCTGTCCCGAGGCCGGCATCTTGTCTCGATACCAACCAGTCCCCCATGGACTTGGAATATGAGGAAACTGCAACAAGGAACACTTTTCATGCATAGCCTTCAATGATTCCTGCCGCCTATCCACCATACACCAGAAGTTCACGTCCTCCCGAAAGTGATGATCCTCATATTTCTTTTAAAATATATAGCGCTTGATGATGTTAGGCCATCGTTGTTGACTCCTATTTCGAACATATAAACACACAGTTAGTCGTCAGATTATCCCCGTCGCACATAAAACAACAGACCGTAAGATTAGCGAATGGCCGGTCTAGGGATTTACGATGAGCCATTACGATGACGTAGTACACATAACAATGTCGTAAGCACAGCAATGACGCGCCCTTTAGATTCTTGATTACTCTAGTGAATGTAGCCTATGACGAACATAACACTGTGCAAATTCCTTAAAGAGATAAAACTGCGATTGACGAAGCAGTTCACATTTAATGAGAAGAAATAAATAACCTGCGTCAAGCAAATCCAACAACGGTCATGAACAGCACCAATGTGACGTAAAGCGCAGAACAAGCCTAGACGATGGAAGGGCGCATTTTGATTTGTCGAAAATGGAATATCGCCGGCGTACGACATTGATTTATCAGCGCAGATGTAATAAGTCGATCATCATCTTGACTTTAACACATAGGAGTGCAATTTAGAAACGAAATTAATCAGACATCGAATGTACTTTCTGCAGTGATCGAGAGAACGTGTACTAGATCTACCATCTTAGAAACGGAAGTCCCACGGAAGTAGTAGGTTTGATTTCTATGGACAGTGGAGCTAATCTATTAGTATAGTCGAGACCGACGTCATGGCGTAGAGAGCAACCAGTCACTCCTGTAGTAGGTTTGATTTCTATAGACAATAAAGCGTATCTATTAGTAACGGTTCAAATTACTTGAACTATATCACGGCAGACTTGGATTACCGTCGTCTTACATTGAGATCAACCATTACCCCAATAAGTCACACTCCCCGATACACATTTAAGGCTGGTTGAAACCTGAAGGCCTTCGATTAGAATCGAATTCGACCTTTCGTCCTTAGCAGTCGTCCAATCCACTAACCCATGAACTTGTAGTGGCTCCCTGGCATGGTTTGTAACTCGAACACATTTTTCTTCCGAGGTGTGTTTGGTTGTATTTTACAAGGAAGTTGAGGTATATCCGTCATTCAACGAGAACACGTCTGGGCATATTTGTGGAAACCACATATTTGTTCAACCCACGTTTTCGTGGCCAGATCGAGTGTTTATTACTGGAACTATGACGTGGAGACAGATTACGATCTTTGGAAGACTCGTCCAGAACAGGAACGTGTGACGAGACACAAGTGAATCAATTCAGAGGAAGAGGTATGTTTACAGCACTCGGAAAAATGACAAATAATCAACAACAGAAAAAAATATGGACCAAGGCAGGATCGAACCCGTACTCGGTGGCACAGCGCCTTGCCACGAAAAGCCAAACGCTTAGGAACTCTGCCAAAGTTCCTAAGCGTTTGGCTTTTCGTGGCAAGGCGCTGTGCCACCGAGTACGGGTTCGATCCTGCCTTGGTCCATATTTTTTTCTGTTGTTGATTATTTGTCATTTTTCCGAGTGCTGTAAACATACCTCTTCCTCTGAAATGATTCACTGATTATCGCCTCGGAAGTTTCCCTCTATAATAATATTCATTTATTATTATTTGTCTCCAGACGAGACACAACACTGGTCGTATGAAAAATCTGACGCTAAATAACAACGGTCGTTCTACGTGAAGTGTTTAGAGTTTCTATACTGTGTGCCTGTCGTCTCAGACTCGAAAGGAAAAAAAAGATGTATATATATATTATATATATATATATATATATATATATATATATATATATATATATATATATATGTAGGATATAGAGATATATGTAAATCATCTCTGAATGACTTCTCCATCTGTGAAAATGACTGGGAACATCTGGCAAGTGGTCGCACATCATTGAGAGCATGTATAAGGAAAGGTATACCATCATTTGAGACTGTGCTAAGGCAAAACTTAGAAAAGAAAAGACTCATGAAAAAGGATGGAAAACCCTGTGGATCAGGTGGGCCTGACTTGTTCATTCTATGGCCGTGTGTGTTTGTCAAACATTGGTAGAATTAGCCACGAGAAAAGCTGTTCGACAAAAAACAAAACCTGAATAAAATACACAATAGCCTTCACTAGGCAGTCTAACAGGACGAAAAGGGCCATATACACAATAGCCTCCACTAGGCAGTCTAACAGGACGAAAAGGGCCATATACACAATAGCCTCCACTAGGCAGTCTAACAGGACGAAAAGGGCCATATATATATATATAGATACCAGGAGCCTTTATGATTAGCTTAACACATAGGTCCTTTAACATTCGGTTGACGGCAACTTTTCTTTGTCGTCAGCCATTAAATGACATAATTTGTGTGAATTTGGGGTTGACAACGAGCTGAGATAGTTGCGCCTTTCGACAACATATTTGACTTTCTTCGACATACTGTTAGTACCGAGTTTGCCTTCCCTTATTGACACGCTCATCCAAGCTAGTTTACTTGATTCCAGTGTTAACACTGGGATGGAGAGGGGGGGGGTGAGTATGATCTTGATCAACTCTGGTTCACTAATGCTCACGTTAGCTTTCAGCTGTTAGTTATTGTCCGATTTCACCTCATGCACTCTCAGACCTCTTCACGGCTGTTTGTTATCACAACGTGGTATATTAGTTCTAGTCTTGGAGATGTTACAGCGTTTATGGTTGAAAGATGTCTTGAGTTTACAACATTCCCCTCATTCTTTAAACAAAAATAAATAGCGGATATTTGATGGGAGCGGTTTCAATTTGTGACGTCACACACAGAAAGTTAGATTTACAGCTCAAGTAAATGTGTGTATATGTGTGGGGTTGATATTTTAGTAGTTAATGCAGGTAACTAAAAGTAAACAAAAAAATAAAATAAAAAACATCAAAGACTGGCATATGTGAGAGTATCGGGAGATGCAATATTCAATCTTTAACCACAAACGTTTTTTTTTTTTTAATTAAAGATACATCTTCTTCAAATTACCCTGAATGTTAAATAGAATAACTCTAAGTATTTTGTATGTCCATGAAATGTCACGAAATATGCAAATAAATCAAGTATCAGTGACAGACGACTGTCAGACCTCATATCTATTTCTTTCTTCCTCTTTCTGACGTTCATCCGATGACTACTAAAGGAAGGTCATCGTCGTTACCCGTCCTTAAAAGAGCGTTAGGTGGGCTTAGATGGATTTTGTTGTGGTTTATTAGCGCCGTTCGGCCCAACACATCCGACTTCATCACGGTATTTTTTAGTATCGGGTTACCTTCCCTTTTCGATCCCTACACGCTTGTGCAGACTAGACTTCTTAATCTGTTACTAGAAGCACCGCGAAGAGGTGTAGTATGGTCTGGATGGTTCAATGATAATGGCGCAAGCCATGAGTCGCTGACTTCTTCCCAGCTCTGACCCTGTCAGGCGCTAGCCTCTGGTTGTTGTAATAGTAACTAGTAGAGGTTACACAAAAATATTTTGTCCGGTTGGTAATTTTTTTCTTCTATTTGCTAGTCCATTTTTTTTTCTTCTGTCTGCTACTCCATTATTTTCCTACTGTTTCCTAATCCATTTTTTTTCTTCTATCTGCTAATCAATTTTTTTTCTTCTGTCTTTTAGTTCGTTATTGTTCTTCTGTCTGCTAGTAAGTTTTTGTTCTTCTGTCTGCTAGTCAGTTTTTGTTCTTCTGTCTGCTAGTCCGTTTTTGTTCTTCTGTCTGCTAGTCAGTTTTTGTTCTTCTGTCTGCTAGTCAGTTTTTGTTCATCTGTCTGCTAGTCAGTTTTTGTTCATCTGTCTGCTAGTCAGTTTTTGTTCATCTGTCTGCTAGTCCGTTTTTGTTCTTCTGTCTGCTAGTCAGTTTTTGTTCATCTGTCTGCTAGTCAGTTTTTGTTCATCTGTCTGCTAGTCCGTTTTTGTTCATCTGTCTGCTAGTCAGTTTTTGTTCATCTGTCTGCTAGTCAGTTTTTGTTCATCTGTCTGCTAGTCCGTTTTTGTTCTTCTGTCTGCTAGTCAGTTTTTGTTCCTCTGTCTGCTAGTCAGTTTTTGTTCATCTGTCTGCTAGTCCGTTTTTGTTCTTCTGTCTGCTAGTCAGTTTTTGTTCTTCTGTCTGCTAGTCAGTTTTTGTTCTTCTGTCTGCTAGTCCGTTTTTGTTCTTCTGTCTGCTAGTCCGTTTTTGTTCTTCTGTCTGCTAGTCAGTTTTTGTTCTTCTGTCTGCTAGTCAGTTTTTGTTCTTCTGTCTGCTAGTCAGTTTTTGTTCATCTGTCTGCTAGTCAGTTTTTGTTCTTCTGTCTGCTAGTCAGTTTTTGTTCTTCTGTCTGCTAGTCAGTTTTTGTTCTTCTGTCTGCTAGTCCGTTTTCTTCTTTTCGTCTAAGTGAGGTGATCGTTCTTCACTACTGGCTGTGCCTACGTGATCATATTACAGTGTGACTCAGCCATGATCGATAATGGGAAGAGTAGAAGAAAATGACGATCGACAGAGGAAGAATAGAATGATACGACGATGATATGAGGTACAATAGTTTTAGGCGGCGTAGAATGAAAATGAAGACTTAAGGATTAGCACGGAGACGTCAGTCCACAGAACCCAGACTCTGTGGCGTAACCAAATATAAGACTGCCGAAAAGTACATACAGATATTCAACCTGAACGTGGAAATCCAGACAGATGTTTACGCTTGCAGACAAAGTTACATAACGCAACAAAGCTGGCCGATGGACTCCGCCACCAGCTGATATGAGATAGCAAGTCCAGCCCTGAAACATTCTGAGTTAAGCCGCAAAGGGCGTAATAAAGAGACTCATCGATGCCGGGACATCTTTATGTTCATCGGTGGGAAACGCTTTGAGTTCTCTCTGACTTGGAGATCAAAGAATCACCGCGCGTGGTCGAAGACCAACGTAAGCTTTAGTTGTGAGGTAACGAAGTTTAGGAAGATTGACAGGTGTCGACAGGACTCCTAAAGTAAATGAGACTATGGACATAATTAGAAAGCGGAGTTAATGAAATAGTGATTGGACGCAGACGTATGATAAGGGGAGGTGGTTGGCTTCCTATGATCCTTCGTCAGGTGGCTAAGATGGACACAAAAAGGCTATGAATAGACTTAGACTTACACGGAGACTCTAGACTCGGCACTTGGAGGAAGATACAGTTGGCACCCACGAAGCGGAAGGGTACACATCAGTGATGATGTAGTAGAAGAGACAAGATATCCGCCTCAAGGCAGATTAAAGGATTAGGAGTTCGAAAACTTAGATCTTAGCTTAACTTACACTTAGACTTAAACTCGAGACTCAGCACTTACAGACGGTTAACCTTTTTTCCCCACGAAGCCAGTGAAGGGCAGATACTAGACAGAAATTGTAGACTAAAGCAAAAGAGATTAGATATCTGGCTCAAGGCAGAAGATAGAATATATATATATATATATATATATATATATATATATATATATATATATATATATATATATATATTTCTTTTTTCCTGGTGCCGTCGTGACCAGGATCTTATTATTTTTTTTAAAAGGACCTGGAGAAGATAAAAAGTAAGAAATTGTTCATGATTTGCAAGTACTCAAAGAAGAAATTTGAGCCTATTTAGAATACATCATCAAGCCAGAAATGAATGAAACGGACAGTTTTCAATTTAACTGCATCTTCAACCAGCTCTGAGATAAGTCTATTTGCCACCTGTAATTTGTTTGTGTACAACACACCAGCGAATCTTATGTCTACAGAAATCAGCCAAGCCTAGCCACCTGTTTGGAAATAGAACGTACTTCGACGTCCAGTGAAAGAATGTCTACCTATTTGTGAAACATCACCCAGTGTCAAGTATTGTTAGAGGGAGGAACATACAGACGCTGTCCAGACAAGAGTAGCCTAGCTAGCCATGATAGAAGCCATGAGGTCTATCTGTGTACTTTTATACGGCACGTATGCCGTCCCCGCATCGAAGAATTTCTAACAATTGGGAAGAAAAAACGCTGATCCTTTGAAGAACACTAAAATTGTTATTCAGGACAATTAGTGAAAAACACGAGAAACTCGGAAAGTCCGATCGCGCGAGACTAATTGTGACAATAATGACAATTGTGAATTTCATTCAGACTTTGTGCTATCCCGAATGTGGAAAAAAACACTTAGATTTTAAGTGCATTCATATTTGTGCATTGTGATTGATTGCGTTTTAAAGAGAAATTGAAATTCACGGAGAGCAAAGACACAGAGATGTACCCCAGTCGGTAAGAAGAGCAAAATGTGTTTTCTATTATATTTCTTGTTAAAATCTTTTCTTTTGGATATTAAATATATGTCATAATTAAATGAGACTATAGATATGAGAAAATTAAAGAGACTGGAGTAGAGTTGATAAACAACGTGAAAACAGGAGATGTGTTGTGAAGTGGTATCAGAAGAATGTACAAGTGAAGAATATGATGTTAACTATCCACATAATTATGACGTCATGCAGGGGATTTAGAAACATTTGAATAATGTGAATCAGTGTTGCTATAGAAACATAAATTAATCAGAGACTGTTTATTTAAACTTGTAAATATTCTGCAGCTGAAAGCGGTTGAGTCGAAATATAGAAGACTACTATATATATATATATAATATATATATATATATATATATATATATATATGTTACGGCTTTACGCTGTTAGAAACGATAGATTGCCGTAGGTCTATGACCAAACGATATGAAGTTTGAAGGAAGTAAAGTCTGCCCGTCAGTAAAGAGAAAGAAAAGAGATATATTTATATTCTATCTTCTGCCTTGAGGGAGGTATCTAATCTCCTTTGCTCTAGTCTACTATTTCTGTCTAATACCTCCCCTCCTCTGACTTCGTGAGCAAAAAAGGTTAACCGTCTGTAAGTGCTGAGTCTCGAGTCTAAGTCTAAGTGTTAGATAAGCTAAGATCTAAGTTTTCTAACACCTAATCCTATCATCTGCCTTGATGGAGATATCTAGTCTCTTCTACTACATCCTAACTGATGTGTACCCTTCCGCTTCGTCGATGCCAACTGTATCTTCCTCCAAGTGCCGGGTCTAGAGTCTCCGTGTAAGTCTAAGTCTACTCATGGCCTTTTTGGGTCCATCTTAGCCACTCCAACCTGGCTAAGGAACATGGGAAGCAAACCACCTATACTCTCCTTATCATACGTCTGCGTCCAAACACTATTTCATTAACTCCGCCTTCTAATTGTGTCCATAGTCTCACTTACTTTAGGAGTCCTGTCGACACCTGTCAATCTTCCTAAACTTCGTTCCCTCACAACTAAAGCTTACGTTGGTCTTCGACCACGCGCGGTGATTCTTTGATCTCCAAGTCAGAGAGAACTCAAAGCGTTTCCCACCGCTGAACATAAAGATGTCCCGGCATCGATGAGTCTCTTGATAACGTCCCTTGGCGGATTAACTCAGAATGTTTCAGGGCTGGACTTGCTATCTCATATCAGCTGGTGGCGGAGTCCATCGGCCAGCTTTGTTGCGTTATGTAACTTTGTCTGCAAGCGTAAACATCTGTCTGGATTTCCACGTTCAGGTTGAATACCTGTACGTACTTTTCTGCAGTCTTATATTTGGTTACGCCACAGAGTCTGGGTTCTGTGGACTGACGTCTCCGTGCTAATCCTTAAGTCTTCATTTTCATTCTACGCCGCCTAAAACTGTTGTACCTCATATCATCGTCGTATCATTCTATTCTTCCTCTGTCGATCGTCATTTTCTTCTACTCTTCCCATTATCCTTCATGGCTGAATCACACTGTAGTAATAACACTAATCAAAATTATCACTGAACAATATTTATATTAAATATTCTTGTTCCAAAAGCACCGATGCTGAAAGTAGTTTGTGGCTCATAACTGATTTTTTACGCCATGGATCAGTGAATCAGAATTGACCAAGATTCTACTCAACTTCCAGTGATTGGCCTGGACATGGACAATCCAACTTGAGAAGCACCTGCCACTTCGCTTTCTCTCCCCATGTATGGTAATCGTTGCGCCTTTGCCTCAAACTTATGGTTACATGCCAAGAACCTTGATGGTTTTCTGTACGAGAGAAACATTTTATAGTGACAATTATAGTTTTTTTTTCAGCTGGAACGATCCAGAAAGTAAAAAAAAAGTAAAGTACCCTCGTCACGCCAAGTGGCGTATAGGGAATATGGTGTTAGTGACCCTATATTTTACAGACCTTCAGCACATGATTTTTGGGGTAATGTGGTCGGTATTACGCCCGTGCTGCTTTACTTTCCCAGAAAAAAATCCGGTACCCATTTATGGCTGGGTGAACCCGAAAGCCGTCGGTAGGGATCGAACCCTACCCCTTATCCTTTGTAGTCCAGTTGACTAACCACTGAGCTATCGCGGCTCCAACGATCCAGAACGCGCTTCAGTTAACTTTTAACTCGTAACATGAATCATATAACGAGGAGGTATGTTTACAGCGCTCGGAAAAAAAAGACAAATAATCAACAGAAAAAAAACAAAACAAAGAGCAATATATGGTCCGAAGCAGGATCGAACCCAAACTCCATGGCACAGCGCCATGCCACGAAAAGCCAAACGCTAAGGAACACTGCCAACTCAACTAACTAAAAAAATAGCTATTATCGGCGATGTCTTTCACGCATGTGTTCTCATGACTATAGCATAAGGTTACGATCACAGTTCGGGAATAAATTGTGTATCTGTATTTTCCTGTTTCTGAATCGGCTCCCTCAATGAGATAGAACTGCTTGCACAGAACAGAGACAGATGGCGAGATTTGATAAAATATCTTTAAAAGAAAACTGCTAGAACAAAAATTCATATAGGAGAAGGTGTATCTTGGTCTACGCCCTATGGGCCGGTTACGGCTCGAAAGGTCAATAGATAGATAGATTTTCCTGTTAAGACAAGTAGCTCCTGGTAGAGCTGAATACTTGTGTTGCAGACAAAACATTTATAGGACGAAACAACACGAATAGTAGTTTCCAGTTGTTTATACTGAAGACAATTTATAATAAATTAATATTATCATAGGGGAAAACTTCCGAGGTGATAATTCAGCTAATCATAGCAGGAGGAGGTATGTTTACAGCATTCGGAAAAAATGACAAATAATCAACAACAGAAAATGTCAGAAAAGAGACAAACAGAAAATTCGGACTATATATTGTTCCTTGTTTTTTTCTGTTGTTGATTATTTGTCATTTTTTCCGAGTGCTGTAAACATACCTCCTCCTCCTATGATTCGCTGAATTATCGCCCCAGAAGTTTCCCTCTATAACAATTCTACTTTATTATTATGTGTCTCCAGTTTAACTCGTAAAGGCCTCGTGGATACATAGTTTATTAATAAATGAAAACTACAGTTATCCACCGTTTATATTCTCATGTTACGTTCAATGGAAACAGCAGTATAAATGTAAGTACATCAGAGCTTGAAAAGATTGGCATATTACGACTTATTTTCTTGTTAATACATGGGGTTGTAGAGTTTAGGTAAACTTTTCTTTAAAAAAAAAAAGACACTGGTTTGTAACTATATCCCAAGACATCATAGATGCAACCAGATGAAAATTGGTTACGGTGAATCGTTTCTATGGACGCTTCCTCGGCTGCAACATCTTTCAGTTTTCATACAATTTTCGTTAGTCAGGTTCAATGTCGGGTAAGGTAAAAACCATAAAACATGCCGCATTGAAAATACAATTCACTACCCTTGAAGATATCGCTATATGGCATTGGACCGAGTTGTTTGGCCTCCATTGGTTGATATATATATAACCAACCAATTAGAATTGCATTATCCACACGCTTTATTACGCGCGACACACACTTACAAAGTAAAATGGAATGTGACACAACTGTGTTTTGTTGTGCTGAAAATAAGCCCCGTTTGTTGGGGAACCTTTTGATGGTTTTGACACAACACAAAGAGCCTTAAATAAACGTTGCGAGAACACCAGATCCAAGGGTCGATCACGAAAAAGATGGCTTGACGGAATATTAAAAACACTGGGAAATATGACAGTAGCTGAGGTAAACAGAAGAGTAAAAGGCAACAAATTACAGCTCCCCTCGACGATGAGAATTCAAAGAAAGAAGAAAAGAAGAAGAACTATTTTGATATGTTTTCAAACCTTTTCCAATACTTAATTATATGTACTTCCGAATTCATGTTTTGTGTAAAAAAAAAATAAAAAAAGGAAAGTACCCCCGTCACGCCAAGTGGCGTATAGGGAATATGGTGTTAGTGACCATAAATTTTACAGACCTTCGGCACATGATTTTCGGGGTAATGTGCTCGGTATTACGCCCAGGCCGCTTTACTTTACCAGAAAATTCCGGTACCCATTAAAGGCTGGGTGAACCCGAAACTGTCGGTTGGGATCGAACCCTACCCCATTTTCTTTGTAGTCCAGGTCACTAACCACTGAGCTATCGCAGCGCCCTATGTTTTGTCTAAACTTAAACTAATTAGCAATAGCCGTCTAGACTTCCCAGCCAGATGTTTAAAAGACTATCTATCTATCTATCTATCTATCTATCTATCTATCTATCTATCTATCTATCTATCTATCTATCTATCTATCGATCTATCTATCTATCTATCTATCTATCTATCTATCTATCTATCTATCTATCTATCTATCTATCTATCTATCTATCTATCTATCTATCTATCCATCCATCCATCTATCCATCTATCTATCCATCTATCTATCTATCTATCTATCTATCTATCTATCTATCTATCTATCTATCTATCTATCTATCTATCTATCTATCTATCTATCTATCTATCTATCTATCTATCTATCTATCTATCTATCTATCTATCTATCTATCTATCTATCTATCTATCTATCTATCTATCTATCTATCTATCTATCTATCTATCTATCTATCTATCTATCTATTGACCTTTCGAGCCGTAGCCGGTTCATAGGGCGTAGACCAAGATACTCCTTTTATCTACATTTTTATTCTAGCAGTTTTCAATTCTTTTAAAGATATTTTATCAAATTTCGCCATTTGTCTGTTTCTTTGCAAGCAGCTCTATCTCATTGTGGGAGCTAAAATAATTTCCTTATGTTAAATAAACAATGTTAGTGCCTTGTCTCAATGCTTTGAAAATAACATACCAAAAGGTACCGAAATTTACCCATATGTACCGAAATACAATTAGAAAACCCTTTCAAATTCGACCTCCACCATCCACTTTCGTTTGAAAGAAAAACATAAGAAATGAGGCGGACTCCAAGTTCACTCCTCTTATCTGTATCTGCTGTTGTAATCTGTACGTGGAGTGTCATTTACATGCTTGCTTGCGTTCACTCGATGACTAAATGAATAGACCTCTTCGTCAACCGCCCTTAAAAGACGTTAAGTGGGCGTGGTTGTGTTGTGGTCTGCAGGAGAACTGAGATATTTAAGCCTCACGTGATAACTTGTATCCGTTTTTTTGGAACGTCTCTTAATTCTGCTTCTTTTAATTATGTTTCTCTTAGCTCTGCTTTTTTTAGATCTACTTCTCTTAGCTCTGCTTCTCCTAGCTCTGCTTCTCTTAGGTCTACTTCTCTTAGCTCTGCTTCTCTTAGATCTACTTCTCTTAGCTCTGCTCTCTTAGATCTACTTCTCTTAGCCCTGCTTTTCATAAAACTGCTTCTTTTAACTGAATCTCATAGCTCTGCTTCTCTTAGGTCTACTTCTCTTAGCTCTGCATCTCTTAGATCTACTTCTCTTAGCTCTGCTCTCTTAGATCTACTTCTCTTAGCTCTGCTTTTCTTAAAACTGCTTCTTTTAACTCTGTTTCTCATAGCTCTGCTTCACTTAGATCTATTTCTCTTAGTTCTGCGTCACTTGATCCTCTTTTCTTAGCTCTGCTTCTCTTAACTATGTTTCTTTTAACGCTGTTTCTCTTAACTCTGCTTCTCTTAGATTACTTATCTTAGCTGACCTTCTCTTAGATCTACTTCTCTTAGCTGACCTTCTCTTAGATTACTTCTCTTAGCTGACCTTCTCTTAGATCTACTTCTCTTAGCTGACCTTCTCTTAGATTACTTCTCTTAGCTGACCTTCTCTTAGATCTACTTCTCTTAGCTGACCTTCTCTTAGATTACTTCTCTTAGCTGACCTTCTCTTAGATCTACTTCTCTTAGCTGACCTTCTCTTAGATTACTTCTCTTAGCTGACCTTCTCTTAGATTACTTCTCTTAGCTGACATTCTCTTAGATTACTTCTCTTAGCTGACCTTCTCTTAGATCTACTTCTCTTAGCTGACCTTCTCTTAGATTACTTCTCTTAGCTGACATTCTCTTAGATCTACTTCTCTTAGCTGACCTTCTCTTAGATTACTTCTCTTAGCTGACATTCTCTTAGATCTACTTCTCTTAGCTGACATTCTCTTAGATCTACTTCTCTTAGCTCTGCTCTCTTAGATCTGCTTCTCTTAGCTCTGCTTTTCTTAAAACTGCTTCTTTTAACTCTGTTTCTCATAGCTCTGTTTCTCTTAGATCTATTTCTCTTAGTTCTGCTTCTCTTTGATCCTCTTTTCTTAGCTCTGCTTCTCTTAACTCTGTTTCTTTTAACGCTGTATCTCTTAACTCTGCTTCTCTTAGATTACTTCTCTTAGCTGACCTTCTCTTAGATCTACTTCTCTTAGCTGACCTTCTCTTAGATCTACTTCTCTTAGCGAGAGAAGAATGAGATAATGCCAATACCTCGGATGTCAAGATAGTCAGGACAACTGAAATGGGCTACCACTGGGAGCATCCCTATCACAAGAACTATAACGGATGCGGTACCAGAAACGATCGCTATACGTCCCCCTGTTTCACCAATGATGATTTTACCAGCAATGACAAAACCTATTTTTAGTTACTTACTTCTATCCACCCTATCGTTGTCGCGGCTCTGAATGATTTTATTTGGGGCCACGCCTATTTTCACTGCAACACATCTACAACTTCCTGTTAATGGTGGATGGAGAAAAGGGCTATTTATTCTTCTAGTGGCCATCAGGTAGACGCCAGAAGAAAGAACGAAAGAAAGAAAGAAAGAAAGAAAGAAAGAAAGAAAGAAAGAAAGAAAGAAAGAAAGAAAGAAAGAAAGAAAAAAGAAAAAAAAAGAAAGAAAGAAAGAAAGAAAGAAAGAAAGAAAGAAAGAAAGAAAGAAAGAAAGAAAGAAAGAAAGAAAGAAAGAAAGAAAGAAAGAAAGAAAGAAAGAAAGAAAGAAAGAAAGAAAGAAAGAAAGAAAGAAAGAAAGAAAGAAAGAAAGAAAAGAAAGAAAGAAAAAAGAAAGAAAGAAAGAAAGAAAGAAAGAAAGAAAGAAAGAAAGAAAAGAAAGAAAGAAAGAAAGAAAGAAAGAAAGAAAGAAAGAAAGAAAGAAAGAAAGAAAGAAAGAAAGAAAGAAAGAAAGAAAGAAAGAAAGAAAGAAAGAAAGAAAGAAAGAAAGAAAGAAAGAAAGAAAGAAAGAAAGAAAGAAAGAAAGAAAGAAAGAAAGAAAGAAAGAAAGAAAGAAAGAAAGAAAGAAAGAAAGAAAGAAAGAAAGAAAGAAAGAAAGAAAGAAAGAAAGAAAGAAAGAAAGAAAGAAAGGGCGATGTTGAGAATCTATTGTAACCACCCGTTGTTTCGGAGACGTTAGTGAGATGGCCATGATCAACATTCTAAATGCTCAGTGGATTAAGCAACCTCAGTTATGTTTGGTCTTGTGGATAAACAGCTACAGGGAAGACGATGGCGCTGGATAGGACACACGCTGCGGAAGCCAACTGAAAGCATTACACAAAAGACCCTTTTTTGGAATCCCCAAGGAAAAAAACAAAGAGGAAGACCAAAATATTCTTGAAGAAGACAGATGGAAACTGAGATGAAGATGATGGTGGAAACATGGAATGATCTTTCTCGCTCTCTCTGCGATCAGGACTCAATCAGAGTAGGATTCCAGACTCTCACATGAAGACAGCTGTCTGTTTAAGTGAATTGACATCATAATTAGAGTCTGTTAGATCCACTCTGCCTGAATACCTGTTAAAACGTTGCACTGTGTTCTGCGCCAGTGACCCAGTGCATCCGATTTCAGCCAGCATTTTGTTCAGGTTTGCTTTCCTTAGCCTTTGATTGTCCCCAATCTTCCTACAAGGCAGCAGATTGTATTTTCTGTAGGGGGATTCTGCCCTTAGATGGTCGGCCCTCCCAGGCTTACGAGCACCATCTGCCCGAGTCACACAGACATGCACACACAAAGATATGAGATGTGACTAACACTGATATGCACACAACGATATGAGGCATGACTAACACTGACACACACCAAAATATGAGATATGACTAACACATCACACACAAACACACACTACACTAAGATAAGAGAGTGACTAGCACAGACGCACTCTAAAATATGACTAACACAGATACACACACTAAGATATGAGATAAGACTAAACACAGTCATGCACGCACAAAGATAAAGATAGGAGATGTGATTAACATAGATATGCACACACAAATATATGTGATATGACTAAACACAAACACACAAAGATATGAGACATGACTAACATAGACAAGCACACACACGAAGATGAGATGTGACTAACATAGACATGCTCACAAAGATATGAGATATGACTAACACAGACATGCACGCACAAAGATATGATACATGACTAAGACAGATACACACTAAGATATGAGATATGACTAAACACCCACACACACACACACAAAGATATGAGACATGATTAACACAGACACACACCAAGATATGAGATATGACTAACATGACACACACCAAGATATGAGCCATAGCCAGCACAGAAACACACCAAGATATGAGCCATGGCTTCACGGAAACACACCAAGATATGAACCATGACTTGCACAGAAACACATCAAGATATGAGCCATGGCTAGCACGGAAATACACCAAGATATGAACCATGGTCAGCACAGACACACACTAAGATATGAACCATGACCAGCCCAGACACACACCAAGATATGAGCCACGGCCAGCACATACACCCACCAAGATATCAGCCATGGCCAGCATATACACCCACCAAGATATGAGCTACGACTAACATATACACTTGGTAACGTCCACTAAAGTTTGTCTGAGGTTCTTGGTAAAGTTTCTACTGACGACCACGAAGATCCAAAACTTGCAGGCATGTTGGGCGTGGCCGACGTGCAGGAATATCAGCAGGATAAGACCTTCAGAGAATGTCAATTTCATGTCCCCCGAATCTTGAGTCCGCTTCTGATAGTACAGTCTGGCCACGTGGCTGGATGCGTTCATGATGATGTAAGATAGAGACAAGGCAAAGAGCAGCCTAGCCACACGAATCTGGGCGCTAGCTCGCACTGAGTTCCACCTAGGATCGTTGATCAGCTCGGAAACTTCCAGCATCGGCAGGCCACTGAGCTTCTTCCACCGGGACTTGTGTATGATGGACAGAACGATCGTAAAGAGCATGACAGTAATGGCGATCAGCGGCAGTAGCAACGTTAATACCGAGTCAAAGTAGGTTATTATGTGCAAAAACATAAGCCTTGGACTTGGCAAACATTTCTCAAGACCTATCTCATTTGGCGTTACCTCAGCAGCAACAGCAGTGACTGTTATTCGCTGTTATCAAGGTTATTTACTAATTTGGTTCATTTAGACAGCGTCCGTTTAGTCTGCGATGCAGGGAGAAAGCGCGATAAGATGGTGGTCCGAGCTTATACTCCAGGCATTGTGCTAGCAAAAGCTAAACCATAACGGCCACCGTTGAGAAAGAACGAAATTCTGAAAATTCAGATCTTGGCCGTTGGGCTTTGTTCAAACGCAAACAAGCGCCCATCTTGGTGCGTCCATTTTGGAGGAATGATCTTAAAAGAATGGCAAGAAGCAGAACGGCTTGGAAAGTGGTTGTTGAAAACCTATGCCCCACATGAAGATGAAAGGTAGAAGACGAAATTGAGTTTGGTCAGAAATTTATGTTATTATTTATTTTCCTAACGACGATTACTACTGTCCCTACACGTCGTCCGAGAAATGGGCGTGAATAAGCGAAAAGTATCGATGTGTCTCAATTTACAACAGGGCTGCGATGTATAGAGTCTACCAACTCGGCACATTCTGAACTTATATTTTTTGAGAGTTTGTGCAAACTTTTTATGTTTCCGACTTGTTTCGATAGACTGTTATTCCGGAGAGGAATAATCATAAATGGATATTATTATGGAGAGAAACTTCCGTGGTGATAGTAAAAAAAAAATGTAAAGTACCCCCGTCACGCCAAGTGGCGTATAGGGAATATGGTGTTAGTGACCATATATTTTGCAGACCTTCGGCACAGGATTTTTGGGGTAATGTGATCGGTATTACGCCCGTGCCGCTTTACTTTTCCAGAAAAAAAAATCCGGTACCCATTAAAGGCTGGGTGAACCCGGAAGCCGTCGGTTGGGATCGAACCCTACCTCTTGTCCTTTGTAGTCCAGTTCACTAACCACTGAGCTATCGCGGCTCCCTCCGTGGTGATAGATCAGCGAATAACTTCAGGTATGTTTGCAACACTCGGAAAAAATCACAAATAATTGACAACAGAAAAAACAAAAGAAAGAACAATTGGTGGTCCGAAGCAGGATCGAACCGAACCCGTATCCTCGGCACAGCGCCTTGCCACGAGAACCAAACGCTAGAGCTCGCGGGCAACTCAGCTACCTAAAAAAGTAACTATCATTGGTGATGTCTTTCATGCAGGTGTACTCATGACTATCATGTCGATGCTCAGATGTCGAAGACTAAGATGGCTGGTGCACGTCCAGTGAATGGAAGAAAAACGCATCCCCAGGCAAATACTATATGGTGAACTAACACACGGAAAAAGACAAATCGGCAGACCTAAACTACGATATAGAGATATCTGTAAATCATCTCTGAATGACTTCTCCGTCTGAGAAAAGGACTGGGAACATCTGGCATTGGTCGCACATCATGGAGAACATGTGTAAGGAATGGTATAACGTCATTTGAGACTGTGCTAAGACAACACTTAGAAGAGAAAAGACTCATGAAAAAGGATGGAAACCCTGTGGATCAATGGGCCTGACTTGTTCATTCTGTGGCCGTGTGTGTTTGTCAAACATTGGTAGAATTATCCACGAGAGAGGCTGTTCGACAAAAACAAAACCTCAAAAAAATACACAATAGCCTCCACTAGACCGCCTGACAAGACGAAAAGGGCCATATATATACTCATGACTATAGCACAGGTTTATGATCCCAACTCAGGAATAAATTGTGTATCTGTATTTTCCTACTAAGACAAGTAACTCCTGTAGGGCTGAATACTTGCGTTGCAAACAAACAGTTATATGACGAAACTTCACGAGCAGTAGTTTCCAATGGTTTCGATTGGAGACAAATAATAATAAAGGAACATTGTTATGGAGGGAAACTTCCAAGCCGATAGATCAGCAAATAACTTCAGGGGAAGAGGTGTGTTTACAACACTGAAAAAAATCACAAACAATCAACAACAGAAAAAAAAATAGATGATCCGAGAGGTTATTCAGCTTATGAAGTCCTTTCGAGGAGGTGAAATATATCTCTTTGCCAGCTCTGATTCATTGATCACGACACAAGCCGTCGGCAATGAATAATCGTATGACTACATGCTCAGGAATGGAGCGTGTCATAAAACTAGAAGTAGCTGTATCTATAATGAGCTTGGCAGTTTGCAAGAATTAGTGTGCGGTACAAATTATGCACAACACAATATGTAGCACACCCAGCCTTATGTGTACCGGATTTTTTTCTGGGAAAGTAAAGCGGCACGGGCGTAATACCGACCACATTTCTGTCTGTAAAAATTATGATCACTAACACTATATTCCCTATACGCCACTTGGCGTGACGGGACATTTTACTTTTTACTTTTCACAATATGCAGCGTGACTGTTATAACCTAAATTGGCGTGTGGATGCGAATAAAATAAATTCTTCTTTCTGGAGTTCACTCGATAGCTACTAAAAGAATGGGTGGTCATTTTCCGCCATCCGTCCTTAAAAGGACGTTAAGTGTGCATAGATACGTTGTGTTGTGGTTTATGTGCGTCTTTCGGTTCGACTTCTGCACATCAGTTTTGAGTTATAGTAGACTGAAGAAAATCCATTGGCTCATAGATACAACACTACAGACAAAACTATATGGGCCACTGCAAGAATTACAAAAGATTGTAAAATTTATACAGCAAACGACATTGCAGATATAGACAATACTTCAGGCGAACGAAAGATAGATAGATCAGTTTTGAGTACCGGATTGCCATCCCTGTTTGATCCCTACCCGATTGGCCAGACTGGATAATGTGTTTCCTGGAGCACCGCTGAGAATGGTACAAGTTCTTGATCAACTCTATTATTGACCGATCCTGACGCATGCAATCAACTGTGGGTCGCTGACCGCACAGCTCAATTTTTGGACAGGCGCCTTGTCCTCGGAATAAAATAAATAATTGTGTGTGTGTATATATATATATATATATATATGGATTTGAACCCACAACCTCTCTGTCTCTAGGCCGGCGACTTGCCTCGAGACCAACCAGTATTCCATTTCCAATATATGAAATATAGTCATACTTCGAACTACACCTCGATGAGTTAGCTTCTCACGTGCCCTGAGCTTGAAATGTTTACGTAGAACTTAGCGTTAGTGTATAGTGTTATTTGAAGTGTTGCGTAGAGTCAGTTTATTTACATACCGAACATGTTATGAGCCTTCAAGTTTAATACAGCACAACTGTCGACGCCTGGGAGTCAGGGCACCCCACCTCCACCCCAGGGTGTCAAGAAGCTAAAAAAGCAGAAACACTCGACTGTTTCACTTCTGATGGTCAGATTGCCTCCTGCTGTAAAGCTCTGTATAAATAGTTTCTGTCCTATTACTGTTAAAAACAAATATAACCAAAAAAAAAAAAAACGTATGTTATATGCATAATACTTGTGTGTGTGTTTCTGTACAATATAAGTGTATCTGACCCTTATTTGATAATAAGGGGAAAAAACATCGAGGTGTTTAAGTTGGTTTTTTAATAAGTTATTTGTCCATGAATTTGCGTTTGTTGTGGTCATAGTGCAGCGCGTGGAACGAGAAGACTAAACAAAAATAAAGAGAAAGGGGGGGGGGGAACAAGTACTTTGAGTTACGACGATTTTAAACTTTAGCCTGGAGCTACTGGGATTTATTGGGAGCCGCGATAGTTCAGTGGTTAGTGTACTGGACTACAGACGACAAGAGGTAGGGTTCGATCCTGAAAGAAGAATAGCGGTTCACCCAAATAAAATGGATGGCCTTAAATGGATACCGGTTGTTTTTTACGGGGGCTCTTTACTTTACTTTTACTAATGGGATTTAATATATAAACATACCCACGCCCACATGCGCATGCGCACAGGTAGAGAATAAAGAATCCAGTGAGTCATAAAATGAGTCAACGTCGTTAGTATTGACTTCGATCTCATTTGTGTATACGTTTAGCCCTGTCGCCTGCTTGTTTCTCATGACCTGACTAATGCGGTAGTAACGCGCTGGCTTGGTGGTTGGTAAAATGAAAGAGGGATCGAACACAGTCTAGCGCCCTGCGGCCCACCAAGCTGTCTGAGCTGGCTCTCGTCCAAACGCGTTGACCTAGTATGTCAAATGTTATACGTTTACTCCCATACAACACGATATGATAGTGGTAGACTGAGTACCAACTCGAGACCTGAGACTGATATTCAATAATACAAGGATTTATCGAGTCATGTATATCGGATAGTACACGAGAGTAATAATATACGTTAGAATAAGCATGAATATGTTAAAATAATGTTTAATATACAAAAACAGGCAAAGAGCCGAAAGAATTCAAGAATATAGCTATCTTGGATGGGTTGTAATAGATGAAGGAAAATGTAAGACAGAAATAAACAAAAGAATAGGAATGACAAAATACAATTTTAAACATCGAAGCAGATAGCGCCAGAACTAAACATACGAAATACAAATTGTTATATTTACTCGGCATCTCTGTATAGGGTGCAGAAACATGGACATTAAGTAATACAATAGAGCAGAAAATTGGCTTTTTTGAAAAGTGGATCTGCATAAAAAAAATTGGGGGAGAATTGGATGGAAATAACTACATAACACAATTCGAAAAAAAAAGACAATTGAAATGTGTGGGGCATGTAAAGACACAACACATTACAAAATGTCTTCTTGGAAGGGAAAGTTACATGGTAGATGAGGCAGAGGCAGGTCGAAAATATGGTGAACTGATAACATCATAAGGTAGACAGGTGAAGCTATGGCAACGTGCAAGACAAGAAACAGAGTAAAATAGGACTCCATGGTAGCCAACCTTCGATGTGGAGACGGCACCTAATGAATGACGTTCCATAATAGCCAACCTTCGGTGTGGAGACGGCACCTAATGAATGACGTTCCATGGTAGCCAACCTTCGATGTGGAGACGGCACCTAATGAATGACGTTCCATAATAGCCAACCTTCGGTGTGGAGACGGCACCTAATGAATGACGTTCCATAATAGCCAACCTTCGGTGTGGAGACGGCACCTAATGAATGACGTTCCATAATAGCCAACCTTCGATGTGGAGACGGCACCTAATGAATGACGTTCCATAATAGCCAACCTTCGGAGTGGAGACGGCACCTAATGAATGACGTTCCATGGTAGCCAACCTTCGATGTGGAGACTGCACCTAATAATCACGTTCCATGGTTGCCAACCATTGGTATGGAGACGGCACCTAATGAATGACGTTCCATGGTAGCCAACCTTCGGTGTGGAGACGACTCCTAATGAATGACGCTCCATGGTAGTCAACCTTCGATGTGAAGACGGCACCTAATGAATGACGCTCCATGGTAGTCAACCTTCGATGTGAAGACGGCACCTAATGAATGACGCTCCATGGTAGTCAACCTTCGATGTGAAGACGGCACCTAATGAATGACGTTCCATGGTAGCCAACCTTCGGTGTGGAGACGACTCCTAATGAATGACGCTCCATGGTAGTCAACCTTCGATGTGAAGACGGCACCTAATGAATGACGCTCCATGGTAGTCAACCTTCGATGTGAAGACGGCACCTAATGAATGGCGCTCCATGGTAGTCAACCTTCGATGAGGAAACGACACATAATAAATGGCGTTCCATGGTACCTTCGATGTTGATACGGCACCTAACGAATCATTCAAATATGCTAAGCAGCAGCAGTAAAAGTGAGTCAATTTTTAAAGAGAGAGAGAGAGAGAGAAACAACAAGAGTGTATATTACAGTTTAGGGAGCCGCGATAGCTCAGTGGTTATTGAACTGGCCTACACAGGACAAGAGTGATCGGCGGCTTCTTGGTTCACCCAGTCTTAAATGGGTACCGGATTTTTTTTTTTCGGGGAAAGCAAAGCGACACGGTAATACCAACCACATTACACCAGAAATCATGTGCTGAAGGTATTTAAAAATTGTGGTCACTAACACCATATTTCCTATACACCACTTGATACACTAACACCATAACACCATATTCCCTATACACCACTTGATACACTAACACCATAATACAATATTCCCTATACACCACTTGATACACTAACACCATAACACCATATTCCCTTACACCACTTGATACACTAACACCATAACACCATATTCCCTATACACCACTTGATACACTAACACCATAACACCATATTCCCTATACACCACTTGATACACTAACACCATAACACCATATTCCCTTACACCACTTGATACACTAACACCATAACACCATATTCCCTATACACCACTTGATACACTAACACCATAACACCATATTCCCTATACACCACTGATACACTAACACCATAACACCCTATTCCCTATACACCACTTGATACACTAACACCATAACACCATATTCCCTATACACCACTTGATACACTAACACCATAACACCATAGCATCCTATTCCCTATACACCACTTGATACACTAACACCATAACACCATAACACCCTATTCCCTATACACCACTTGATACACTAACACCATAACGCCCTATTCCCTATACACCACTTGATACACTAACACCATAACACCATATTCCCTATACACCACTTGATAATAGCGTAAAAACTACAACACAGAACAAAACAAAAATGTCCGACCTAAGTTATGTCGACTTTACTCATAGGTCGAACAGTTTTGTTTTGTTCCGTTTTTTACTCCGTAGATTTGCATTATATGTTTTTTGTTAATTGATGGAAGCTTGAACTAGAGAGACACCGGATGTCTGTGGGTTTTCTGCCAATCAGGCCTGCGGCCACAACGGAAGACTGCCTCATCAGTCTGTTGCAGTTACATTAATTATGAACTAACCACGTGGTACATAAAATACGGGAACAACGGGAAGACCTTTCTTACAAATCAATTGTTGTAACCTTAATAATGGGGTCACTTGAGTCATCGTATTCCGACAAAGGAATGTGTACATCCAGGTGGATCCACATCGAGCTGACATGCCGATTATAGGAACTGATAATATCACGACGAATCAGAAATGAAGGCTCTGCATCCAAGACTGATTGTACTCTGACATTTAAATTGAACTCATGGAGGCGAAGGCGCGCCTCACAGCAGCGGAGCTGGAAGTTGTCAGCGATCTACAGTTGATGGTTTGCGCCAGGATCGGTGATAGAACCATACAGTCCCTGCTCCACCTCTCCGTGGTGCCTCTAGTAACAGACTAACCTGTCTAGTTGGTCAAGCGAGTAGGGATCGAAGAGGGAAGACAACCAGGTACTCAAAAATGTCGTGCTGAAGTCGGATGTTTTGGGCAGAAAGGCGCAAATATCATGGTTATACTGTAAACCACAACAAAACGCAGACACGCTCACTTAACGTCCTTTTAAGGGCGGATGTTGAAGAGGTGCACTCCTTTAGTCATCGGGCGAACGCAAGCAAGCAAGCATAATTGAACTCATGGAGCTGGAATGTGATTTTGTTTGGTAGTATTTTGATAATGCGATTTTTGGGACATGTTAAAAAACACAACAGCCTACTACAAGTAATCCTGGATTGGAAAATACAAGGTAAAAGAGGCAGAGGCAGACCAAGACTAACATGGACGAGTAACATCAAAAGATGGACAAATCAGCTTATGACAATCTGCACCATCAAAGCAAGAGACAGAGCAGAATAGCGTTCCTTGGTAGCCAACCTTCGTTGCGGAGAAGGCACTCAATGATGATGATGATGAGTATTTTGATAAAATATTACAGGAGTCGTGGTCGACGTTGCCTCCTTTGAATATCCGCTGCTGACATAAAGAAGGCTGCAATTTACGCTATGTTAATTTGTTCCTTCAGTTATTGCCATGTTTAAATAATCATACTATCTTAGTTATTTGCACTGTAAAATATGAAATGTCAGGACAAAGTAACTAACTGTAATGTCTTACAACGAGCCAAACTCCCATCGATCATGGCAACCCTTAGGATGCGTAGAGATTAAGGTGGCTGGGCCATGTAAGAAGAATGGCAAACAATCGTATTCCCAAACAAATATTGTATGGCGAACTAAAGGATGGAAAGAGACCAAAGGGCAGAGCAGTGCTGAGATATAAGGATGTTTGCAGGGCTTCCTTGGGGAACTTTTTTATCAGTGAAAGAAACTGGGAGTATCTGGCTGCAGATCGTAGCACATAAAAAAAAAAGTAAAGTACCCCCCGTCACGCCAAGTGGCGTATAGGGAAAGATGGTGTTAGTGACCCTATATTTTACAGACCTTCAGCACATGATTTTTGGGGTAATGTGGTCGGTATTACGCCCGTGCTGCTTTACTTTCCCAGAAAAAATCCGGTACCCATTTAAGGCTGGGTGAACCCGGAGCCGTCGGTTGGGATCGAACCCTACCCCTTGTCCGTAGTAGTCCAGTTCACTAACATCGTAGCACATGGAGAACAAAAATTAAAAAAAAAGGGCACAGCAACTTTCAAGACAGTGCTGATATCAAATTCAGAAGACAAAAGGCACAAGAGAAAAGAAACAAGACCAGGAACCACAAATACACATTGTTCGAACTGTGGATGGATCTGTTTGTCCAATATTGGCAAAATCAGCCACGAGAGACGCTGTTCAGTAAAGCTGTACCCAGTATGAGACACTAATGCTTTACCAAAATACTGACTTATTATGATTGTTTGCTACCAACCATCTGTCAAGACGCCAAAGGCCATTCATGTTATAGGGGAAAAAAAACATCGTTTTGTTCCAAAACGTATGCCCCTCTTCAAAATGCTATAGCTTAATTGATGTTTAGTTTTAATTGTTTAAATTTGGTTTTATTTCAATATTTATAGTTTCTACTGGTCAAAATTTACAGGAGTAATAAAAAAAATCATTAAAAAAAAAATAATAATAAAAAATGGATTTCATGCAGTCTAACACCGTCACGCTTATAATGAAAACTGCCTGAGAGTTCTAATTCTCTTCAAAAGAGTAGAACAACTTTCTCGTGATTTCGCGCATTTTACAGTGAGTCTGAAAATGAAATTCGTTACACTTCAAACTATCGCTTTGAAGATTTATCAATATTTTAGAGAGCGTAAACTGGTAGTCTTTATCATTCTTAATGTCTTTATCAAATCCTGAGAAGAGAAAAAAGTCGTTAAATGGTATGTGTTCCTGCGTGAGCCACATCTTCATTTAATCGTTTGTACTCCATGGAGGCGGAACTGGCGTGTAATGTTGATCAGTCATCATCATTAAGTATCGGGCCTGCTGGCGTAGGTGTTCCTGTCTCTCCACAACTTTTGATCTCAACATTTATTTATCATTTCTGCTGTTGACCTTCTGCCAAGCCATTCTCTTAAGCTGTCTGGTATCTTTTCTCTTTGCTTCCCTTTATCTCTTCGTCCCTCACTTGTCACGGTTGTCATAATATATTCCAGCTCTTCCCTTCTCATTGCATGGCCAACAAATGATGATAGACTCTTTCTAATATCGAATATTAGCTATCCTTTTGCTTTGGCCTCTTTCAGAACGTTTTCATTACTCTTCTTGGCTGTCCACGATATTCTCAACATTCTACTGTAAACCACATTTCTACAGCCTCCGGTGATATTCTTGTCTGTTGTCCTAGTGTCAATGATTCACATCCATATGGTGAGACTGGTTCTCAATAACATTTAAGAACTCTCTTTCTTGTTTTTATTTTCAAAAATGGATTGCACGGTATCTTTTTTTTTATTTATTGGAAAGCTGCCTTTGTCTGAGCCATTCTGCATCTCATCTCTGTAGTACATCTACCATCTGAGGTTAACATTGTTCCCAGACATTTAAATTCATTTTCCAGTTGTAATATTGTTCCACATGTCTTTATTGTGCATCGTAGTGATGTTGTTTTCTTTGTTGCTACCATTACTTCTGTCTTTTTGCTATTAAGGCTGAGTCCTGTATTTTTGCTTTCTTTCACTATAATGTCTAACATTTCTTGTAACTCATTTTCACTCTTAGCAATTAAGAATCATCCTCTTTATCAGCATACCTCAACTTATTTTTATTATGACCTCCGATTGTTATTACAAGCATGTCCCATATGGATCTTAAAATAATCTCACTATTCATAATAGACATTATAATGAAAGAAAGCAAAAATAAAGTGCTCAGCCTTAATAGCAAGAAGACAGAAGTAATGGTAACAACAAAGAAAAAGAAATCACCTCAATGCAAAATAAAGACAAGTGGAGCAATGTTAAAACAGGTAAATGAATTTAAATATGTGGGAACTTTGTTAACCTCAGATGGTAGACGTACAACAGAGGTGAGATGCGGAATGGCTGAGGCAAAAGCAGCTTTTAAAAAAATGAAGAAGGTACTATGCAATCCATTTTTGACAATGCAAACAAGAAAAATAGTTCTTAAATATTATGTAGATCCAGTTTTGACATATGGATGTGAATCATGGACAATAGGACAACAGAAAAGAAAATCACTGGAGGCTTTATAAATGTGGTTGTACAGAAGAATGTTGAGAACACCATGGACAGTTAAGAAGAGTAATGAAAACGTTCTGAAAGAGGCCAAAGCAAAAAAAGCTAATTTCCAATATTAGGAAAAACGATCATAATTTTTTGGCCATGAAATGAGAAGAGAACAACTGGAATATATTGTAACAACTGGAAAAATTGAGGGACGAAGAGATAGAGGGAAGCAAAGAGAAAAGTTACCAGACAGCTTAAGAGAATGGCTTTGCAGAAGGTCAACAACAGAAATGATAAATAACTGTCGAGATCGAAAGTTGTGGAGAGACATGATCACCTACGCCATCAGGATTTGTACTTGATGATGATGATGATGATGATGATGATGATGATGATGATGATGATGATACATAATAAATAAATCTGGTGACAGCACATAACCTTGCCTAACACCCTGTTTTATTTGTTGCAACATTCCCAATTGATTTCAAGTTCTTATGGCCGCTGTTTGTTGCCAGTACATGTTCTTTATTATTCTAATATCTTTGCTGTCTACGTTTATGCATTCTAAAGAACCTTTACTTTGTCAAATACTTTGATATAATCTATGAAACATAGGTATAGGTCTGTTTTCGCCTCTATGGATCTTTCTACTAAAGATCTTATGACGTATATGGCATTGCGCGCACCTTTCCCTCCAACAATACCACACTGTTCATCATAAATTTCTGGACTTATTGTCCTTGTTTCGCACCCTTCGCATGATGATTCTTAGTTATGATGTTTCTGTAATATCTTAGTCATGTGACTCATAAGGTTTATTGTGCGATTTAATTTGGTCTTAATTGCCATATTGACTAAGAGGTTTTTGATGAACAAGTTTTCCATGTATTTATGTCTCCCATATTAAACAGGAGTCCTTTCCGCCAGACTAGATCGTAGGCTTGTTGCAAGTCAAGTAAAACGACTAGCTAGAATATGTTGTTTCTTCTGGAATCCATCCTGGACTTGCTGCATTAACCTGAAGATTTGGTCTCCTGCATCATTCATCATCATCATCATCGAGTGCCTTCTCCGCAACGAAGGTTGACTACCATGGATCGCCATTCCACTCTGTTTCTTGCTTTGATGGTGCAAGTTGTCATAGATTGACTTGTCCATCTTTTGATATTACTTGTCCATGTTAGTCTTGGTCTACCTCTGCCTCTTTTACCTTGTATTTTCCCTTCCAATATTACTTTTAGTAGGCTGTTGTGTCTTTTAACGTGCCCCAAAAATGTCATGTGTCTTGTCTTAATTGTATTTAGTAGTTCTCTTTTTATTTTTAGTTGTTTTAAAACTGCATCGTTTCTAAAGAACAAAACACAACACAACGAACCTTCAACAAACGTTTTGAGAACACCAGACCCAAGGGTCGACCACGAAAAAGATGGGTCGATGGAATATTATAAGGACTAGGAAACATAACAGCAGCAGAGGCGAACAGAAGAGCAAAAGACTGTAAATTATATCTCCCCTCGACGCAGAAAGGCAGATGAGGAAGGAAAGAAGCAGAAGATCGTTTCTAAAAACAGTATGTTCATGACAGGCTATTTGAGGCTTCCAAATATCAGTATAGTCTGCTATTGATCCTACTCTCAGCTATTTTGCTGTACACGAAGTTAACGATAGCGGCCGGTAACGTCTTGCGTCATATGGTGGTTTAGGGGACTGGTTGGTATCGATGCAAGACGCCGGCCTCAAGACAGAGAAGTTGTGGGTTCAAATCCCGGCTGCACCTGTTGGGATTTTTATTTATGATTTCTCTCTCTGGCAACCACCCCTGGTCTCAGCAGCGAGGCCCGGCTTGAAACGTCAATTACTCATCGACGGAAAAAAAATATGAGTACCTCCGAAGTCGGAGTTATCTGCCTATACGACGAGGGACCCATGTGCACACGGCTGCCAGGGAAATATGGATTAACAAGCAGAATTCATTTAATTGTCTCTAGGGACTCCATCAGAGGTGAAAGCTGACGAACGAAAAAAATATGGTGGGTTTTTTTTTTCTTCTTGAGCACAGCTATAGGCATTCCTCCATGCTTTGTGGATTTTGCTGTTTCCCCATGTCTTGTTGATCAGTCTGAGTAATATTTACTTTCCTGACTTGCCAAGGTATTTTAGCATTTCTTTGTGTACCTTGTCTGTCGCTGAATGTTTTCTAGATTTTACATTTTTAAAATGTTTTTACTAATTCCCATAAAGTCATTTTTTAAAAATATTGCAACATTCACAATGGGTGCTCTTCCGAATTAATTTCAAATGTCAGCGTCCCACAGCTGATGTCTTGTACCAGGATCGGTGAACCAAATCCATCCAGACCCTGCTCCACCTCTCCGTGATGCCTCTAGTAACAGACTAACCTGTCTAGTCTGACCAACGAATCAATTCAGAGGAAGAGGTATGTACAGCACTCGGAAAAATTGACAAATAATCAACAACAGATACAAATATAGACCAAAGCAGGATCGAACCCGTACTCAGTGGCATAGCGCCTTGCCACGAAAAGCCAAAGGCTAGGGAACACTGCCACTCAGCTAACTAACGGAAGTTTCCCTCTGTAATAATATTCATTTATTATTATTTGTCTCTAGTCTGACCAAACGAGCAGGGATCGAAGAGGGAAAGCAACCCGGTACTCAAAAATGTCGTGCTGAAGTCGGATGTAAAGGTAAAAGGTAAAGTACGAGACTTGAACCGGCGTCTTAGCACGCGAGTTTACACCCATATGTGCTCGGCCGCCTATCCAGAAATGTTCGGATATTTATGTATAGTGTAGCCTCAAGCATCGAAACTCAGATGCGAAGCGACATTCCTCACCTTCCCAGGATAACAAAAGTCGGATGTGTTGGGCCGAAAGGCGCAAATATAACAGTTATACTGCAAACCACAACACAACGCAAACACATCCACTTAACATCCTTTTAAGGGCGGATGACGAAGTATAATTCTACAGTCTACGAATACTCTAGAATACTTTAGTCTTCGGGCGAACGTGAGCAAGCAAACTATGTAGATGTAGTGTTTGTTTCTGCGGGTTTCATCGCTCTAGTGACTAAAGCAAAGTAACAATTCAGTTCCCACAAATTTCCTCCCAAAGTTGGTAGTTTCACTATTGAAATGGTGTGATTTTGGGTTTTGCCACTTGTTTATCACCAACCAGGCTGCATTTCTTCGTTCGGGAGATGAGATATTGATTCGGATGATTCCACTGGCATGGGCGGTTGAGCAATTATAGATTTTAATTCGTTTGCAGTGATACCGGGGCCTTCCATAACTATAAACATATCACGAGATAGAGTTTGCATAACTCTAGATTTTGGTTTCTTCCTGTCGAAGATCACGTTTTCTGCATGTTTCTTGTCATTTCTTTGTCTTTGCTTGTTTAGTAACAAGTTTAACCTTGGCACTAGCTTTGTTACAGTTGATTTTGTATTGCATGTTTCTACTTGTATTGCATGCTTCTACTCATGTGTTGACCTAGCTTTCTTCTTTGTCTGAGAATGCTGCCTGAAGTTCCATGTTCCAAATTGGACGATATTTTGCTCTGCATCCTTTAGGTATAGTTTGCTTGGCAGCACTCAGTGTGATCTGTGTAAATGTGTCTATGAATTTATCCAAGTCATTATCAGCTATGCTTCCCAGTATTCGGTCAGCGGTTTCTAGGTATTGTTTCCAGTCAACTTTCTGGAAGTTCCATCTTGTCCTCTGGTTTGTCTGGATTTTAGAGGTCTTAGTGTATTTGGTGGTTACTGTGGGTCTGGGATCGCTGCCTATATCTTCAATTACTTGTCGTAGCAGGAGTTTATGACTCGGGTCTACTGAGGAAGAGATAGACTCTGTGAAGCAGGGTCGGTGAAGACTCTGTATCCTGCATGACTGTGAGGTTATTTGAAGGCAAAGATCTTATACTCATTGTCCTGTAGAGTTTAAGTCATTCTCACTGGGTCGAATGCCATTGACGTCTCCAGCTAGAACAAAAATATGATAGTTGGTCTGATCCAGTCCTGTTTTATCACATTGTGTTCCTGGTGGGCTATATACACTACAAATGTTATACTTGCTGAATGCCCATTTGTGGCTTTCTGAACGTCTGTTGATCCCGCATTATATTTTTTGCAGCTACATCTCCTTGTATGCTATTCCTGATATAAGTAACTATGCCCCTACACCTAACGGTGCACTTACATGGGTAGCTGGTAGAGACTGTTGTGTGTGTTTCTATATTCTTGTATAATGTCTCTTTTGTTATAGGACAATATGGATCCGATGTTTATACACGATTCTTGCTAGCTATGTTTTCTTGTTCTTGAGGCCACAAATATTGAGTTATAGTATATTTAGTTTGCTTTTCCACATGTTCTGTCCTTACACTCTTCCTTCTGTCAAGATTTGTTCAGTGTATAATTTGTTAAACCAGATGTTCCTGGTATTTGAATGAATTGTTTGCATTTCTTCCAGTAGCTAACTTTTCGCACAGTCCAGACTGATCACTCACTGTGTGGTGCAGACCTTGTAGAACGAGGCGCCCTACTGAGCTCGCATGGTGTTGCTGTATTTGTGTACATAGCATTGTCAATCGGTGGGAGGGGCATGAAGACTATCTGTCCATCCCAGGATGCCATTTTGCACCAACTTCATAGTCTCGCAACTTCCCTCCATGGCACACTGTGGCTAGGCCTTAGTCGACGTCTCGCAACTTCCCTCCATGGCTCACTGTGGCTCTGCCTTAGTCGACGTCTCGCAACTTCCCTCCATGGCTCACTGTGGCTCTGCCTTAGTCGACGTCTCGCAACTTCCCTCCATGGCACACTGTGGCTCTGCCTTAGTCGACGTCTCGCAACTTCCCTCCATGGCACACTGTGGCTCTGCCTTAGTCGACGTCTCGCAACTTCCCTCCATGGCTCACTGTGGCTCTGCCTTAGTCGACGTCTCGCAACTTCCCTCCATGGCTCACTGTGGCTCTGCCTTAGTCGACGTCTCGCAAATTCCCTCCATGGCTCACTGTGGCTCTGCCTTAGTCGACGTCTCGCAACTTCCCTCCATGGCTCACTGTGGCTCTGCCTTAGTCGACGTCTCGCAACTTCCCTCCATGGCACACTGTGGCTCTGCCTTAGTCGACGTCTCGCAACTTCCCTCCATGGCTCACTGTGGCTCTGCCTTAGTCGACGTCTCGCAACTTCCCTCCATGGCACACTGTGGCTCTGCCTTAGTCGACGTCTCGCAACTTCCCTCCATGGCTCACTGTGGCTCTGCCTTAGTCGACGTCTCGCAACTTCCCTCCATGGCTCACTGTGGCTCTGCCTTAGTCGACGTCTCGCAAATTCCCTCCATGGCTCACTGTGGCTCTGCCTTAGTCGACGTCTCGCAACTTCCCTCCATGGCTCACTGTGGCTCTGCCTTAGTCGACGTCTCGCAACTTCCCTCCATGGCTCACTGTGGCTCTGCCTTAGTCGACGTGCCTGCTATCCCTGTGTGTTCATTCCTCCAAAGCCGTGGAGTCAGGCAAAATTCACATCGACTCAGGATTCACATTGACTCACTCCCCGCCACTTACTGTCTACTGGCACGTGCTCCATTCTTTCAGGGGTTTCAGGTCAAGGAAATTTGTACTGACAAAAGATCGTCACATCCTGCGCCGGTTGTGTCTGTGCGAAATATCACAAACCTATAGGAGACAGCAGGCTCTTCTCAACAAATTGAAGCCGTCTGTTCTCTTTGTGTGTCCCGGTAGTGGGTCTCAAAGCGATAAAGGAGCTGTAAAACTCCAACAACCCCTCCCCCCCCCACAGGGGTTTCTTATTAAAACATAAGACAATGACACTCGCCCAGGAGAGAGTGTAGGTGAAGACAATGGCGTGTATCATGCACCAGTGGACCTGCATCTACAGAGATTCATCTTCTTCCTGCCAAGTTATACCGCCGGGAACTCAGTCGCACCCAAGACCAACTTTGCTATCATAGGGTGAACCAAACATAGGTGGAATCTGATATACGCAATCATCTGCCAACGTTGTTTCAAAATGTATATTGACCAAACAGCCCTCCCCCCTTTATAGGATGGAATCTCCGAACACTTATATAACAACAAGTGTGATTCTGACTCCTCCCATTTTAGATCGCCAGGATATACATCTGATTTATGGCTTCATCTCTTGTTCCTCTGATGCCCATAGCCGGTTCGCTTTGGAGAACCGATTCATAGACCCGCTTCGGTACTCTCCGACCGAGAGGGTTGAACTTTTTTCTTTAGTCACTGGTGTTTTATCTTTACTCCTCCTGCTCCCCCCCTCTTATCCTCTCTCTATTCCTTTTCTTCTCGTTTTCTTCCTGCCCTATTGTCCTCACCTTCATTCTCACCTGCCATTATTTTCTATTTCTATTACTGTTTGGCCTAATTAAATCCTTCTTGCCATATTGTCTATCTTTTAACCAGACTTTACCTAAGTCATGGCCACCGTCTTACATCTGTATTGTGTTTTCTGACTATAATAGTTTGGGGATAAAAATGAAGAGTACAGAGGGAAAAATAAATCTCATAGAAAAATAAATCCACAATGATATAGCTAGATTGGAACAGTTGTAAAACCTGACACCAACTGAACATACATTGACTCAAAAGTACCTTTCAGATGGAAAGTTCAGTTTTGCAGCAAAATGCTAAATATCCTAAAGCAAGGCAGCTATTAAGTAACTGTTAAGTAAAAGAAAGCTAATGTTATGGTTAAACAACATGTGATGTGAAACAATCAATGTGCAAAACCCATCAACTGAGTGAATTTAGAAGATGTGGTGGATAGACCATGCATTACAAAAATCAAGCTCACAGTATAAAGTGGAAGGATGTGATTAGTTTTAGGAGAGGCTTGGATAGACACTAATAGAGTCAGCTTGGAAAACCCAAGATAAAATATATATATATCACATAGGAAAACTACTGTTAAAAAGAGCAGAGCCATTATTAATAGTCAAAATGGAATTTATATCAAAGATATCCTGTAGTTGGTACATGATGACGAGACTATATGAAGAAACAATCAAACACCATAAAACATATAAGTTGAAACAGCACAGCCAAAAAGAAAAAAAAAGATGAATAATTTAAAAAAAACAGTCATTTTTAAACATAAATATTTTTAATCATTTCTGTAAAAACAACAAGAAATATTCACAATAGGAATGTACATTATGCATTTACAAATTATAACATTAGCAATAACAAGAGACCTGAGTCAAATATAGAGTTATAGTTATTCTTCAGATCTGATCAACTTTGAGTTAAAATTGTTCTCATTGAGCATCAACTTGTGCTAGATTTGGAAGAAGATTTACAAATATACTTTTATTTTTCTTTCAGGATAAAGTGACATGAAATGTAAAACTCACACAAAATGAATTAATGGAATTATGAAAATATGATCAGACAAATACACACAAAAAAATGTCATGAGTTTAGAAGCACTTTCTGTGGACAATGGAAGGGCCAGACTCGTCATACTCTTGTTTGGAGATCCACATCTGTTGGAAGGTGGACAGGGAAGCCAGGATGGAGCCTCCGATCCAGACGGAGTATTTACGTTCAGGTGGAGCAATGATCTTGATTTTCATTGTGCTTGGAGCAAGGGCTGTGATCTCTTTCTGCATACGGTCAGCGATGCCAGGGTACATAGTGGTACCACCAGACAGTACAGTGTTGGCGTATAAGTCTTTACGGATATCAACATCGCACTTCATGATGGAGTTGTAGGTGGTCTCGTGGATACCAGCAGACTCCATACCAAGGAAGGATGGTTGGAACAATGCTTCTGGGCACCTGAAACGCTCGTTGCCAATAGTGATGACCTGTCCATCAGGCAATTCGTAGCTCTTCTCAAGAGAAGATGACTGGGAAGCTGTTGCCATCTCCTGCTCAAAGTCTAGGGCAACGTATGAAAGTTTCTCTTTGATGTCTCGTACGATTTCTCTCTCAGCGGTGGTGGTGAAACTGTAGCCTCTCTCTGTGAGGATCTTCATCAAGTAATCTGTAAGGTCACGGCCAGCAAGGTCGAGTCTCATAATGGCATGAGGGAGAGCATAACCTTCATAGATGGGGACAGTGTGAGTGACACCATCACCAGAGTCCAACACAATACCAGTGGTACGACCTGAGGCGTACAGGGACAACACGGCTTGGATGGCTACGTACATGGCTGGTGTGTTGAAGGTCTCAAACATGATCTGTGTCATCTTCTCTCTGTTGGCTTTAGGGTTGAGGGGAGCCTCTGTGAGCAGGACTGGATGTTCTTCAGGGGCAACTCTCAGCTCATTGTAGAAGGTGTGATGCCAGATCTTCTCCATGTCATCCCAGTTGGTGACAATACCATGCTCAATGGGATACTTGAGTGTCAGGATACCTCTCTTGGACTGGGCCTCATCACCAACATAGCTGTCTTTCTGGCCCATACCAACCATCACACCCTGCAAATACACACATTTATAAAGTTGATAGTGATAAAAAATGATAATGCTGGAATAAATAAATAATTGTGACAAGTCAACTACTTCGATAAGTCAACTACTTCGATAAGTCAACTACTTCGATAAGTCAACTACTTCGATAAGTCAACTACTTCGATAACTACAAAACAAAACACCAAATGTGATAAGTTGGTGCTTTAATGTCAGAATTCCCTGCATTCTGACTCCTCGCATTAATGTGCAAATATTTACATATTTAAACAAATTATAGAAATTGATCTGTGAGTTCTTCTTGATAGTCTGTGTGCTCCAATGAAGTGTAAAAAATGCAAGAAAAGAATAGATAGGTTGCACTATTATTGCATCACTATGTTACTTTTTAGAGCTGGATTTTAACAAATGATGAGACAATCTCATTCTTAAAAAAACCATCATTCAACCTTTCATACCAGACACCTTTTCCCATTCTTGAAGTTCTTCACTCACAAAACAATTTTTTTTAAAAATATTTATTGTCACATTCATATTCTGATAAGTTAATGTAAATTGTATGTATAAAGTAGAGAATGAATGTGGATACATTTGATTTATATGCAGATCTATCTTGTCTGGCAGTTATGTTCTTATATACTTACTTATTACTTATGTTCTGAAACTTATGTTTAAATGTTACCAAAGTGCTATTAACAATGGCTATATGGTGAAACAAATGAATAAGAATAGGAAAAGGTAATTTTAATACATTGAAAAATAGACTAACATCAAAGCAAATAACACCAGGGATAAAACTAAGAATAGTAAAATGTTACATCTTTCAAACATTCCTGTACGGTCCAGAAACATGGACAATAGGACAGGAAAACAGAACAGAGAATTTTGTCCTTTGAAATGTGGATTTATAGAAGAATAGGAAGAATTGGATGGAAAGAAAAGAAAACAAATTATGGAGTTTTGAAACAGCTAAAAATGAAAAGAGAACTACTAAACACAATTCAAACAAGATAAATTAGCCTTTTGGGGCATGTTAAAAGACACAACAGCCTACTAAAAGTAAATTTGGATGGGAAAATACAAGGTAAAAAAGGCAGACCAAGACTAACATGGACGAGTAACATCAAAAGATGGACAAGTCAGCTTATGACAATCTACACCATCAAAGCAAGAGACAGAGCAGAATGGCACTATGGCAGCCAACTTTCGATGCAGAGACAGCACTCAATGATGACGATGTTATGGTGACACAAGTCGGGTTATTCAATTCTTGGTTGAGTGTGTCAGTGTCAGTGTCACAATCATAATCATCACCATCATCAAGTACCGGGCCTGTTAGCGTAGGTGATCATGTCTCTCCACAACTTTGATCTCGACAGTTATTTATCATTTCTGTTAGTTGTTGGCCTTCTGCCAAGCCATTCTCTTAAGCTGTCTGGTATCTTTTCTCTTTGCTTCCCTCTAGAGTCTATCTCTTCGTCCCTCAATTTTTCCAGTTGTTACAATATATTTCAGTTGTTCTCTTCTCATTACATGGCCCAAAAATGATGATTGTTTCTTCCTAATATTGGAAATTAGCTCTCATTTTGCTTTGGCTTATTTCAGAACGTTTTCATTACTCTTCTTAGCTGTCCATGGTATTCTCAACATTCTTCTGTAAAACCACATTTCTACAGACTCCAGTGATTTTCTTGTCTGTTGTCCTATTATCCATGATTCGCATCCATATGTTAAGACTGGCTAGTCTATATAACACACAATAATAGCCACAATGAAAAGTGACGTCTCGTATTGGTCACATCATCGAGTGCCATTAGTCACATAGTATAGTAATAGAAAACTAAGGTACTGAAATGACCATACACACAACAACAATGACTCGGCGTTCTGGTGTTAAAGTTACACCTTGTACACGAGCACTACTAGAGGCTGCAGTTCTAAGCCTCTTCTTTTGGGTTGAGGCACCTCAAATAAAAGTAGTTTAATTACAAATATTACATTTAGTTTAATATTACATTTTAAGTTAATTAGTACTCTACCTGGTGACGTGGTCTACCAACGATGGAAGGAAAAACGGCTCTTGGAGCATCGTCTCCAGCAAAACCAGCTTTGCACATACCAGAGCCATTATCTACGACCAGCGCAGCAACATCATCATCACCACTCATGTTGGTAGATTAGGTATGGGCGAACACACGTTTAAAGAAGTACCTTCCTTACTGGTAGATCTGTTTGATCTCAAGTGATCTTGCGCTTGCCGAAGTTGGTTAATATATAGCCCTACGAACAAATAAAGGCTTTCCCCATGTGGCTAAGCCGGCACTTCCTTATATGGTTTTGGTTTACTACAATTTCCACGAATTTGCCTCGCAGCGGTGTCCATATATAGTATAGCAATAGCGACCCGAATGTGCGACAGTCCGTAAACACTCAACTCGTGTGAATCTCGCTACCTTTGCTCTCTTGTGCTTCTTTAGGCCGACCGAGGACACGTATTTGTCTTCAAGGTACACTCCCCAGCTCGTGATTTGTCCAGACAGATCAATCCCCACCGTAAGGGCCTCCTACATCTGTGTTGACAGTATACGAGTATTGTCAAGACATTTTTTTTTACGTTAAAGTAAATTAACATAAAACGCAATTGCTTAACACACCCATTCATACGTTATATGTTAATATTGAATAGGTGCACTGCCATAAATGGGTACAAGTTAACTACCAAATAGAAAGCGCAGATAATTCAAGTAAGGATTGGTTTGAATGTCAAACTGTTGAGTAGACACTACTGGAGAGTTCGAGAAAACTTGAAACTGATAATCTTTAAATGTTGATAGTAAGTTAAAAAGCGCTGAAACATCTACATGTAGAGTAAATTAACAACATACAAGTTAAGTATGCTGGGGTGTAGGTAGTGGGAGAAGTTGCTCAATTTGTATATTGTTACTGCTGGTTATAGTTGTCGTTTAGCTCTCCCCCAACACACACACGTTCGTAGTCTACAAGCGCGGTACAAGCCCACCGTTGCCAGTATTATTAAACCGTTCACAGAAAAATAGTATACTTAATACGGTAGAAAATATTTATATTATATACATTTATAACGCTATATAAATATCACAGTATAAATATCACGATATATAAATATCACAGTTGAGGGAATACATCTGGAGACAGTCCAGAGCTACAACTACCTGGGACATACTATAACCAATGATGGAAAATGCAAAATTGAAATAAACAAAAGAATAGGTATGGCAAAAAGTAATTTTAATGCCATGAAAAATATACTAACAACAAAACAAATATCAGCAGGGCTGAAACTAAGAATGGCAAAATGTTACATCTTCTCAATATTCCTGTATGGTGCAGAAACATGGACATTAGACAAGAAAACAGAACAGAAAATTGAAACCTTTGAAATGTGGATTTATAGAAGAATAGTATTGTTGGAAACAAAAGATAACAAACGATGAAGTTTTAAAACAACTGAAAATAAAAAGAGAACTACTAAATACAATTAAGACAAGACAAATGAAATTTTGGGGGCATGTTAAAAGACATAAGAGCCTACTAAAAGTAATATTGGAAGGAAAAATACAAGGTAAAAGAGGCAGACCAAGACTAACATGGACGAGTAACATCAAAAGATGGACAAGTCAGTCTATGACAGCCTGCACTATCAAAGCAAGAAACAGAGTAGAATGGCGCTCCATGGTTGTCAACCTTCGTTGCGGAGAAGGCACACGATAATAATGATAACGTTATGCTTCAGTCGCAAGCGCTGATAATATCTTTGCAAACCTTTAATTTTGATCAAGTTTTGGATGATTTTTGTTTGACTCGGAATATGAAATTGCAGGAATTAACGTAGAACTAAAACCCTGCCAAGAATATATATAGCAACAACAACTTAAATGGTTTGGTCACCTGGTCAGAATGAATCCTCACCATCAAGGACGTTCTTCTCAAGAATGCATGGAAAAAGATCAAGAAGAAGACCCAGAAGAAGATGGATAGATGTAGAGACAGAGATATGTAACAAACAACAAAGGAAAATCACTAGTTCAGACAGTTCGAGCAGCACAAGAACGACAAATGATATAAACCACGACACCTTTTAGGTATCAGTGAAAGAGAAAAGAAGAACATAGAACTATCTTCTTCCTCAGTTCAACTCCCTGTGGAGCAAAGGTCTTCAACAAGCACTTTCCAAGACAATGGTTCTTGTCATTCTCCTACGATCTTTCCATGTGTCTCCCCCCCCCCCCCTCATCTTCTAAATCTGTACTCCCACCTGTCTTCCCCGGATTTGTGTTTGCTTTCTTCTTTGACTTCACCCCTGGGAAATAAAAAAAAGGACATGTCGTGTAACACTCTCAGGATGTTTCCACAGTGTATGTCCTGTCTAGCGTCACTGCCTTTGTCTTCTTCTTCTGCAATCATGGCTCATTCAGACTAGGACTCCGGACTCTCTTATGAAGGCTGATGTATGTTTAGGGAGCCGCGACAGCTCAGTGGTTAGTGAACTGGACTACAAAGGACAAAGGGTAAGGTTCGATCCCAACCGACGGCCTCCGGGTTCACCCAGCCTTTAATGGGTACCGGATTTTTTTCTGGGAAAGTGAAGCGGCACGGGCGTAATACCGACCACATTACCCCAAAAATAATGTGCCGAAGGTCTGTAAAATTTATGGTCACTAACACCATATTCCCTATACGCCACTTGGCGTGACGGGGTACTTTACTTTTTTTTTTTTTTTACTAAATACAATTAAGACAAGACAAATTACTTTTTTGGGGAACGTTAAAAGGCACAACGGCCTACTAAAAGTAATATTGGAAGGGAAAGTACAAGGTAAAAGAGGCAGCGGCAGACCAAGACTAACATGGACGAGTAACATCAAAAATGGACAAACCAGCCTATGGCAAACTGCACCATCAAAGCAAGAGACAGAGCAGAATGATGCTCCATTGTAGTCAACCTTCGATGCGGAGATGGCACTCGATGATGATAATGATGATGATGATGATAAGACGAACTACAGTACCTGGACTGATAGTAGTAAGCGACTCATAAGCTGATTATCAGGATGAGTGAACTAAAGCTGATCAAGAATCCACCTCATTGCAGTGGCCATGGGAACACCCTAACTTGGCAGGCCATGCGAAAATGGATTAAAGACAGAAGGCAACAAGGTAACCGAATAGTTTAAAAAGGTGGAAAATAGAAATAATGAAATCGAATCCGTGGCTTTACCCTCCCTTGGTCTCTGAGTAGTGAGATCCGACCTCTGGCCCTCTCGGAAAACGGTGCCAAGCAGGAGGTGCATTCTGTGCACGTTAAAGAACTCTTGTCAGTTGGAAATCAAAAAGAGTAGGCCAAAGAAATTGCCGCTGCCAGGGCAAAGTTAATAGGAAAAATCACCCATAAATGTACAAACTCTCGACGTTAAAAAATGTGAGAGTACATCGATAGTCGGTGCCTGTATGAACACACCTGTCACCTGAGCACACCTGTCACCTGAGCACACCTGAGCACAAGGTGCCAGTTCCAAAAAATAGGAAAATGTAATATTCATGCAAAATTCAGTTCCTGGAGACTTCGCTACAGATATAGAGCTGGCGAACGCAAAACAAACAAAACTCCATGATGTGATTGCTTGCTTGCGTTCGCCTGAAGACTAAAGGAGTACATCTCTTTGTCATCTGCCCTTAAAAGGGCGTTAAGTGGGTGTGTCTGCGTTATGTTGTGGTTTGCAGTATAGCTGTGATATGTACCCCTTTCGGCCCAACACATCCGACTTCAGCTCATTTTTGAGTACCGGGTTTCTTCCCTCTTCGATCCCTACTCGCTTAGCCAGACTAGAGAGGTTAGTATGTTACTAGAGGCACCACGGAGAGGTGGAGCAAGGTCTGGACGGTTCTGGTTTACCGATCCTGGCGCAAGCCATCAGCTGTGAGTCGCTGACAACTTCCAGCTCCGCTGCTGTGAGGCGCGCCTTCGCCTTCACTCAATGAAGTTACAGACACAACAGACCACATGACGGTAGACAAATACTAATAAATAAATATTATTATAGAGGGAAATGACGGTAGGGCCGACACTCGTGCTCAGCCACAACTATGCTTCTCATACATGAGGTATGTCTGTGTCAGATGTAACTGAGTAATACCATTAGTTTGAAAGTTATAAAGAAACATCACGAGCCGAGACGAGTGTGACATAAACACGCCGAGATAGCAACATCAAACTTGATATTCAGATGCTGGAATAATCAATGAGATAAATAACAGCTAAATTAAATGTGTTACAAACATCATAGAGTAAAGGCATAAAAATGATTCTCCAAATGCATACAAATGCGAAGCAAAAATAAAGTTGATGAAAAGGTGGTTTTTGGTTTTAAAAAAGAGGTAAAAGGTGAGTATGGTTTCACCTTTATATATATATATATATATATATATATATATATATATATATATATATGCTTGCTTGCACGATATATATATATATATATATATATATATATATATATATATATATGTATGGGTGTGGGAAACCCAAAATACGTAAGGTCACCTTTGTCTATGTCCCTGGACATGCGGGAGTACGGGGAAATGAAAGAGCGGACAGGTTGACTAGCTGCGCTGTCGTTGAGGACGGGCAACCAATGGATCGGGCGGACATCATCAATGACCTCCGAGATGTGGGAAGAGCACGGGACTTCGACAAACACAAATCCACGTCACTTCTTCGGATGATGGAAATGGGAGTTAAGATGGGCACAGCCGGAAATGAGAAACTTAGTGGCCGTGTAAGAAGACTTATCAACCAACACAGAAGAGTCGTCAGTCGCTGGACACTGCGGGAATTGATGAGGAGGAGATCTGAGCACCTGTGGACATGTTCGGAGTGCAATGATGATGACCCGCAAATAACTCAATAACTCTCTCTATATATATATATATAGAGAGAGAGAGTTATTGAGTTATTTGCGGGTCATCATATATATATATACGCATGTGTGCGTGTGTGCGTTGTCCATTGTACCATTTGAAAGCCTACTCAACCGTAACGTCGTTCTTCTTCTACTTCTGCCATCACCGCTCATTGTGACTAGGACTCCAGACTCTCTTAAGAAGGCAGCTGTCTGTTTCAGTGATTTGGTTGCCACGCAGGGTTTTCCCTCCAGCGAGGTGAGTCACATTATCCTTCACAAGCAATCCTGTAGAACATGTTTTTTTTGTGTCAAGTCATCCAGGGTACAGTGGCATTGGCTGGTAGTTCCTATTTTAAGTTTGGTGAACATGTTGTTTCTCATTCTGTTGTGGCCAGTGCGTAGGCGAAGGATGATGACTTGATCCCTCCTTGATAGTTGGAGATATCTGTCACTCTCGTTATGCTTTGGCTGTTCTTGTTTCCATTTTTCACGATACTAGCCATTGATGATACTAGCCATTGATGATACTAGCCACTGATGATACTAGCCATTGATACTAGCCATTGATGATGCTAGCCATTGATGATACTAGCCACTGATGATACTAGCCATTGATGATACTAGCCATTGATGATACTAGCCATTGATGAAAGATTTGTCGTAACATCGATCTCATTGTTTTGTTCTTCACCAACGTAAAGCTGTCACCATACCCGCTTTCCTTTTTTTAAAACAAAATTGCATTTATATATCTATCTATCGCTATCTATTGACCTTTCGAACCGTAGCCGCCCCATAGGGCGTAGACCAAGATACTCCTTCTCTTATCTATTTGTCTCTGTCATATATCACTGGGTGCATAATGGGGCCAGCCTGAGAGACACAGTGTAAGAACTGGGAAGACGCGGGGCACCATGGTATTGGTATATCATCATCATCATGTGCCATACTGATTGGCGTAGGCGACCATGTCCTTCAGCAAGTTTCTGTCCAAACTGTATGGTATCAAACCTGTTAACTGTCTTCAATGCCACGACACCAGTCTGTTTAGTACCTTCTCAGTTTGTCGTCCGTGATATCTCTTTCCCTGTATTTTGCCAGCTATAACCTAATATTTCAACTTTCCTCTTCTCGAAAAATGTTGATTGTTTCTTTCTGATGTTTTTTAAGATCTCATATTTGTGTGTGTTAGCCTCTTTAAAGACCAAGAGGAAGACCCAAAAGAAGATGGATAGATGCAGTGACAGAGACATGTAACAACAGGGGAAAATCACTAATTCAGACAGATCGAGCAGCTCAAGAACGACAAATGATATAAACCACAACTTTTGGGTATCAGTGAAAAGTGAAAAGAAGAAGTCTTTTTAGTTGTCTAGGGAACTCTCAATACTCTTATAGCATGTATGGTCTCTGTGGCCTATAATCGTCCTTTCATTTGTTTGTCTACTGTCTATGATTCGCTTCCATAGGTGAGAATTGGCACATAGAAGCAATAAACTCAATGGTTTCACCATATGAAACAACTAAACGCAATCTCCATATTCTATCTATTGACCTTTCGAGCCGTAACCGGCCCATAGGGCGTAGACCAAGATACACCTTCTCCTATATGAATTTTTGTTCTAGCAGTTTTCTTTTAAAGATATTTTATCAAATCTCGCCATCTGTCTCTGTTCTGTGCAAGCAGTTCTATCTCATTGAGGGAGCCGATTCCTGCTGCTCTTGCCTCTCTCATCAATGTTCTTCTCAGTGTCTCCCTGGGTCTTCCTCTTTTTCTTTTACCTGTTGTTTCCCATATGAGGGCTTGCTTTCTACGTTTCATTAACGTAGCATAATCTCCATATTGCTATTTAATAAATGACGGGGATGAGGGGGTTTCAAACAGACAGATGGAGTTGAAGAAACACTCAAAACGTGGCACTAGAACAGGCAAAACAAAGTGCAACGGTTCGGTCCATTCGATGTCGAAGGACAAATATGGAAGAAAAGAAGACGGTGGCTTAATTAAACATAGCGAGTCAGGCAGGTTTGCATTGGTCCGTCAACACAATGGAACAAACCTGACTACTGCGCTCGCTTGCAAGATTTACTATTTACTTCCTACACAATTTCATATGAGGACACACCTTGTTCGTTTATGGCCACGTGACAGGCTTTAGGGCAAAAAGGGAGAAAAAAAAAGGGACGGGGGGAGGGGTGGGCTGTGACATTAGATGTGGTCGAGAAGCTTGAATGGCAGGAATGGCTATAGTCAATTGTGGCAAGACACAGAAACGCGCCAGTATTGGTAACACACCCGTGGAATGTTTTCGGAGCACACTTAAGGTTTCAACAGCACCGACAACTATAAGGATAGGCGAACTCATGGCAGTCAGGGGCGGCGCTGTTGTACTGCCAGTTATTTTGGTCTTTAAAAGGCGTAGTGAAGGGGTATAGTAGAATTATTGTTCTGTTCAAACATTATCATCAAGTACCGTGCCTGCTGGCGTAGGAGGTAACCCTGGCGTAGGAGGTAACCCCACTCCACAACTTCCTATCACTGTAACTTATTATAAATTATGTTGCTGACCATTCCCTTCAACTTTCTTGTAATTTTATCTCTGTATCTTTCAGCCTGCTTTCAGCCAACGAAACGGCGGTTTTATCCGCACAGCCACGCGCACCTCGCTATTAAAATGACAAGAATGCAAAATAAAAGGGAACGTGAGAGAGAGAAGAGACAAATATAAAGTTGTCTATCATCATCATCGAGTGCCTTCTCCGCAACGAAGGTTGGCTACCATGGATCGCCATTCCACTCTGTTTCTTGCTTTGATGGTGCAGGCTGTTATAGATTGACTTGTCCATCTTTTGATGTTACTCGTCCATGTTAGTCTTGGTCTGCCTCTGCCTCTTTTACCTTGTATTTTCCCTTCCAATATTACTTTTAGTAGGCTGTTGTGTCTTTTAACATGCCCCCAAAATTTCATTTGTCTTGTCTTAATTGTATTTAGTAGTTCTCTTTTTATTTTCAGTTGTTTTAAAACTTCCTCGTTTGTTTTATTTTTTTTCCATCCAATTCTACCTATTCTTCTATAAATCCACATTTCAAAGGCTTCAATTTTCTGTAGTGTTTTCTTGTCTAATGTCCATGTTTCTGCACCATACAGGAATATTGAGAAGATGTAACATTTTGCCATTCTTAATTTCAGCCCTGCTGATATTTGTTTTGTTGTTAGTATATTTTTCATGGCATTAAAATTACTTTTTGCCATACCTATTCTTTTGTTTATTTCCATTTTGCATTTTCCATCATTGGTTATAGTATGTCCCAGGTAGTTGTAGCTCTGTACTGTCTCCAGATGTATTCCCTCAACTGTGATATTTAATTGTAGGTCTTGTAAATTTTCTTTGTTTATGATCATAGTTTTAGTCTTTTTGATATTCATTTCTAGTCCATATTGTTGTCTATAAAGAGTTGAATTAAGTGGACCTGACTCGATTATTTTCAGCTGTGAGCTGGTTGCACTTTATATTTATGGTCTAGCGATGAGCGGTAATGTTTTGTTCGCCCATGAGACTACCGGTACCCCGGGTTAGGGGGTGAAAGGAATAGAGCCACTGTCACCTGCCTCATGTTTGTGGCTACCCTGTGTCAGGGGGTGGAAGGAACTGCCACTCGTGGCAGTGTTCCCTAGCGTTTGGCTTTTCGTGGCAAGGCGCTGTGCCAATGAGTACAGGTTCGATCCTGCTTAGGACTTATTGTTCTTTGTTTTTGTTTTTCTGTTGTTGATTATTTGTAATTTTTTCCGAGCGATGTAAACGTACCTCTTCCTCTGAATTGATTCGCTGGCTACCAGTACCCTGTGTCAGGGTGAGACCTGCCTCGTCCTTGTGGCTACCAGTTCCCTGTGTCAGTGGGAGACCTGTCTCGTCCTTGTGGCTACCAGTACCCTGTGTCAGGGAGAGACCTGTCTCGTCCTTGTGGCTACCAGTACCCTGTGTCAGGGAGAGACCTGTCTCGTCCTTGTGGCTACCAGTTCCCTGTGTCAGGGAGAGACCTGTCTCGTCCTTGTGGCTACCAGTTCCCTGTGTCAGGGAGAGACCTGTCTCGTCCTTGTGGCTACCAGTTCCCTGTGTCAGGGAGAGACCTGTCTCGTCCTTGTGGCTACCAGTTCCCTGTGTCAGGGAGAGACCTGTCTCGTCCTTGTGGCTACCAGTACCCTGTGTCAGGGAGAGACCTGTCTCGTCCTTGTGGCTACCAGTTCCCTGTGTCAGGGGGAGACCAGTCTCGTCCTTGTGGCTACCGTACCCTGTGACAGGGGAAGACCTGCCTCGTCCTTGTGGCTACCAGTACCCTGTGTCAGGAAGAAACCTGTCCCGTCCTCGTGGCTACCAGTACCCTGTGTAAGGGAGAGACCTGCCTCGTCCTTGTGGCTACTAGTACCTTGTGTTGGGGGGAGACCTACCTCGTCCTTGTGGCTACTAGTACACTGTGTCAGGGGGAGACCTACCTCGTCCTTGTGGCTACTAGTAACCTGTGTCAGGGGGAGACCTGCCTCATCCTTGTGGCTACCAGTATCCTGTGTCAGAGAGAGACCTGTCTCATCCTTGTGGCTACCAGTATCCTGTGTCAGAGAGAGACCTGTCTCGTCTTTGTGGTTACCAGTTCCCTGTGTCAGAAGGAGACCTGCCTCGTCATCCTTGTGGCTACCAGTACCCTGTGTCAGGGGGAGACCAGTCTCGTCCTTGTGGCCACCAGTACCATGTGTCAGGGGGAGACCAGTCTCGTCCTTGTGGCCACCAGTACCATGTGTCAGGGGGAGACCAGTCTCGTCCTTGTGGCTAACAGTACCCTGTGTCAGAGGAAGACCAGTCTCGTCCTTGTGGCTACCAGTACCCTGTGTCAGGGGGGGGGGGGATCTGCCTCATCCTTGTGGCTAACAGTACAGTGTGTCAGGGGGAGACCTGCCTCGTCCTTGTGGCTACCAGTACACTGTGTCAAGTGGAGGCCTGCCTCGTCCTTGTGACTACCAGTACCCTGTGTCAGGGGGATACCTGCCTCGTCCTTGTGGCTACCAGTACCCTGTGTCAGGGGGATACCTGCCTCGTCCTTGTGGCTACCAGTACACTGTGTCAAGTGGAGGCCTGCCTCGTCCTTGTGGCTACCAGTACCCTGTGTCAGGGGGATGCCTGCCTCGTCCTTGTGGCTACCAGTACCCTGTGTCAGGGTGAGAAAAGAATAAAGCCACTGCCACATGCAACACATGTCATAAGAGGTGCCTAGTGGTGTGGAACACCATCAATTGTGCATAAATGTTGAGTCAATCTGTTGTTGTTTTTCCATTTCTTCACATTTCTTCGCCGGTGTTACGGAGTTCATATATCTAAGCTAACACCATCTTCATTTCTTTTTGCTAGTGTGTGTCGAGCGTACTTCATACTGGGGATTGTGTTGATGAGGGTATTTAAACGCGATGGAGTTGCCCCTTGTTCAGGGAAGATGATCTGTCGACTAACCTCTTTGGCAGGCTTCTCATGTGCTCACAACTTCTATAGGGTGTTTATAAAGTCTCACTACACTTGGTATCTAGGTCAATTTGAAAAAAATGTTTATGACGTCATCACAATATGTGCTCAATGGTAAGTTCACTTGTTGCGACAGTTTTCTTAATGACTTGTCTGGACTTTTAAGGATTCTGTCTTGGATATCTAAACATATTTCATCATTCACAGCAGGCCTACCAGATCGTGGAGCATCTTCCACATTTCCAGTAGCAATAAACTTATTCAACAAATTTCATTGACAGTGGGAGCACATATTGTGATGACGTCATAAACATTTTTTTTTCAAATTGACCTAGATACCAAGTGTAGTGAGACTTTATAAACACCCTGTAGTATTCTTAGTGTTTTGCCAATTGTATAGATTTCGGAGCGTTTGCTAATATCCATATAGATTGCATAAGTAAACTTTATTATGGTGTCATTATTGTCGTTTATGAACCATAAGAAAAATGGTAGGAACAAAACCCTGCCAAGAATATATAGAGCAACAATAACTTAAATGGTTTGGCCACCTGGTCAGAATTAATCCTCACCAATCACCACCAAGGGCATTCTTCTCGAGAATGCATGGAAAAAGACCCAGAAGAAGATGGATAGATGCAGTGACAGAGACATGTAACAACAAAGGAAAATCACTAATTCGGACAGTTCGAGCAGCTCAAGAACGACAAATGATATAACCACGACACATTTAAGGTATCAGTGAGAAAGAGAAAAGAAAAGAAGAAGATTGTCGTTTAGGTATGTATGACTTTTGAAATGAGTGAACATGTATATTTCCTAGATTGTAACATCCTTACTTCTCTTGTTTTCCGTCTCCAATCGGAGAGGGCTAGACATCGGATTTCACTACCCAGAGTCTGACCGAGAAATACAAGAAAGAATCCACTTTTAGGTAAGAACAATTCCTACTATGGGTTTCGAATCCGGATATTTTCTATCTAGAGGCAGACTTCTTGCCTGTAGACCCCACGACCCCCTTATTTTGGTGTCGACAGTGAAATGCCCTGTTCTCTGGTGAAAGATTAGACATTGATCACTTATCTTTTTTTTGTTATTTATTTGTTTGGGTCAAGTGGGTCTGGCTTTGCTTGCCATTTATACTTCCTTTCTCTTATGTCGGACACACGTTGACTTCTAAAGACTTTTTGTTTTCGTTCGCCAGCTTTTTTACCTTTGACGAAGTCCCTAGAGACTAGGAACTGAATTTTGCGTGTTAATCTGTTTTTCCCTGACAGCCATGTGCACAGGGGTTCCTCGTTGCGCCATGCAGATAACTCCGTCTTCAGAGGTACTCATATTTTTTTTCCGTCCGTGAGTAATTGACGTTTCAAGCCGGGCTTCGCTGCTGAGACCAGGGGTGGTTGTTGCAGAGAGAAATCATAAATAAAAACCCTAACTGGTGCAGCAGGGATTTGAACCCACAACCTCTCTGTCTCAAGGCCGGCATCTTGCCTCGAGACCAAACAGTCCCCACTAAAGAAATTGATAGCCCTCTTCGTCATCCGCCCTTAAAAAGACGTTAAGTTGGCGCAGATATCTTGTGTTGTAGTTTCTTTGTGACCTTTACCCTCCCCTGATCTCATGGGAAGTGAGATCCGATGTCTAGCCTTCTCGGATAACGGCAATAAACAGAGGGTCCCGTGTACACTCGCGCACGTTAAAGAACCATTGGCAGTTAAAATGGAAAAAGAGTAGGCCATAATGCCGCTGCCCGGGAAAAAAAATTGTCAGCAGAAACTTACCCACACAGTGGATCCCAGGCTGTGTTGCGGAGTTCGTGCACGAGTGTCAGAGTTCTCCTCGGATTTTCTCAAGTAGAATCAGGTATGCAGCGATGAGGACCCTAACAATAATAACAACATATTGCAGTACAACTTTTATATTTGTGCCTTTCGGCCCAACATGTTTTTAGCACTGGGCTACATTCCCTCTTCGATCCCTACTCAACTAGACAGGTTAGTCTGTTGACAGGGGCACAGCGAAATGGTGACTATGGTTCTGGTTCACTGATCATAGCGCGAGCCATCAACTGCAAGTCGCTGACAGCTTCCAGCTCTGCTGTTGTTAGGTGCATTGCCTCCAGATATTTGTCTTCTTCTTCTTCTTCTTCTTTCCTTCCTCATCTGCCTTTCATCGTCGAGGGGAGATATAACTTGCGGTCTTTTGCTCTTCTGTTCGCCTCTGCTGCTATTATGCTTCTAATATTCCATCGATCCATCTTTTTCGTGGTCGACTCTTGGGTCTGGTGTTCTCACAACGTTTGCTGAAGGCTCGTTGTGTTATGTTTTGATCTTTCTGGCTTGTCACGTGGCCAAACCATTTTATCTGTTGTTTCCTTATATATTATATGGCGAGGGCTATTCCAGATATTTGTACACTTTAGCGGACAGCCCAATCCAAATGGTTCATCCATCCTTGTTAGCAATTACTTTATAATATTTTGTATCATATTTTCATGAAGAGATAGAGGGAAGCAGCTAGAAAAGATACCAGACATCTTGAGAGAATGGCTTGGCAGAAGGTTAACAACAGAAATGATAAATAACTGTCGAGATCGAAAGTCGTGGAGAGACATGATCACCTACGCCAGCAGGCCCGGTACTTGATGATGATCATGTTGTGAAACTAGAAGGTACAGAAGTAGATCTGGAAGCTGTCAGCGACCCTCAGCTGATGGCTAGCGCCAGGATCGGTGAACCAGAACCATTCAGACCCTACTCCACCTCTTCGCCGTGTCTCCAAAAACAGACTAACCAGTCTAATCTGGTCGAGAGACAGAGCAGCGAATGTGTTGGGCCGAAAGGCGCAAATATCACCGTTCTACAACAAATTGCAACTTAACGTATCTACGCCCACTTAACGTCCATCTAAGGGCGGATGACGAAGTGGACAATTAATTCCTTTAATATTCATCGGGTGAACGAGAAAAAAAGAAGTAGAAGACGTAGCTGAGGAAGAGTAAAGATTCTAGAAATCCAAGCACGTTTCAGCTCATCTTTGTTCGCTACTCTATCTCTCAGCACGTTTCAGCTCATCTTTGTTCGCTGCTCTATCTCTCAGCACGTTTCGGCTCATCTTTCTTCGCTCGTTTCAGCTCATCTTTGTTCGTTACTCTATCTCTCAGCACGCTTCGGCTCATCTTTCTTCGCTCGTTTCATCTCGTCTTTGTTCGCTACTCTATCTCTCAGCACGTTTCAGCTCATCTTTGTTCGCTGCTCTATCTCTCAGCACGTTTCAGCTCATCTTTGTTCGCTACTCTATCTCTCAGCACGTTTCGGCTCATCTTTCTTCGCTCGTTTCAGCTCGTCTTTGTTCGCTACTCTATCTCTCAGCACGTTTCAGCTCATCTTTGTTCGCTGCTCTATCTCTCAGCACGTTTCAGCTCGTCTTTGTTCGCTACTCTATCTCTCAGCACGTTTCAGCTCATCTTTGTTCGCTCGTTTCAGCTGGTCTTTGTTCGCTGCTCTATCTCTCAGCACGCTTCAGCCCGTCTTTGTTCGCTACTCCATCTCTCAGCACATTTCAGCTCATCTTTGTTCGCTACTCTATCTCTCAGCACGTTTCAGCTCATCTTTGTTCGCTCGCTTCAGCTCATCTTTGTTCGCTCGTTTCAGCTCATCTTTGTTCGCTACTCTGTCTCTCAGCACGCTTCAGCTCATCTTTGTTCGCTACTCTATCTCTCAGCACGCTTCAGCTCATCTTTGTTCGCTACTCTATCTCTCAGCACGCTTCAGATCATCTTTGTTCGCTACTCTATCTCTCAGCATGCTTCAGCTCATCTTTGTTCGCTACTCTATCTCTATCTCTCAGCATGCTTCAGCTCATCTTTGTTCGCTACTCTATCTCTCAGCACGCTTCATCTCATCTTTGTTCGCTACTCTATCTCTCAGCACGCTTCAGCTCATCTTTGTTCGCTACTCTATCTCTCAGCACGCTTCAGCTCATCTTTGTTCGCTACTCTATCTCTCAGCACGCTTCAGCTCATCTTTGTTCGCTACTCTATCTCTCAGCACGCTTCAGCTCATCTTTGTTCGCTACTCTATCTCTCAGCACGCTTCAGCTCATCTTTGTTCGCTACTCTATCTCTCAGCACGTTTCAGCTCATCTTTGTTCGCTACTCTATCTCTCAGCATGTTTCAGCTCATCCTTGTTCGTTGTTCCCTGCTCTATCTCTCAGCATGTTTCTGCTCATCTTTGTTCGTTGTTCCCTGCTCTATCTCTCAGCATGTTTCAGCTCATCCTTGTTCACTGCTCTATCTCTCGGCAAGTTTCAGCTCATCCTTGTTCCCTGCTCTATCTCTCACGACAGTTCAGCTCGTTGTAAATAGTACATACTTTTATATGCGAATTATTATGGTAATAAATGACGGATGTTGTGACGTACAATGTTGTCAAGTTTTTGATGACTCATATCCCGGGATTAATTGCCCGGATGCAGGCAGTGATAGCCGCAGTTACACTTACACGTGTTCTAAGCGAGGCGTGTACGTGGGAATAATTGCTTGTGGTTTATGAGAGCATATTCTGTAGACGAGTGGAAAGAAGAAGAAATAACCGCGTCATATCTCAAGTGAAGATTGGGCGGGGGGAATGGTGATAGTGCCCATATTTTAGATCTGCTGTATTGTTTTTTAGTGTGAGTCGTCGGTACTGCGTCGGTATTGTCTTTCTTCAGAGAGCAATCTCCAGTACTCGCAAAGGCGTGCCACTGCAACAGTGCTGGATTTGATAGCGACCAATGTTTGTTAGCTTGCACAAGGATCCGTGATCCAGAACTGTCCAGACTTTAATACATCTCTTCAAGACTTTAATACATCTCATCAAGACTTTAATCCATCTCTTTATGACGGTGGCTTTAATAACAGACTAACGAGTCTACTAGGGTCGAGTGAGTTGGGGGCGAGAGGGGAGGCTACCCGGTACTCAAAATACAATTCTCAAGAACGATGTGTTGGGCCAAAAAGGTGCAGATATCACAGTTTTACTGCCACAGCAACACAACGCTCACTTAACGTCATGGGCGGATATATATGGATAACTTGAGTTGGGATCGGTGAACAGGAACTATCAGGGGAAGCAATTATTCCTCCAGCCATCGGGTGAACACAAGCAAGGAATCCAGAGTTGTTTTTTCTCCAGATCGAAAAAAAAGTCTCGAAGTTTCCCCAACATTTGAAAAAGGGAACAATTTTCACTGCAAACACCTACGCAACGCAACATACACCACTTTAACGCCCTTTGCCCTACTAGCCCACAATACTTAGAGTTAAAGAGGCCTGTTGTTAGCTTTCTCCACTCAGCAAGCCAGGTTTAAACGTCTAGAATCAAGGCATAGAAATGCTTTAACATGCGAAGCTACAGTAAAGCTGCTTTTAATGGAGAAATAAAAGCTGGCGTGGGTACAGTTTTGTGTAAGTTGTAATGGGCAACACAAAATCGATTGGCGTTGCGGCTCATTAAGCCTTCAGCAGGAACAGTAAACAACGCATACACAGATATACATCACCATTATCATCATTAAGTGCCGTCTCCGCATCGAAGGTTGGCTACCATGGAGCGCCATTTCGCTCTGTCTCTTGCTTTGATGGTGCAGATTGTCATAGGCTGATTTGTCCATCTTTTGATGTTACTCGTTCACGTTAGTCTTGGTCTACCTGTGCCTCTATTACCGTGTATTTTCCCTTCCAATATTACTTTTATTAAGCTGTTGTGTCTTTTAACATGTCCCAAAAATCTCATTTGTCTTGTTCTAATTGTGTTTAGTAGTTCTCTTTTCATTTTCAGTTGTTTTAAAACTTCATCATTTGTTTTCTTTTCTTTCCATCCAATTCTACCTATTCTTCTATAAATCCACATTTCAAATGCTTCAATTTTCTATTCTGTTTTCTTGTCTAATGTCCCTGTTTCTGCACCATACAGAATTTTTGAGAAAATGTAACATTTTACTATTATTAGTTTTAGCCCAGGTGTTATGTATTTTGATGTTAATATATTTTTCATGACATTAAACTTACTTTTTGCCATTTCTATTCTTTTGTTTATTTCAGTATTACGTTTTCCATCACTGGTTATATGTCCAAGGTAGTTGTAGCTCTGAACTGCCTCTATGTGTATTTCTTCAACTTTGATATTTATTTGTAGGTCTCGAGAATTTTCTTTCCTGATGATCCACGTTCACTTAACAGCCAGGCCCAGACGCTAAGCAGTCCGCATTTGACACTCGCCAAATAATGTTATCGGTACTGTTGTTATTATTATCATCCATATTTAAACATTCAAACATACTTTACGCTGGAGTGGTCTTATTTGTGTGGTTTGTTTTCTCATTCTTCGCCTTTCATATCAGCGTTAGACTATACATGGCATTCCCCTTGACGTTCGTGAAGTCCCAATCAGAACTGCTTATCTAAAGTTGATGACTACAGCACATTTCTGAGAGGCATGGGTTGTGCCATGAAGAGCCTGGCTCTTGAGAAAGATAACACGCATTTGTCACTTGTTATCTTTCTTTAGGATTTCACCATTGAGGTCAGCACGTCAGGGAAGTAATGTTCTTCAAGTGGTTCTCATCTCTTTCCTTGTTGGGACACAACTTGGTCACGATTATTTATAAACACACACTGATGTATATTTAAAGAGTCTCAGACGCATTCTTTAAATGATATAAAGCTGTAACAGACTCATAGCTGAATGTTCAGAGCTGTTTGTTGCTATCTTAAAGTAGCATCTTAGTTCTTATCGTGTACATTTTGTAGCATTTATTGATCAAGGTATCATGAGTCTAGGACATTTCATTCAAGTGGTTAAAATGTTTGTGATATCACAAAGAAACAAATATTATATGGCGAACTTAAGGACGGAAAGTGAACAAAGAGCAGACTGGTCCTGAGATTAAAAAAATATATTTACAGGGCTTCCTTGAGGGAATTATCCACCAGTGAAAGAAACTGGAAAAATCTGGCTGCAGATCGTAGCACACGGAGAACAAAAAAAATGGTACCGCAACTTTTGAGGCAGTGCTGATATCAAATTTAGAAGACAAAAGGTGCAGGAGAAAGGGGACCAAGCCAGGCACCACGAATACATCTTATTCGTTCTATCCAATATAGGCAGATTCAGCCACTGGATAAGCTGTTCAGCAAAGCAGCATGTAGCATAAGACACTAATATTTTACCAAACTACTGACTTATGATGAGGACTTACTGCCAACCGTCAGTCAAGACGCCAAAGGCCATATATATACAGAGACATACAAAAACGAGTAACATTTTAGCATAAAGTGAATATTTATGTGTGGATGATATGTTAGTTAATGCTCCAAACAGAAGATAAAATATTTGAAAATATGATTATTTCGGGGATGCAATATCTAGGAGGTTTAGTGACAAACGATAATTCTCAAACAGCAAAGATAGAATCAAGATGCAACAAAGCTTGTCAAATCATTGGACAGTTATCACCACTATTGTCCAACAAGGAAATAACTCTGGAGGCAAAACGAGCACTATACAATACAATCTTCATCCCAACGTTGTGCTACCAATGCCAGACCTGGACCCTAGATGCAAGAACAATAAGAAAAATAACCTCTACTGAGATGAAATGTTTTGCTACTTTTTGTAAACGACAAACTTACGTCACCAACGTCTACTTAATGTTTTTTTAAAATATATTATTGTTATTATTATCTTGTAAATGGAGGGCTATGACTTAGAGAAGTCGTCTACGGGCGAATTCAGAAGAATAAGAGGAAACGAGAGCGTTAAGAGAGAGAGAGAGAGAGAGAGAGAGAGAGAGAGAGAGAGAGTTGAGAAGAAAAGAATTAAGAGTAAGAGTTAAAAATGAGAGTTAAATAGACACAATTTGTTTTGTAAATCGTGATTTACGCAAGTTGTGATTATCTGCGCTTGTCAACTGAAAACATCCAACTTTACGAAGATATGTCTTTACTCTTCGCCAGATTAATTACTCTGTTTCTAGCTACCATGTGGAGGGAGACTGCGATCTTGATCAATGCTAGTTCAATGATCTAGGCCCCCAAAAGTCTGTTATGAATTACCGACTGCTACAATTCCATTCACTAATCCGGAGTCTTGCGTCCCATATATATTTGTGCGAGTCATTGCAGGAGTCATGCAGGCCCTAACTTAGTACCATCTTGCATTGTCTTCCCTTGACGTAAATATGTAACTAGACACAGTTTGTTACTAATTCCTTCAATGTGTTTTGTTTGTGTTCGACAACTTTATATTACTATCGAAGATCAGAGGGACTGAATTTTTGCGTGAAAATAACATTTTTCCCAGTTTCACATCAACAGCTGTGTGCGCTTTGATGTCCATCGCCTTACAGGCATATATTCTCCGATTTGAAAGGTATTCCTATTTATTATCGTCGAGAGTTTTAACGTTTTAGAATATATTTTTTCAATCAGATTTGCTCGAACTGTGGCCAGTTGTATCCTCCTCTAATCGATTTGGAGCTTCGGTGGCTGAGTCGTTAGTTTACTCGCTTTCTGACCAGAAGGGTCTGACTTCGATCCCCAGTGGCGGATTTTTTTTTCGGATTGACAAAGCTTCGAGGTTCATCCAGCCTCTAAAAATGGGTATCAGATATTTTTCTGGGAAATAAAGGCGGCCTGGCGTGATACCGATCACAGCACCCAAAGAAGTGCCTTGGTCATAGAAAAATATGGTCATTAGCACCATATTCTCCATACGCCAAGCAAGGCGTGGAGGGAACATTTACTTGATGATTTCCAACTACTAAAGCTTCTTTAACGTCAGTAGTAAAGGATGAGGTGTGAATACAATGACGCTACTAATGTACCACACACGTGACCACAAGATTTTTCCCGGCATTATCTGAGAGGGCTAGATACAGAATCTCACTGCCATGATGTCGGGGGGGGGGGGGGGGTAAAGCCATGAAGAAACCACGGATTCTGATTGGAAAGCTTCCACCGGCTGAGGCAGGATTCAAACGTTTGGATCTTATAGTTCTGGAGTCGATGTTTTACCTCTAGACCAACCTGACCCTTGCTGTATTTTCATATTGTAAACATTAGCGTTCTCCCTCGCAGTTTATTCCCATCACTTCTCCGGGTAGCTTGGCGTAGTCTTCACCACATTCGTCATAAATGATAAGTGTTCCGGTAGTCCTAACAAAATATGGACACTATATCATCATATTCCCACATAAGCCATTGATGTGTTTCTTCACTCCAACTTTTTCCTCTGCACCACACAGTTTGAAGACCGCTGTATTTAGCTGTTCATACTTAAGACAAGTGCTGGAAAGTCACTTTGCATGCGCAGGAAACGTCTATCTGATATGGTCACGGGTTTCGGTAATTTGACGTCCTCTTAATTTGTTCCACCAATTGCGTGCCAAGGGCAAAACCTTTTAGGGAATTAACCAAGAGTACAGTCAATTGTTTAATATGGGAAAAGACTAAACTTTAACAAATAATTGCTAGAATATTCTTCTACTTCTCCTCTAGCTCACGGCTCCTTATCTTCATCACTCGATCATGAAAAAAAGCGCTAAGTTGACGTAGATACGTTGTTTACAACAAATTACGATATTTGCGGCTCTTGGTCTCAGATATTCGTCTTAATGCTTGACATTTTTTGGGTTACAGGATTACCTTTTCTTTCGATCCTTAGCTGGTTAGACTTGTTTCATTTCAAGCTATCAAACCAGCACTACCGCGGCCAGTTTGATTGGATCCTTGTTAGTTGTTGTCGCTGAACATTACACAGTCAGCTATGGGTCGAAAAGCTGAAAAAAAACAGTTACATAACACAGGCCAAAACTCAAAGCATCTATGTCTAACGTCCATGTACAGGCGGATGACGAAGAATAATATATTTTCTTTTAGTAGTCATCAGATAAACTTCAGAAAAAAAACCCACAGAGAAAGTATCCTCATGCTATAGTCAAGGGATAACACATACGTGAAAGATATTGCAAGTAACATCAACTTTTTCGTTTGCTTAGATGAAATTTTGCTAACACACAAGCCTCTGGTGGCGAGGGGCTGTGTCGAGGAATACGGGCTGTCCATTGTTCCTTGTTGTTTTTCTTGTTTATTTTTGGACTTTTCCGAGTATTGCAAACGTACTTATCCTCCAAACTTAATTAATTTATTTGTCGCCTCGAAAGGTTCCATTCGTAATAATACTTTTTTGCTATTAATATTATTATTGTTATTGTTATTATTATTTGTCTTAAGCAAACATACCCGGTTGCTAAAGAGCAGATATCACGGCTTTTGACAAAAACAATAGCGACACAAAGTACAAACGCCAATATAATGGGCGAAAGCGAAGAAGAAGAGAGGAGAAGAAGAAGAGAGAAGAAGAATAAAGAAGAAGAAGAGAGGAGAAGAAAAGAAGAAGAAGAGAGGAGAAGAAAGGAGAAGAAAGAAGAAGAAAAAGTAGAAAGAAGAAAGAAGAAGAAAGGAGAAGAAAGAAGAAGAAGAATAAAGAAGAAGAAAAGGAAGAAAGAATAAAGAAGAAGAAAGGAGAAGAAAGAAGAAGAAAAAGAAGAAAGAAGAAAGAAGAAGAGAGGAGAAGATTAAGAAGAAGAAGAAAGAAGAAGAAAAAGAAGAAAGAAGAAAGAAGAAGAAAGGAGAAGAAAGAAGAAGAAAAAGAAGAAAGAAGAAAGAAGAAGAAAGGAGAAGAAAGAAGAAGAAAAGAAGAAAGAAGAAAGAAGAAGAAGAAGAAGAAAGGAGATGAAAAAAGAAGAAAAAGTAGAAAGAAGAAAGAAGAAGAAAGGAGAAGAAAGAAGAAGAAAAAGTAGAAAGAAGAAAGAAGAAGAAGAAAGGAGATGAAAGAAGAAGAAAAAGTAGAAAGAAGAAAGAAGAAGAAAGGAGAAGAAAGAAGAAGAAAAAGTAGAAAGAAGAAAGAAGAAGAAGAAGAAGAAAAAGTAGAAAGAAGAAAGAAGAAGAAGAAAAGTAGAAAGAAGAAAGAAGAAGAAGAAGAAGAAGAAGAAATAATAATAATAAGAAGAAGAAGCAATAAGAAGAAGAGGAAGAAGACGAAGAAAGAAGAAGAAGATGATGAAATAAGAAGAAGAAGAAGAAAGAAGAAAGAAGAAAGAAGAAGAGAAGAGAAAAATAAGAGGAAACTAGAAACCATTTTTTTTTATCTCTTATGATGACAACGAAAATAATTTTTTTAATTATCGGTAGAATACTTTTCTCTAGTGTGATTCGAAAGCTCTTTTGTTCTGTTACACTTTGTAATAGCGTGAACCGTGACAATTCGGTGGTCAGTGAGCTGGACTACTAAGATTAAGAGATCTATTTCGATCTCGATCTAAGGCTCCAAGGTTCACCCAGTCTTAAATGGAAAGCCGAAACATACATGAAACGAATGACGCAAACTATGAGGGAAGAATCTGAGATGCGCCTGAAGGAGAGAAACTGAACCAGACTTGAACTGAAAAGAATGTGAAGGGCTCTCTCTCTCTCTCTCTCTGTCTCTCTGTGCGCGCGCGCGCGCGTGTGTGTGTGTGTGTGTGTGTGTGTGATTTAGCTTGATATATACATTTTGCAGGGCTTAATAATTTTACTTCGAAAGAGTTTAGTGAAACATGGTCAAGATAAGCTCTTTGCGAACTACAAGAACGGCAGACAAATAGACGTTGACAAGTAAACAGCAGAGATCTAGAAAAACAAATAAATGTATTTCACAGATTATTTTCTGCTATAGCCGACAGAAGTTGGGTTGAATTAATTAAAGAGCCTGGGCAGTGTCAGAACATCGACAGTTGCCAAAACACAGCAGATTGACCACTTACGGTAATATGGTTTTATTAACCCTAGGTGCCTACAGTGGTCTATTTCTGTTAAGTGAGAACGTTTGTGTTGTAGGACCAAAAAAGTCAGCCATTTTTAGTTTGTGACGTGGGAACTGACGTAATGCACTTCAGCTGTTTCCTGAGAAATTGTCTTTGATTCATAACTTGAAGTGCTGAGGGCAAGTGTCGTTAATGTGTAGTGACATTGTATGTGTCTCTTTCGTGTTAATCTTCGCCTGCTCGTCACTGACACACTCATTTAAACCGTCTTCTTCATTTCGTTTAGTTGCCCAGGTATTCTCAACATTCTCCTGTAGAACCACATTTTTTTGTTTCCAATTCCTCTTCCTTCTGGATTAATTGTCCTTATTTGACTTCCATATAACAGTATATAAAAAAAAAGTAAAGTACCCCCGTCGCGCCAAGTGGCGTATAGGTAAATATGGTGTTAGTGACCCTATATTTTACAGACCTTCAGCACATAATTTTTGGGGCAATGTGGTCGGTGTTACGCCCGTGTCGCTTTACTTTCCCAGAAAATAAATCCGGTATCCATTTAAGGCTGGGTGAACCCGGTAGCCGTCGGTTGGGATCGAACCCTACCCCTTGTCCGTTGTAGTCCAGTTCACTAACCACTGAGCTATCGCGGCTCATATAACAGTATATGATCACTATAATATTGAAAAACCGGAGGTAAGGCGCCTGACTGCAAAAGAACTAGAAGTGATCAGCTACTCATAGCTGACTGTGCCAGGATTGGTGAATCAGATTTATCCAGATTCTACATCACCTTTTCGCGATGTCCTTGGAAACAGATAAATGTGTCTGACCAACTGAGTAGAGATCGACAGGTAAGACAGACAGGTGCTAAAAAAGGTAAACTGAAGTCGGTTGAATTGGGCCGAAAGACTGAAATATAAGTTCTACTACAAACCAGAACATAACTCATTTAAACCAACTCAATATTCCTCTAAGGACGAAGAAAACTTTTCATCCATTAATTGCCTGGCGATTGTGAGAAAGGGAGAGAAAGAAAAACCTCTATTTATTACACGAGAAAGAGAGAGAAAGAAAAATCTCTATTTATTACATGAGAAAGGGAGAGAGATAAAAACCTCTATTTATTACACGAGAAAGAGAGAGAAGAAAAATCTCTATTTATTACATGAGAAAGGGAGAGAGATAAAAACCTCTATTTATTACACGAGAAAGAGAGAGAAAGAAAAATCTCTATTTATTACATGAGAAAGGGAGAGAGATAAAAACCTCTATTTATTACACGAGAAAGAGAGAGAAAGAAAAATCTCTATTTATTACATGAGAAAGGGAGAGAGATAAAAACCTCTATTTATTACACGAGAAAGAGAGAGAAAGAAAAATCTCTATTTATTACTTGAGAAAGGGAGAGAGATAAAAACCTCTATTTATTACTTGAGAAAGGGAGAGAGATAAAAACCTCTATTTATTACACGAGAAAGGGAGAGAGATTTTTAAAAATCTCTATTAATTACATGAGAAAGGGAGAGAAAGAAAAACCTCTATTTATTACGTGAGAAAGGGAGAGAAATAAAAACCTCTATTTATTACGTGAGAAAGGGAGAGAAAGAAAAACCTCTATTTATTACGTGAGAAAGGGAGAGAAAGAAAAACCTCTATTTATTACGTGAGAAAGGGAGAGAAATAAAAACCTCTATTTATTACTTGAGAAATGGAAAGAAATAAAAACCTCTATATGTTACTTGAGAAAAGAATAGAAATAAACACCTCTTTTTATTACTTGAAAAAGGGAGAGAAATAAAAACCTCTATTTATTACTTCAGAAAAGGAGAGAAAGAAAAACCTCTATTCTTTTATGGATTTAGACGTAATTACAGTAATTTTTTAATTTGTTTTTATTTTACAGAATGTTACGTTCCCATGTTATTTCCGGGCTAACTCTCCAATGTGAGGTTATATTGTCAAGTGGACAGGTGTCAGTTCTGTTTATTTTATTGTGGCCTTCCGTTTAAGTAGATACTTTTACTTTGGGGCAACAACTAATTGTGGTCTTCAATTGTAATATTTAAATTAAACTCGTTATTGCCACTATTAGCTCAGTGGTTATTGAACTGGACTACAAAGAACAAGAGGTAGGGTTCGATCCCAACCGACGGTTCCGGGTTCACCCACCCGGTAATGGGTACCGTATTTCTGGAAAAGTAAAGTGGCACAGGCGTAATGCCGACCACATTACCCCAAAAATCGTGTTCCGAAGGTCTGTACAATTTATGGTCACTAACACCATATTCCCTATACGCCACTTGGCGTGACGGGGGTACTTTACTTTTTTTTTTTTTTTTTTACTTTACTGCCACTATTATTCATTGTTTCTTTGATTAATTTATTTGGCGATTTCTCATTCTATATTATTAAGCCTGTATCACTATCATATCTCCAAGTGTTGACGTCAATTCCACATACTTAAGGTTACCAAACGTCAAGATTTCGTCGGGAATATCCTGTTTTTGTTTAAGTGTATCCTGCTTCCGGTAAGTCACCCAGCAATTTTATTTATTTTTTTTTTTTAAATTCAGCGTTGGACTGAAGGTCGTCAGCTCAGGGACCGCTGGATACTTGGCAATAACAAGAAGACACAAAAATTAAATCCATGAAAAAAATGTAGCACAACACCAGCAAGGAAGTAAAATTAAATTACTGAAGACATGTATCTTCCCGATAGCAGCATATTGGTGTGAATAATGAACAACTCGCAAACAGTCAGGAAGAAAGTTGTCACATTGAAAAAAATGCTACAGAAAAATCCTTAAGATACCCTGGGTAATGAAAAAATAGCAATGAAGAAAAACTAAAAGATATAAATATTAAAAGAACTGGCTTATAAACACCATTCTACCTAGGAAATTGAAATACTATTGCCACATCAAAAGACACAGCGAGCTGGAAAGAACAATGCAAGAAAGGGATGGTTCCTGAGCGATGTATCAGTGGTATACAAAAATGAAGGTGGTTTCAAAATATCAAGGAGGCTTGGCGAGAACAGATATATCGTTAGATCCTTTGACGGTAAGACAGTTGAAATAAAGGAAAATGAAAGCAGACTGCTAGAATTATGTAATCAAAATGAATTATTTATCGCCAACACATTCTTCAAACACAGAAAGTCGCACTTACATATCTGGTATAAGTGGAATGTCAAAGAATGTAAAAGCCAGATAGATTTTATACTAACCAGTAAACAGAAAAAAAAATGGAAAAGAAAAGAGTAATGGACAGCAACGCTGTCCCAAATATCACAGACGACACTGTTGTTGTTGATGGATTACCACGAGTTGATGCGGGCATATTGCCCTTTAACTCATAAGATGTCGCGGGTCGTAATTTTTTCTTGACATTCCTGGCTCTTACTGGAGAGGTTGGATTTCGTCTATCCCAAGCTGTGCTGGGAAACTACCACTGGAAACTACTATTCGTGCTGTTTCGTCCTAAATGTTTGTCTGCAACGCAAGTATTCAGCCCTACCCTATCCGGGAGATACTTGTCTTAACAGGAAAAATATTTCCGAGCTGTGATCGCAGCCTTATGCTATAGTCATGGGAAAGCCTTCGCGAAAGGACCTTGCCTACGAAGCTAATTTTTTAGTTAGCTGAGTGGCAGTGTTTCCCTAGCGTTTGGCTTTTCGTGGCAAGGCGCTGTGCCACTGAGTACGGGTTCGATCTTGCCTTGGTCCATATTTTTTTCTGTTGTTGATTATTTGTCATTTAATCCGAGTGCTGTAAACATACCTCTTCCTCTGAATTGATTCACGAGGTACTGCAATACTGGGTCCTCTATATCAGTAACAGCCACCACTACAGGGAACACGGCGATCCTAGCTTCTGTTAGCCAGTCTGTTTTGACGCAGACTGTTACCAGGGGAAACCACGTGGGGGTAGAACTGTTAGGTCTTGGTCAGCTGATGGTGCGCCGACCTTCTATTGCGGCTCTCCAGTATTTTCCCTCTTTGTCGTCTGCGATCTCTCCTCTTATTTTGCCAGTTGTAACCAAGTATTCCAACTTTACTCTTCTCATGATGTGCCCGAAAAATGTTGACTGTTTCTTTCTGATGTTTTTGGGGAGCTGCCTTTTTATGGTGGCCTCTTTGAGAATTTCCTCATTGGTCTTTTTAGCTGTCTAGGGAACTTTCAACATTCTTCTTAGAAGTCCCATCTCTGTGGCCTCTAATTGTCTTTTCATTTGTTTGTCTACTGTCCATGATTCGCTTCCATAGGTCAGAATTGGTTCTATATAGCACCGATGAACTCGCTCATTTCTATTTACATAGATTTGTTGCAAAAGATATTTTTCGTTTTCTGAAATGCCAGTTTGGCCTGAGTTATTCTGCTTTTTATTTCTGTGGTGCATCTTCCATCTGATGTTATTATTACACTCAGCCAAAAACAAATAGAAAATACGCTAACAAACACAAGAAGAAAAAGGAAAGACAATAAAAATAAAACAATATATCAGGAATCAAGAAACCCCTAGAAGAAAGATTAACGGGAAATTCAAGAAACTCACTAACGAAGTAACCACAGTAGGAAAAGAGTGGAAACAATTTAAGGAAACAGTAACCAACATCTCAACAACAGTATCTGGAACAAAACTAGGAACAAAAGAAGGGTAAAAGAGCACCTCATGGTGGAACAATGCAATAATTAAAAAAAAAAACTATTTAAAAATTGTATGGAGAAGAAGAACCAAGAAGAATACAAAAAATATGCCGTAGTCCGGAAAAAAAAAAGTTAAAATTTTGATCAAAGAAGTTAAGCAAAACAAATAGACAGAATTCGGATCAAATAAGAGAAGGTGCTTCAAGACAGAAACAAAAGACTTTTACAAAGCAATAAAAGCAACATGAGCGAAAAAAAAAGAAGAAAACCATGATCACTCAACTCATAAATAGCAAAGAGGGACAGTCAATATAAAATAACCAACATATGCAACAAAATATTTCGAAGAATATTTCGAAGTCCTATTGAACATGGCACCGAACTCAACACCATGAAAGAGGAAATCAAAGAAGTAACCAAATATGCACCTCAAATTTGGCCTCTTTCAGAACGTTTGAATTACTCTTTTTAGCTGTCCATGGTATTCTCACCATTCTTCTGTAAAAATAGATTTCTACAGCATCCTGTGATTTTCTCGTCTGTTGTCCCACTGTCTATGATCCGCCTTCATATGTTAAGACTTGCTCTACATAGCATTTAAGAAGTCTTTTTTTTCTTGTTTAGAACTAGAATTAAGCTATTCTTCAATGGGGTTCCGAAAAAAAAACAAAAAAACAGCTGTACTTACTCCCTATTCTCCCTAAAACAACTAGCAGAAAAGACGACAGAACAAAATCATAATGTGTACATTACTTTCATTGACCGGAAACAATGAATTCAACAGAGAACAACTATGGGGGATACTAACAACGGCTGGAGTAAGCCAACATCTAACCAACCTAATTAAAAGTTTCTACATCACAGCAGCTGCACAGTCAGAACAGCAGCTGCAAAGTCAGAACAGCAGCTGGTTACACAGACAACTTTGAAGTTAGATCAGGAGTTAGATAGAGGTGCATACTGCCTCTCTCACCCCCCCCCCTCGCCCCCTTTTTTTTCCTACTGTTTATTACATACATGGACTACATTTGCAAGTTAGCCAACCCATCGGAGACAGAGGAGATCGACGAGCTTCTATTTGTAGACGATCAGGCACTAATACATGGACAATTAGAACTACAAGAATATGTAAATAGACTCAACAGCACAGGCACAAAATACAATATGAAAATCAACATCAACAAAACAGAAGTCAAGGACATCGCAAAAGACAAAACAGAAGTCATGAATATCGCAAAAGACAAAACAGAACATCGACATAAATATAGACGGCAGACAAAACATGTAGAGGAATTTAAATACCTAGGAAGTCTAGTGACAAACGACAATTCACTAACAGCAGACATACACTCAACAAAGCTTGTCAAATCGTTGGACATATATCTCCAATATTATCCAACAAGGAAATTACTCTAGAGGCAAAACGGACACTCTACAATACAATCTTCATCCCAACGTTGTGCTACCAATGCCAGACCTGGACCCTAGATGCAAGAACAATAAGAAAAATAACCACCACCGAGATGAAATGTGTTAGACGAATGACAGGGAACAGTCTGAGAGATAAGATCAGGAATGAAGAACTTAGGAAAAAAGCTAGGAATAACAACCTCCCTCCCCCGCCCCCTCTCTCTCTCTCTCTCTTTCCCAGAATATATAAAGAAACAATAAATAAAATGTTTTGGCCACGTGATAGACAGAAAGATCAAAACACAACACAACGCATCTGTAATAAATATTTCGAGAACACCAGACCCACGGGATGACCATAACCACGAAAATGATGGTTTGACGGAAAATTAGAAACACTAGGAAACATAACAGCCAGAGAAAAGCCAACAGAAGAGCAAAAGACCACAAATGATATCTCCCATCGACCCTGAAAGGCAAATAAAGAAGAGAAAAAAAATCCAAAGATCTTATGAGATTATAGTCTAGCTAGCTAAATCAACACGAGAAAAACCATGACGATGGTACAGCGGAAGTCGGCATCGTCATGTGATACCGACTGCCAGATTGGCACACTAAGCCCAGGATTTCTTGTTTAAATTCACAATTTTGGTATTCATTGATAGGACAGTTTTCAAAATACATGACAAAACAGATACCTAAACACACACCGTCATTTTCTAAAAAAATTAGAGCTCTCCTGTTACTGCCGTATTCAATTACTCCCATTACTAGCGCTTGTCGAGAATGTCACCTAGCGTCTGGTAATTATGTTGATCGCCTAGTACAGTTGCTACTTCGTGTACAAAGGTTAAAGTTATAATTGTACCCCCATTAGAAGCGGTGGTCCTAATAATGCACAGTTACGTGTTCACCTGATTAGTAAATGTTCAGTCAACTCGAAAGTACTTACACTCGGGGAAATAACTCGGTCTGTTACACGTAACGCATTACAATAATGAGTTACATCCCCTATACAAAATAATTTTTTATAAATAATTACGTGACACGATTAAAATGCTACTTCCAGCGCTCGGCATCTCGTGACAAGAGGCAGTGCCAAGGAGTACGGGTTCGATACTGCTTCGGACCATATATTATTATTTGTTTTTTTCTGTTGTTTATTTGTCATTTTTTCTGAGTGCTGTAAAACATACCTCTTCCTCCTATGATTCTCTGATGGTAATCAAGTAGGGTTGACGAGTATACGGTTTGTAGATCTTGAAAGTTCATGTGACGAACACAATGGCTTTCCTGATTTCGCGGGTTATGTTGCAGAAGTTGAAATTAATCTATCATAGACACCAAAATACTAGGTCGTCTATATCAACAAATCCTACAATAGCACAGACTATACACATCTTGGAAGTCAGTCTGTATTGCCCCAGACTGAACTATGTAGCTTAATTAGGAATTGAAGTGAGGTCTAAGTCAGCTATGGGTAGTTTTCAATGTCATGATGACCACTGACTGCTTAGTACGTACTTCTACCGCTATGTAAATACGACAAGCAATATATACTTGCCAAGAACGTTTTTGTTCTACATACGTCAGCATTTTACCTCTGACGAAGTCCCTGGAGACTAGGGGCTCAATTTTGCTTGTTAATCCGTTTTTCATTGGCAGCCGTGTGCACAGGGGTCCTTCGCTGCACAGGCAGATAACTCCGTCTTCGGAGGTACTCATATTTTTTCCGTTCATGAGTAATTGACGTTTCAAGCCGGGCTTCGCTGCTGAGACCAGGGGGTGGTTACCGCAGAGAGAAATCATAAATAAAAATCCCTAACTGGTGCGGCTGGGATTTGAATCCACAACCTTTCTGTCACGATGCCGGCGTCTTGTGGTTAGTGAACTGGACCACAAAGGACAAGAGAAGAGGCCCAGTGGTTAGTGAACTGGACTACAAAGGACAAGAGGCTCAGTGGTTAGTGAGCTGGACCACAAAAGACAAGAGGCCCAGTGGTTAGTGAACTGGACTACAAAGGACAAGAGGCTCAGTGGTTAGTGAACTGGACTATAAAGGACAAGAGGCTCAGTGGTTAGTGAACTGGACCACAAAGGACAAGAGGCCCAGTGGTTAGTGAACTGGACTACAAAGGACAAGAGGCTCAGTGGTTAGTGAGCTGGACCACAAAGGACAAGATGTAGGGTTCGATGACACCCAACGGCTTCCGGTTCACCCAGCCTTTAATGGGTACCTGGTTTTTTTTCTGGGATAGTAAAGCGGCACGGGTGTGATACCAACCACATTACCCCAAAAATCATGTGCTGAAGGTCTGTAAAATTTATGGTCACTAACACCATAGTTCCTATGTGGTGTGACAGGGGTAAAAAAAAGAAATAGAAGAAGAATGTTGAGAATCTTACCAACAAGAAAAGAGTTACAGTTGTGTTGTTGTTGTTGTTGTTTTTTTTTTTTTTGTTATCGAAGCACACAAAAAACACGTTTGTTGCAAACAAAGTCGATCATAAAGTGATAAGGAAATAGCTGGAGTAGATTGTGATGATTGGAACTGAAGTAGTTAGTATAATGGATAAAAATGGGAAAGGGTACCTGACCGTTAAAAGAGTGTTCTAAAGTATGAAATTATGGCCCACAAGAAACAATAATTTCCGACAAACTATGAGGAACTTGTAAAAACCACAATAACACAGTCCCGTTATGTGCCAGTTTAGCAGTCCAAATGGATAGCAAAAAAACTGATTGTTGAAGGAGAAGCTTACAAGAATGACTTAACAAAAAGTCAACAACAGAATATGTTAACAACTGCAGGCACGTTGTCTAAGCCAAAGAAAAAGTATATGTAGCTGGTTGTGGGCACTTCATATATATTATTTTTTTTTCTTCAATTACCCCCGTCGCGCAAGTGGCGTTTTAGGGAATATGGTGTTAGTGACCATAAATTTTACAGACCTTCAGCACGTGATTTTTGCGGTAATGTGGTCGGTATTACGCCCGTGCCGCTTTACTTTCCCAGAAAAAATTCCGGTACCCATTTGAGGCTGTGTGAACCCGGAAGCCGTTGGTTGGGATCGAACACTACCCCTTGTCCTTTGTAGTCCAGTTCACTAACCACTGAGCTATCGCGGCTCCCACTTCATATATATATATATATATATATATATAGTCGCTCGCTACTCATTAATAAACTAGTTGTTTCGAGTCCTATACTGAGCGATAGGTGATCTCTTCCACGCTATTGACCTCGTAACTAATAAGAATGCCTTAGTCCTATCAGAAATGGACGGTAATATGTAGATTTTCTGTTAAGCTCGTAAAGTATTCATATATTGTCAATTACAAATTTGGGGCAGTAAATGTAAACTATCTATCAACATTTGATGAATCTGAACTTCTCATCAATAATTTGATGAATCTGAACTTCTCATCAATAATTTGATGAATCTGAAATTGAGTCTTTAATTTGATGATTCTGAACGTTGCAGCATTAATATGAGGGCTCTGGTGAAATCAGTACCCAGTTAAATATTCCCAAAATCTCCGTGAACGATTTCCTTAGCAAAGACATACGTTTCACCGCACAGTGCTCTACTCTCAACTTGATTAATGTGAACCATCATCAAACAATATTCTGTTTACGACTTGTATCATCTTGGTATTGATTAAATCTAATACCTTGTTCAATTACCTAAAAATGCATGTATAATATGTTAAATAGTAGATCAATATAAATATGCAGTTTGATTCTTAAAATTATGACAAATTGTGTCTCTGAAATCTCCTTCGTTGCAATGATAAAAAGCTTCCGTACGGAACGAGTTAAAGCCGCTCTTAAGCTATTCCCCCTCCCCCTTCTTTGTACTTTGGGGCATTTTCATTTGCACAGCCTTTGTTGGGAGGCTGCTGGATGTACTTGCTGGATGTACTTGCGTGTTTTTGCAATTCTTTCTTTGTGTTAGGAGCAAAGACGCACAGTCCGGCTTTCAGTGTAATCCGTTAATGACTCACCTGCACGAGGACATCAATCGATACTTTGTTGTTGTTTGTTTGCGTTCACTAGCTTTATATCTCGAGGCTAGTATCTCGTTGGTCTCGAGGCAAGACGCCGGCCTCGAGACAGAGAGAGGTTGTGGGTTCAAATCCCGGCTGCACCAGTTGGGATTTTTATTTATGACTTCTCTCTGCGACAACCACGCCTGGTCTCAGCAGCGAGGCTCGGCTTGAAACGTCAATTACTCATGGACGGAAACAAATATGAGTCTTCCGAAGTGCGGCGAGAGACCCCTGTGCACACGCCTGGCAGGGAAAAACTTATTAATACGTAAAATTCAGTTCCTAGACTCTAGGGACTTCGACAGAGGTCAAAGGCTGGCGAATGGAGAAAAAAAAAATATTTTTAAAGTCTCTAGCGAATTCCCAAATTTTTCCTAATCACTTTTTCCTGTTTCACACGGACAGCCCTGTGCTCATGTGTCCCCCGCCAAACAGGCAGATATTCTCAGCCTTCAGAGGTACTCTTATATTTTTTTTATCGTGGGGAGTTTTAACGTTTTGGGTAGATTTGTCCTATTCGTTTTGCCAGAACAGTGGCCATTTTAGCTACTCTTTTTTTATTTCCGACTGCAAAGTGTTCTTTAACGTGCGCACAATGCTCACAGGACCTCCTGTTTTTTCACCATTTTCGAGAAGGCTAAACATCGGATCTCACCACCCATAGACCAGGGGAGGGTAAAGCTACGGATACGATTTTAAAAAATATTTTCCACCGTTTCTGGTGGGGATCGAACCAGGGACCTTCTTGTCTCGAGGCCTATGTCTCACCTCCAGACCACCCAGCCCCAAAGTCGACAATGATTACGGTCATATTCCACCGCCAGGTGGATAGTCTCCCGCTTCAGAATGAGACGAACCAGACTGGCCGAGCAAGTTGGTAGGCAACTGGACCCCCCAAAAAACATGATACATCTCATATGTATAGGGGAGGCAATACGAAGGGCAGCAATAGAGCTAGAAGCTGTCAGCGACTCATAGCATATGGTTTGCGTCTAGATCGGTGAACCACGACCATCCAGACTACTATACCTCTTCGTGGTCCTTTAGAAAAGACTAATCACTCCTCTAGTAACACAATGTATCTGCGCCAACTTACCGCCCTTTTAAGGACGGATGACGAAGAGGATTATCCATTCCTTGAACAGTCATCGGGTGAACGAGAGAAAGAAAGATATGTTGGACCGAAAAATGTAGGTATCATAGGTCACTGAAAACAACGATGATCTACGCGGAGTCATAGTCCGAAAAAACAGAACGTTAAATGAACGTACATGAGTAGCGGTTTACGACCTGTATTATCAACGCCGTACAACCCATGGACATTCGAATTCAGCATGAAATGTCTCGGCACTGTGTTGTCTTCTCGATAGTGTGATGTCTTCCCACTTCTGTTGGCCAGACTAATGAGATCTTGATTGCAGCAGACCTGAGCCAATGTGGTAATTGGTAATCAACGTGTCCGTATGGTGTAGGCAGTGTCTGCAGTTTTGTTTGTGCCAGGTGTTAATTGAGGCATTTGTTCACAAGGAGCATAACCAGTTCTCAGTGTGAGTACCAGACTTTGTCTTCTCGTCTAACCCAGTTGGCTAATATGATCATGAGTATCCGGCTTTGCTTCTTTTCACCTCTGATGATGTTCCTAGACTAGATACTAGGAACTGAATTTTGCGTACTGGAAATGAACTCAGTTTTTACCTGGCTGCCGTGCGCACAGGGTCCCCCTCGATGTTAACTCCGTTGTCATTGGTGCTTCTAAGTTTAAGGTATGAACGCCTTGTAGTGGCTGTTGTCTAGCCCTGCAATCTGTTCGCATGTGATTTAAAGTAGTACTTGTGGAGGTCTGGGAAAATGCTGCTCCTACACTGGATAAAGAAATGGATGACAGATGACATTTTGCAGCTAATGGATACAAGAAGAAGAAATAAAGATGAGTATAAGAGAATAAAGAAATTGTTGTAAAATGCAATGAAGCATGGCTAAAAGAGAGATGCAAAGAGATTGAAATGCAACAAAAGGGAGATGCTAAAGCTATATACTAACAAACTGAGGAATTAACAGGAAGAAAAACGCAACCAAAAACTGGACGTCTAAGATCAAAGGAAGGAGAACTGATCAAGAAAACATAAGGGAACGATGGGCAGAATACATTAAAGATCTTTATAATGATGAACGAACGGAAGTAAATATTAAGGATAATGGAGAAGGACCAGAAATACTCAGAGAAGAAGTGGAAGACGCCTTGCGCAATATGAAAGCAGGCAAAGCTCCTGGACCAGATAATATAACTAAAGAAGAGATTGAAGCCATGGGTGATTTGGAATAGAAATAATAACAAAAATATTGAATGATATCTACAACAGCGGATATATACCAGACGACATGCTCAAATCAATATTCATAACCCTACCAAAGAAATCGGGTGCGATTGAATATCGCACAATAAGCCTTATGAGTCATATGACTAAGATATTACTAAGAATCATCATGCGAAGAGTGTGAAACAAAATCAGTCCAGAAATTAGTGATCAACAGTGTGGTTTTGTTAGAGATAAAGCAACAAGCAATGCCATTTATATCATAAGATCTTTAGTAGAAAGAGCCATAGAGGTGAAAACAGATCTATACCTATGTTTCATTGTTTACACCAAGGCATTTGACAAAGTAAAGCACCAAGAAATAATCCATTTTAGAAAGCACAGGGTGTTAGACAAGGTTGTGTGTTGTTACCAGATTTGTTTAATATTTATAGTGAGATTATTTTAAGATCCATAAGGGACATGCCTGGGAATAACAATTGGATGTCATAATGTACATAATCTAAGGTATGCTGGTGATACAGTCTTAATCGCTAAGAGTGAAAATGAGTTACAAGAAATGTTGGACATTATAGTGAAAGAAAGCAAAAATAAAGGACTCAGCCTTAATAGCAAAAAGACAGAGGTAATGGTAACAACAAAGAAAAAGACATCACCTCAGTGCAAAATAAAGACAAGTGGAACAATATTAAAACAGGTAAATGAATTTAAATATTTGGGAACTTTGTTAACCTCAGATGGAAGATGTACAAAAGGTGAGATGCAGAATGGCTCAGGCAAAAGCAGCTTTCCAAAAAATGAGGAAGATACTATGCAATCCATTTTTGACAATAGAAACAAGAAAAAGAGTTCTTAAATGTTACATAGAACCAGTCTTAACATATGGATGCAAATCATGGACAATAGGACAACAGACAAGAAAATCACTGGAGTCTGTAGAAATGTGGTTTTACAGAAGAATGTAGATAGTACCATGGACAGCTAAGAAGAGTAATGAAGAGGTTCTGAGAGAGGTTAAAGCAAAAAGAGAGCTAATTTCCAATATTGGGAAGAGACAATCATCATTTTTTGACCATGTAATGAGAAGAGAACAACTGGAATATATTGTAACAACTGGAAAAATTGAGAAGAGATAGAGGGAAGCAAAGAGAAAAAAATAACAGACAGCCTATGAGAATGGCTTGGCGGAAGGTCAGCAACAGAAATGATAAATAGTTGTGGAGCGACATGATCACCTACGCCAGCAGGCTCGGTACTTGATGATGACATTGGATAATTTTCTCTTTGTTCATCGTCTGGTACTCCAAAAAGTCCAGAAACCGAAGTAAGGTTTAGACGCCAGAAACAAAGAATGTCTGTTTTTAGTCGAATTTTTTTTTGCCATTTGTGAAATATAAATTTCTTGTTTTTTTTTATGTGCATTGCTAGTATTTTTTTTATATTATCACCTCTATCATAATATAATCTCCACTTCCTTAGCATTTAAAAAAAAAAAAAAAAATGTTCCTTCGTGTCCTAAAGTGTATGGATGAAAATATGGCTTAAGTACCCATGATTTTCATTGACCAAAAGCATAATTTTGGGAGAAGTGGTCAGCATCATGTTAGGTCGCCCATATTTCCCAGAAAAAAATCTCAGGTACCCATTTTAAAAGATTGGTGATCTGACATACAAATAGATGCCGCTGGAAACTGAACCTGGAGTTCTCCAATCAGTGGCTATCACACGAAGGCTGTCTTTCCCTCAGTAATAAAACATATTTGTTTTCCTGATGTGAGGACAACTTTTCGTTTTTACATCTGACTTCTTGTACCAAATTTTAGTTGTCCATGGGAATGGAATTCTCCAAATCTGTTTTTAGCAACAAATAAACCCTTCATTTTTAGAACTATTTTTTCTTGATGTGTTCTGCTCTTCCGACTTTCTAGTCATGCAATACAATAAATTAATTCAGTACAGAATGTGAGTATTTATTTTGTAATAAAAGATTCATGAAGCTATTCTGTTCTCGTGTACATTAAAGCATGAGAAAATTAGTGTCCTATCAATTTTGTGAATACAGTGTGTGGTGTTTTGTATTTAAATAATTAATCTTTTACAATCTGTCTTTGTTCTTTTGATTGCAGCATAATTATATTTTAAGACAATTCTGATCATCCCTTCAGATTTCTAGGGAGAGTTCATAAAAGTTTTATTTAGACGTTTGATTGTCTATTAGTGAAACAGGCTTAAGGCACACACACTTTGGTCACATGCATGATTGATACCTTCTTGACTTGGACAAGACACGATCCATTCTATCACATATTTGTATCTTGTAAGTTATATTAGTCATTAACAGATTGTTGTTGAGCTACAGCAGTGTTATGGCTGATCATGTGAAAACTTTCAGGGCTAAAATGGCACAGAGAAGCATCAAACTCCAAAGAGGACTGTCCAGAAAGCTCTTACTGCATATCAACTGCATGAATGCATAGACAAAACTGTAAATAAAATGAAATTACATGCCATGGATAGTAAAGTGTCTGAATTTACAGTTTATAATGCACATGTGCAAAATTATTGCACTGTCTTCATAAACAAATTCATTCGTAAATCTGTGCACACAACAAAACAGCTCACCAACAAAGAAAAGAACACTACATTTGAGTTTCATAACTGTAATCAATGATAAAAAAATATAAGAAATATGACAAATTATGGAACTTTGAAAGCAAGTCAATGGGGGTGATATAAATCAAGAGCAGAATGAATGAAGATTGCAAATCAGATCTAACAATCATGAGCATTCACTCACTTTGAGGTAAATCACCTGATGTGTTTGTACTGTAAATACTATCAGGTCTCAAATTCTACTGTAAATGGATCTTTGAGGATGGTTTTAATTAAAAAATAAGTAGCCAGGTTATTTTCATTCCAAAAATAAGTAACATGCATAGGACTAGACATTAAATGCTTGACATGAAATGCTTGTATAATAAATGCTGTTATAGGAATTTATAAATTGTCTTAAGTAGATTAGAAGCACTTTCTGTGGACAATGGATGGGCCAGACTCGTCATATTCTTGTTTGGAGATCCACATCTGTTGGAAGGTGGACAGGGAAGCCAGGATGGAGCCTCCGATCCAGACGGAGTATTTACGTTCAGGTGGAGCAATGATCTTGATCTTCATTGTAGGTGGGGCTAGACAAGTGATCTCTTTCTGCATACGGTCAGCGATGCCAGGGAACATGGTGGAGCCACCAGATAATACGGTGTTGGCATACAAGTCTTTACGGATATCAACATCGCACTTCATGATGGAGTTGTATGTGGTCTCATGTGTACCAGCAGACTCCATACCAAGGAAGGATGGTTGGAACATTGCTTCTGGGCACCTGAAACGCTCGTTGCCAATAGTGATGACCTGTCCATCAGGCAACTCGTAGCTCTTCTCAAGGGAAGATGACTGGGCAGCTGTTGCCATCTCCTGCTCAAAGTCCAGGGCAACGTAGCAAAGCTTCTCTTTGATGTCTCGTACGATTTCTCTCTCAGCGGTGGTGGTGAAGCTGTAGCCTCTCTCTGTGAGGATCTTCATCAGGTAATCTGTAAGGTCACGGCCAGCAAGGTCGAGTCTCATGATGGCATGAGGGAGAGCATAACCTTCATAGATGGGGACAGTGTGTGTGACACCATCACCGGAGTCCAACACAATACCAGTGGTACGACCTGAGGCGTACAGGGACAACACGGCTTGGATGGCTACGTACATGGCTGGTGTGTTGAAGGTCTCAAACATGATCTGTGTCATCTTCTCTCTGTTGGCTTTAGGGTTGAGGGGAGCCTCTGTGAGCAGGACTGGATGTTCTTCAGGGGCAACTCTTAGCTCATTGTAGAAGGTGTGATGCCAGATCTTCTCCATATCATCCCAGTTGGTGACAATACCGTGCTCAATGGGATACTTGAGTGTCAGGATACCTCTCTTGGACTGGGCTCATCACCAACATAGCTGTCTTTCTGGCCCATACCAACCATCACACCCTGCAATGACACAAAATTTTAAAAAGACGTTAGTAGTGAAAAACATTTTATAATATTACTATACATTTGTACAGTAATTGACATATACCATCAAAGCCATATGGGGGAGTGGGAATTTATGAAGGTTTAATAAAAAAAATTATAACATTATTGTTTGTTCAACTGTTCACTTCTTACAATTCCATTTCCTTAAAACTGATATATTTGTCTCCTGTCACCCTCTTTTTCTTTGGTCCATATGTCATGGGGCAGCAATTGCCCTGTCATTATGTGACCTAAGCAGAAACTGTTCTCTCCAGATAAAAGTAATGAAAAGAGAGCCCCATCATGCCCAAGTGGCATCTAGGGGGAATATGGTGTCAGTGACCATAATTTTTACAGACCTTTTACAGGCACATGATTTTTTGGGTAATTTTGATCGATCTTACACCTGTGCTGCATTACTTTCACAGAAAAAATCAGGTACACATTTAAGGCTGGTTGAACCAGGAAGCCATCGATCAGGATCGAACCCAACCTCTTGTCCTTAGTAGTCACGTTTACTAACCACTGGGACATCGCTGCTACCCTTCTCTCCTGATATTGGAGGTAAACTTCCCTTTCAATTTTGGTTTTTAAGATAAAAAAAATAAAAAACAAAAACACACACACACGGATTTTGTTAGGAGCCTAAGAATTATCAACACTCTTCTGTAGAGCGAGAATCTTGTAGCCTCTCAAAGATTTCTTGTTCATTGTCTGCTTATCCAAATTTCTTGTTCATTGTCTGCTTATTGACTTCCAAGTATGAGGGACAGAACAGTTGATGATTGGTTGTCTATACAGTTACACTGGAAAATGTCTCTTTTTTAAAATAAATTCTAATACAAGTAGTTAAAGGTTCACTTTCTGCACGGTTTTGCCTATGTGTTTTGGCATGTGCTACGATGGGGACTACAGTTACCTTTCATTGTTTGGGAGATGAGTTAGTAATTCGGATGATTCCACTGGCACGGGCGGTTGAGCAATTATGGATTTTAATTCGTTTGCAGTGATACCGAGGCCTTCCATAACCAATAACCATACACTACTTTAGCAAAGAATACACATTTATGTGTCACTGTAGAGTGGAAGTGACTTGAGCAAACATTGGAATATGTATTCATTACTGAACTGTGTCAACCAAAATGGGATTCAATTGAAGCCTGCCCATCTTTGACATTTCACGGAATTCTGCTTGCCTGTAAAAGGTGGCTGCGGAGATTAGGAAACAAGCCACATTCCAATGCTGATATATTATCATTATCACCAATGAGGAGGGGGGATAAGCCCATAAGCCAATGTTTCGTCACTTATAAAAATATTATTAACAGAATGGTGGTCACGTCACACTACACTGACTGTAGGGCTGTAGTGTGTACCTAGTCTGAGAATGAGTTAAGTTCCAAGTTCGTATCATCCTCACAAACCTGCTTCAGTGACTGATGGTTTCATAAAGACTTACAAGAGACTGATGGTTTCATAAAGACTTACAAGAGACTGATGGTTTCATAAAGACTTACAAGTGACTGATGGTTTCATAAAGACTTACAAGTGACTGATGGTTTCATAAAGACTTACAAGAGACTGATGGTTTCATAAAGACTTACAAGAGACTGATGGTTTCATAAAGACTTACAAGTGACTGATGGTTTCATAAAGACTTACAAGTGACTGATGGTTTCATAAAAACTTACAAGTGACTGATGGTTTCATAAAGACTTACAAGAGACTGATGGTTTCATAAAGACTTACAAGTGACTGATGGTTTCATAAAGACTTACAAGTGACTGATGGTTTCATAAAGACTTACAAGAGACTGATGGTTTCATAAAGACTTACAAGTGACTGATGGTTTCATAAAGACTTACAAGTGACTGATGGTTTCATAAAGACTTACAAGTGACTGATGGTTTCATAAAGACTTACAAGTGACTGATGGTTTCATAAAGACTTACAAGAGACTGATGGTTTCATAAAGACTTACAAGTGACTGATGGTTTCATAAAGACTTACAAGTGACTGATGGTTTCATAAAGACTTACAATTGACTGATGGTTTCATAAAGACTTACAAGTGACTGATGGTTTCATAAAGACTTACAAGTGACTGATGGTTTCATAAAGACTTACTTTTTACTCTACAATGAGCCAAGGTTCATGATGATGACAACATGAATTCTGGTTGTAATATGTGACAGTGCCAAGTTGGTTGTAATATGTGACAGTACCAAGTTTGGTTGTAATATGTGACAGTACCAAGTTTGGTTGTAATATGTGACAGTACCAAGTTTGGTTGTAATATGTGACAGTACCAAGTCTGGTTGTAATATGTGATAGCACCAAGTCTGGTTGTAATATGTGACAGCACAAAGTTTTTTAGCAATTACCATTTGTGATTTGTGTATCAGATATGTTTGCTTATAATACATAGCCAGTATCAAGCCAAATGGGCCAATGGATGTAAGGATTTAAACCAAATAACCCTAGTAGGTAGGTGGGGAGAACTTGCCAGACCTGTGAGTGCAATATAACTGGAAACCAGATCTGTCTACCACCAGGCCTCTACTTATTATCCATCTTTAATATATGAATAATTAAATAGATCCACAGGTAAACTGGAGCCATAAAGTCATGAAATATTTACATTCACAAAGTTACAGTTGAGGTTATCAATTATTGGGGAAATATCCTGCTACTAATGTGTTATATATCAGTGTTGTGTTAAATGAGTGTTGAGTCAGAATTAAATAAATAATATAATCAAACTGAACACACATTTGTGATGCCCATTTTCATTAATGAAACTAAAAACTAAATATTTAAATAGAGTGTGAAGGGGCTAATCATATGTGGCGCCCCTCTCGTGTAAATGGTCATGGATGAATGATGATTTATGAGTCGTGACATAAATAACAATCTTAGTCGTAACATAAATGACAATCTTCAAGTTCGTGCATGCTTGACTGGTTTGCCTCTATAGACTGGCTCCTCGAGGAGGGAAAAGAACGCCCAAGGAGCATTACACAGTCATTACACGAGTGATTACAGCGTTATAGCTATCGCCGTGTTATCAAATAGCAGTTAACTCATGCGCAGTCGCATCATGCAAATAAGGTTAATAGAAAAAGACTTCAGATCAGAGTGACTCAGATCACAGTGATAATCGCGTTCATATGCAGATTGTTTAATGGTTGTGTTAACTTCTGTTAAGTATTAAATCATACTGATCTCTCATTATCATTATCTGCTCAAGGCTAAAAAACTAAAACTTGACTTAAAGAAATTAAAGACATAAAAGTGTAAAGGACTTCTTGAAACAAAAATTATTCATTTTATTTTTCTGAGAAATAAAATTAATCAAACCTGATGACGAGGTCTACCAACGATGGAGGGGAAGACGGCTCTTGGAGCATCGTCTCCAGCAAAACCGGCCTTGCACATACCAGAGCCATTGTCTACGACCAGAGCGGCAACATCCTCATCGCACATGGTTTTAGTTTTTTACTTAAGTCAAAACACGAGGTACTCCAAGTATTCAAATAGAGTGCCTCTTTGGCTACAAACTCAAGAATGAAACAGAGAATGGCTGGCCAGACATTATAACGTGCCAGAAAAAGTCAGAAAAGAAAGGCCTGGTGTGAGTAAGCCCTTATGACCATATAAGGAGTTGCTTTAACGGTTTCCGAGAAACTGCTGCCAGGCAGCGGAGGGCTATGACCATATATAGAAGTGAAAGCTCGGAGAGAAGGAGCTGGATCGATAACGCTCGGAAGGTTTCGGTGTAGTTCGTCCTCTCGCCCCGCGACTGGGCTTGGCTTCTATCACAAAGAATCGCTTCTTGCCTGCCCTCGTTCTTCCCTCGAAGATTTGTGTCCACTTCCCAGATTTGTCCACAACAAAGAAACCTCCTGGACGGTAGTAATTTGCTTTCCAAGGGCGTTGTCTATTGTGGGAGCTGGGAAATGACATAACCAACCCGAACTTTAACATAGGAAAGGGGGGGGGGGGGAATCTTTGCGCCAAATTCCAAGATTAAAATAAAAAATTACCTGTTATCTGAGGCCTGCCGGGTAGGTTCATTTGTTTGGGAACATATTCAAATTTGGCGGGAAAAGAAATCGTATTCTTATAGCAATCATTTCGCAGCATGTCTTCCTGTTCTTTTATATGGGCTCAAGGCAACGAAATACATAACAATGCGATGCTGCAGTAAAGCTTATTGTAAAAGAGAAATGTTTAAAAATATTTAAACAAAGGTATAGTTAAAGCGTGACGTAGTTAAAGTAGATTTTCTTAATCGCTAAGAGTCAAAATGAGTTACAAGAAATGTTAGACATTATCGAAAACGAAAGCAAAAATAAAGGACTCAGCCTCAATAGCAAAAAGACAGAAGTAATGGTAGCAAAAAAAAAAAAGAAGAAAAATACATCACCGCAATGCACAATAAAGACAAGTGGAACAATATTAAAACAGGTAAACGAATTTAAGTATCTGGGAACAATGTTAACCTCAGGTGATAGATGTACAACAGAGGTGAGATGCAAAAGCAGCTTTCCAAAAATGAGGAATACACTATGCAATCCATTTTTGACAATAGAAATAAGAACAAGAGTTTTAAAATGTTATGTAGAGCCAGTCTTAACATATGGATGCGAATCATGGACAATATGACAACAGACAAGAAATTCACTAGAGGCTGTAGAAATGTGGTTATACAGAAGAATGTTAAGAATAGCCTGGACAGCTAGCAAGAATAATGAAAACGTTCTGAAAGAGGTCAAAGCAAAAAAGAGAGCTAATTTCCTATATTAGGAAGAAACAATCATCATTTTTTGGTCGTGTAATGAGAAGGGAACAGCGGGAATATATTGTAACAACTGGGAAAATTGCGGGACGAAGAGATAGAGGAAAGCAAAGAGAAAAGATAGACAGCTTACGAGAATGGGTTGGCAGAAGATTAACAACAGAAATGGTAAATAATTCGAGATCGAAAGATTTGGAGAGACAGGATCACCTCGGCCAGCAGGTATGGTACTTGATGATGATGATGAATTAAAGTAGCGTTTATCGTTCTTTTATACTACGTATAGTCTAGTAGTCTAGTCTAGTCTAGTCTAGTCTAGTCTAGTCTAGTCTAGTCTAGTAGTCTAGTCTAGTCTAGTCTAGTCTAGTCTAGTCTAGTCTAGTAGTCTAGTCTAGTAGTCTAGTCTAGTCTAGTAGTCGGCAGTTTCGTCTTTTTCAGCATAAACCATTAAACATCAATATTATTATTATTATTATTATTTTTTAGCGTTCGCCAGCTTTTTATCTCTGACGAAGTCCTTAGAGACTAGGAACTGAATTTTGCGTGTTAATCAGTTTTTACCTGGCTTCCCTCGCCACACAGGCAGATAACTCCGTCTTCGGAGGTACTCATATTTTTTCCGTCTATGAGTAATTGACGTTTCAAACCGGCCTCGCTGCTGAGACCAGGGATGGTTGCTGCAGAGAGAATCATAAATAAAAATCCCAACCGGTGCAGACGAGATTTGAACCCTCAACCTCTCTGTCTCGAGGCCGGCGTCTTGCCTCGAGACCAACCAGTCCCCCTCAATATTAATAAGTTCAAATAGAAACAGAGAAACAAAAAGCTTGGAACAGTTCCCGTCGTAGAAATAATTCCGATCATAAAATACATAGAGAAAGATCAGATAAAATCGCTTGGCCTCGTGATAAAGACAGAAACATCACCTCAACACAAATGAGTCTAATAAAAGTTATAAGAACACCACTCAATGGTCAGGGGAGCCGCGATAGCTCAGTGGTTAGTGAACTGGACTACAGAGGACATGGGGTAGGGTTCGATCCCAACCGACGGCTTCCGAGTTCACCCAGCCTTAAATGGGTACTGGATTTTTTTCTGGGAAAGTAAAGCAGCACGGGCGTAATACCGACCACATTACCCCAAAAATCATGTGCCGAAGGTCTGTAAAATATAGGGTCACTAACACCATATCTCCCTATACGCCACTTGGCGTGACGGGGGTACTTTACTTTTTTTTGTGTCGACCACGAAGCAGATGGATTGATGGAATTTTAGAATTACTAGAAAACATAATAGCAGCAAATGGGAAGAGAAGATCCGGACTACATTGTGTAGTTCCTCTCGACGATGAGAGGCAAATGAGAAATGAAAGAAGAAGAAAAAAGAATGCGTTCTTCGGATTAAGACCGGTTACATCTCCATACAGCTTGTCCCGGTATGGTTCCAATATAGGACCGGTTTGGTCCCGATATGGTCCCGGTTTGGTCCCGATATGATCCTGGTTTTGTCCCGATATGGTCCCGGTTTGGTCCCGATATGATCCTGGTTTTGTCCCGATATGATCCCGGTTTGGTCCCGATACGATCCCAGTTTTGTCCCGATATGGTCCCGGTTTTGTCCCGATATGGTCCCGGTTTGGTCCCGATATGATCCCGGGTTTGTCCTGATATAATCCCGCTTTGGTCCCGATATGATCCCGGTTTTGTCCTGATATGATCCCGCTTTGGTCCCGATATGATCCCAGTTTTGTCCCGATATGGTCCCGGTTTTGTCCCGATATGGTCCCGGTTTTGTCCCGATATGATCCCGGTTTTGTCCTGATATAATCCCGCTTTGGTCCCGATATGATCCAGGTTTTGTCCTGATATGATCCCGCTTTGGTCCCGATAAAATCCCGCTTTGGTCCCGATATGATTCCGATTTTGTCCCGATATAGTTCCGGTTTTGCTCCGATATGATCCCGGTTTTATCCCGATATGATCCCGGTTTTGTCCCGATATGATCCAGGTTTTGTCCCGATATGATCCCGGTTTTGTCCCGATATGATCCTGGTTTTGTCCCGATATGGTTCCGGTTTTGTCCCGATATGGTTCCGGTTTTGTCCCGATGTGATCCCGGTTTTGTCCCGATATGGTTCCGGTTTTGTCCCGATATAATCCCGCTTTGGTCCCGATATGATCCCGGTTTTGTCCTGATATGATCCCGCTTTGGTCCCGATATGATCCCGGTTTTGTCCTGATATGATCCCGCTTTGGTCCCGATATGATTCCGATTTTGTCCCGATATAGTTCCGGTTTTGCTCCGATATGATCCCGGTTTTGTCCCGATATGATCCAGGTTTTGTCCCGATATGATCCCGGTTTTGTCCCGATATGATCCTGGTTTTGTCCCGATATGGTTCCGGTTTTGTCCCGATATGGTTCCGATTTTGTCCCGATGTGATCCCGGTTTTGTCCCGATATGGTTCCGGTTTTGTCCCGATATGATCCCGGTTTTGTCCCGATATGATGCCGGTTTTGTCCCGATATGGTTCCGGTTTTGTCCCGATATAATCCCGCTTTGGTCCCCATATGATCCCGGTTTTGTCCTGATATTATCCCACTTTGGTCCCGATATGATCCCGGTTTTGTCCTGATATGATCCCGCTTTGGTCCCGATATGATCCCGGTTTTGTCCTGATATGATCCCGTTTTGGTCCCGATATGATTCCAGTTTTGTCCCGATATGGTCCCGGTTTTGTCCCGATATGGTCCCGGTTTTGTCCCGATATGATCCCGGTTTTGTCCTGATATAATCCCGCTTTGGTCCCGATATGATCCCGGTTTTGTCCTGATATGATCCCGCTTTGGTCCCGATATAATCCCGCTTTGGTCCCGATATGATCCCGATTTTGTCCCGATATAGTTCCGGTTTTGCTACGATATGATCCCGGTTTTATCCCGATATGATCCCGGTTTTGTCCCGATATGATCCAGGTTTTGTCCCGATATGGTTCCGGTTTTGTACTGTTGATGCCGCTAAGTGCCGTCTCGGTTCGTGTTGGACGTGATCGAGGCAAGTGTTGTAGTCATCAGATTATTTTCTTTGCTCAATAGACAACACCAAAGTGCTAAGATTCCCTCCACTGCACCTTCCCAGTATGAAGCACTCCCACCACACACTAGCGAAAGCACTAAAGATGGGTTTTGCTGAAATGCTCGAACTCCGCAGCATCGGCGAAGACCTTCACCCCAACCTCCTTTGACACCACCCACGACTATGGGAGCCAGGTGTCAGTTCCCTATGTTTTTTGTTCCCTGATCGTGGACAGAGCACGGAACCAACAGAGGCCTCTCATTCTTCTCATAGTCTCGACTATTGTCACGTGATATTGTAGTCTTCCGCTTCTGCCTTTCAGCTCCCTGTGGAGCATAGGTCTTCAAAAAACTCTTTCCAAGTCGTTCTGTTTCTTGCCATCCTTTTAAGATCATTCCATGTCGTCTCCATCATCTTCATCTCTGCTTCTTCTGTCTTCTCCAAGAATTCTTTGGTCTTCCTCTTTGTCTTTTCCCCTGGGGATTTCAAAAAAGGGCCTGTTGTGTAATACTCTTAGTTGGCTGTAGTAATATTGTAGTAGTCTCCCCGATATTGTCACTATATCCTACTTTCGGTATCCCTTGAGCACTGTGCCCCTCTTAAGTATTTTTCAAGGATACTTTGTATAGTCTGGAGTCAAGAACGCACTTTCTCCATGTGGACAAACCGTTTGAGTTTTTTTACTCTGCATCTAGTTAGGACGACAAAGAGAGAAGATACTCGATATCTTGGTATCATGGTATGGAAAACAATCAATAACAGAATTGATACGATGCATTGTGGATAGGGAGCGGCGGTAGCTCAGTAGTTAGTGAACTGGACTACAAGGGACAAGAGGTAGGGTTCGATCCCATCCGACGGCTTCCGGTTTCACCCAATCTTAAATGTGTACCGGACTTTTCTGGAAAAGTAAAGCGGCACGGACGTAATACCGATCACATTACCTCAAAACAATGTGCTGAAGGTCCGTAATAATTATGGTCACTAACTCCCATATTCCATATAAGCCACTTGGTGTGACAGAGCTGTTTACTTTACTTACTGTGCATAGGGAATGGTGGAAGGATTATGATTGCTTGCGCCAACCGGTATGGCGCACAATGAAACGATCTAGTTTAGGATTAGTTTTGTGTTCTGTCTTTCTTTTATGGTCTCATTTCTAATTTTGTTTATAGTGGTACCTACAACTGCTTTCCCTAAAAGCATTGAATTTTTGTGTTGTAATAAAATTCGATTTTGTCTTGTCGTGAGTGACCATGTTTGGAGGCGGTAGCATAGGGTGGGAGAGATAATACACGGAGTAAACCTTTAAAAACATCACAGAGATATCAGGCCTACACATTTATGGAAAAATAATCAATAACCTAAGATATGCTGATGATACTGTATTACTAACTACAAAGGACAAGAGGTAGGGTTCGATCCCAACAGACGGCTTCCGGGTTCACCCAACCTTTATTGGGTATCTGATTTTTTTCTGGGAAAGTAAAGCGGCACGGGCGTAATACTGACCTCATTACCCCAAAAATCATGTTCTGAAGGTCTGTAAATTTATGGTCACTAACACCATATTCCCTATACGCCACTTGGCGTGACGGGGGTACTTTACTTTTTTTATTTTTACTGTATTACTAGCAGAAAATTCTAAAGATTTACATCAATTACTTAACGTAATAAACATGGCAAGCAAAAAATATGGTATTAGATATGAATATCAAAAAGACTAAAATCATGATCATAGACAAAGATAATAAAAACCTACAAGGGGATATTAGTATTGAAGGAATCGACATGGAGACAGTTTAGAACTACAACTACCTTGGACATACTATAACCAGTGATGGAAAATGTACAGCTGAAATAAACAAAAGAATAGGAATGGCAAAAAGTAATTTAAATGCCATGAAAAATATACTAACATCAAAGCAAATTAAAAAAAAAAAAGTAAAGTACCTCCGTCACGCCAAGTGGCGTATAGGGAATATGGTGTTAGTGACCATAAAATTTACATAAGTAAAGTAAAGTACCCCCCGTCACGCCAAGTGGCGTATAGGGAAATATGGTGTTAGTGACCCTATATTTTACAGACCTTCAGCACATGATTTTTGGGGTAATGTGGTCGGTATTACGCCCGTGCTGCTTTACTTTTCCCAGAAAAAATCCGGTACCCATTTAAGGCTGGGTGAACCCGGAGCCGTCGGTTGGGATCGAACCCTACCCCTTGTCCGTAGTAGTCCAGTTCACTAACCACTGAGCTATCGCGGCTCCCACTAATTTTTAGGGAATTAGTAAAACCCAGGTGTCCTCGCCAGGGTACGAACCCCGGCTGTTGCCGTGGTAAGCCAACCGCCTATCGATTGCGCTAACCGGACACCCATATAATTTACATACCTTCGGCATATGATTTTTGGGGTAATGTGGTCGGTATTACGCCCGTGCCGCTTTACTTTCCCAGAATGAAATCCGGTACCCATTAAAGGCTGGGTGAACCGGAAGCCGTCGGTTGGGATCGAACCCTACCTCTTGTCCTTTGTAGTCCAGTTTACTAACCACTGAGCTATCGCGGCTCCCAAAATAAATAATACCAGGACTAAAACTAAGAATAGCAAAATGTTACATCTTCTCAATATTCCTGTATAGTTCAGAAACATGGACATTAAACAAGAAAACAAAACAGAAAATTGATGCCTTTGAAGTGTGAGTTTATAGAAGAACAGGAGGAATTGGATAGAAAGAAAATAAAAACAAACGATGAAGTCCTAAAACAACTAAAAATTAAAAGAGAACTACTAAATACAATTCAAACAAGACAAATGAGATTCTTAGGCACGTTAAAAAGTTACAGCAGCCTACTAAAAGTAAACTTGGAAGAGAAAATACAAGGTAAAAGAGACAGAGGCAGACAAAGACTAACATGGACGGGTAACAACAAAACATGGACAAGTCAGCCTATGACAACCTACACTGTAAAAGCAAGAGACAGAACGGAATGGCGCTCCATGTTAGCCAGCCTTTGATGGGAGACAGCACTCAATGATGATGATGATGATATTTGAATGTCTCCGCATACAAGGATCTGTCGCTATAAGATACTGGAATAGCTTATCTCAACTGCTTAGTTATTTACGATTTTAACAGCCACCCCGTTAAATGGGGATATCCAGATACACACAAACGGAGAGATGAAGTAGAATGGAGATAAACAAAGCGGATGACAGATGAAGCTTCTACTTCAGAAACGATAAACCTCCTCTTCTTCAGATTACAGCTTCGTGGCAGGTTGTTTGTAACAGAAATTATTCACAGGAAAGCTTTCTATTAATTATCTGGTAGGGATAAGTTAGCGATAAACATAAAACACGTTCCTTATGACGTCAAGCTCTCACCCCGTTAAAAATATAACCAGCTTGATGAGCACATTTTGAACTTCTCTAATCGATTTACTAAAATTAAGATAATGTCCATTGACAAAAGAAAAAGCCAACACAAAATCAACAACAGTGAAGAACTTGAAATTGTAACAAACTATAAATATCTGGTATCTGTAGTAACTGACAATGGAGACTGCTAGAAATAGATCACAAGAAGGTTAGCAATAGCAACACACAAATTAACCACCATGAAGAACATGTGGCACAGCATCAGCAAGGCAGTAAAATTACAATTACTAAGGACATGTATCTTCTCGATAGCAGCATATGGTTGTGAATCATGGATAATCTTGCAAAAAAGCAAGGAAGAAAATCGATTCATTCGAAACAAAATGCTACAGAAATATCCTTAAGATACCATGGACAATTAAAAAAAAAAACAGCAATGAAGACACATTAACGAATTTAAACATTAAAAGAACTGGCTTATAAACAACATTCTACAGGTGAAATTAAAATAATATGGCAACATCAAAAGTATCAGCGGGCAGGAAAGAACAATAATGGAAGACATGGTTCCTGGATGACGCATCAGGGGGAGATCAAGTAGAAAGTGGTTTAAAGACATCAAGTAGACCCTGGATATGACAACTAAAGAAGTGGAAGATCTGGCTAGAGACGGAGATTCTTCAAGACGGGCTCTGAGGAATGAACATTCTGTGGGATCTCTGGCTACAGAAATTCATTCAGGCTGGTTGTAGCGAATGCAAGATTCTGTGGGATCTCTGGCTACAGAAATTCATTCAGGCTGGTTGTAGCGAATGCAAGATTCTGTGGGAGCTCTGGCTACAGAAATTCATTCAGGCTGGTTGTAGCGAATGCAAGATTCTGTGGGAGCTCTGGCTACAGAAATTCATTCAGGCTGGTTGTAGCGAATGCAAGATTATGTGGGAGCTCTGGCTACAGAAATTCATTCAGGCTGGTTGTAGCGAATGCAAGATTCTGTGGGAGCTCTGGCTACAGAAATTCATTCAGGCTGGTTGTAGCGAATGCAAGATTATGTGGGAGCTCTGGCTACAGAAATTCATTCAGGCTGGTTGTAGCGAATGCAAGATTATATGGGAACTCTGGCTACAGAAATTCATTCAGGCTGGTTGTAGCGAATGCAAGGTTCTGTGGGAGCTCTGGCTACAGAAATTCATTCAGGCTGGTTGTAGCGAATGCAACATTCTGTGGGAGCTCTGGCTACAGAAATTCATTCAGGCTGGTTGTAGTGAATGCAAGATTCTGTGGGAGCTCTGGCTACAGAGATTCATTCAGGCTGGTTGTAGTGAATGCAACATTCTGTGGGAGATCTGGCTACAGAAATTCATTCAGGCTGGTTGTAGCGAATGCAAGATTCTGTGGGAGCTCTGGCTACAGAGATTCATTCAGGCTGGTTGTAGTGAATGCAACATTCTGTGGGAGATCTGGCTACAGAGTTTCATTCAGGCTGGTTGTAGCGAATGCAAGATTCTGTGGGAGCTCTGGCTACAGAGATTCATTCAGGCTGGTTGTAGTGAATGCAACATTCTGTGGGAGATCTGGCTACAGAGATTCATTCAGGCTGGTTGTAGTGAATGCAACATTCTGTGGGAGATCTGGCTACAGAGATTCATTCAGGCTGGTTGTAGTGAATGCAAGATTCTGTGGGAGATCTGGCTACAGAGATTCATTCAGGCTGGTTGTAGTGAATGCAACAGTCTGTGGGAGATCTGGCTACAGACATATTCATTCAGGCGGGTCTGTGCTGAAGTCAGATGTGTTGGGCCGAAAGACGTATATATCACATTTTTACTGCAAATAACATCACAAAGCAGACATGCCCACTTAACGTCCTTTTAAGGGCGGATGACGAAGAGGTGTACTGTTAAGTCATCGGGCGAACGCAAGCAAGAAGCATTCAGGCGGGTTATGGTGAATGTAAAGTTATGTGAGAGCTCTGGACACAGACAGAGATTCATTCAGGTGGGTTGTGGTGAATGCAGCGTTCTGCAAAAGTCATGCGACCTGATGATGATGACGGGTTTATATGTCATCGATATAACCAGAAAAAAAGATTAAACAACTGATTGAAAGCCTGGACAAAATACTTGCTTGTGTTCACCGGATGACTAAAGGAATAGATCTTTTCGTCATTCACGCTTAAAATGACTTTAAGTTGGCGTGCATACGTTGTGTTTTGGATTATAGTATAACTGTGATATTTGCATCTCTTGGTCCAACACAACCGACTTGAGCATTTTTGAATATGATGTTGCCTTCCTGCTCGATCCCTACTCACTTGGTTAGACCGTGCTGAAGTCGGATGTGTTGGGCCAAAAGGCGTAAATATCACAGTTATACTGCAAACCACAACACAACGCAGACACGCCCACTTAACATCCTTTTAAGGACGGATGACGAAGAGGTATACTCCTTTAATCATCGGACGAACGTAAGTTGCAAGCAACTTGGCACAAAGGGGTTTGATGGAAGGAAACCGTACCAACTTCGAATCAGTTCACAAAGGGGTTGCTGAAAGGAAACCGCACCAACTTCGAATCAGTTCACAAAGGGGTTGCTGGAAGGAAACCGCACAAACTTCGAATCAGTTCGCAAAGGGGTTGCTGAAAGGAAAACGCACCAACTTCGAATCAGTTCACAAAGGGGTTGCTGAAAGGAAAACGCACCAACTTCGAATCAGTTCACAAAGGGGTTGCTGAAAGGAAAACGCACCAACTTCGAATCAGTTCACAAAGGGGTTGCTGGAAGGAAACCGCACAAACTTCGAATCAGTTCACAAAGGGGTTGCTGAAAGGAAACCGCACAAACTTCGAATCAGTTCACAAAGCGGTTGCTGAAAGGAAACCGCACAAACTTCGAATCAGTTCACAAAGGGGTTGCTGGAAAGAAAATACATAAACTCAGAACTTTTCCAGAAGAAAAAAATAGTGGAAGCCAGGCCACAACCATCTGTTGTAGTAATGCCAGGGAGCAGACAGGGAAATCTAAGAAAACCCCCACAGCCGTGACGTCTTCAGCAATGTGAGCTATAGACGGTTCAGGTAGTTCTAACCACAACCGGTGCTGCTCGTAAAGCTGAAACGCCACACAAATAGTGTAATTCCTTTCTACCCCCACCCCTGACTTTACCAGTATAGACGACTGTGGTTAAGCGTATCATTAACTGTCAGGAGACCAGTGATAAACAAATTGCAATAACCTTTGAGGAAACAATGACTTAAGGTAAGTGGGCTACACAGGTAAGCAACAATAATATAAGATTAATGGATCAAGCTACATTGATATTCCAACTTGCATGACGTCATTTATCCCATTTCCATAATCTGCCGGATAGACTGTAGGGATAGTGTATAAAAACCGCATGCCCAGTGCAGTCGTCACGAGGTGTTCGCGTCAGGGTTTATTAATTATTTCACATCTCCTTCCCCGCCCATTTAAAGTGGTCGTTTCCTGATCAAAAGGATCCTGGTTCGATCCCCGGAAGTGACGGCGGGGGAGAGGGGGGGGGGGGGTTCCCGGATCGACAAGGGCTTCGCTCCGCATCTAAAAATGGGTACCATAGATATTTGTTGGAAGTAAAGGCAGCCTGACGCGATACCTACGACAAGGGGGAAAGTACAAGGGGAATAAGGTAGAGGAAGACACAGATTAAAGTGGACGACAGGAGGCTAAGGCGTCTGACATCAGCATGGGTGGAAGTCGTCAGCGACCCACAGCTGATGGCTTCAACCAGGATCGGTGAACCAGAACCATCCATACTCTGCTCCACCACTCCGCGGTGCCTCTAGAAACAGACTAACCTGTCTTGTCTGGCCAAGTGAGCAGGGATCGAGGAGGGAAGACAACCCGGTACTCAAAAATGTCGTCACTTAAACAGACAGCTGCCTTCATAAGAGTCCGGAGTCCTAGTCTGTATGAGCCATGAAAGCAGCAGAAGAAGAAGAAAAATGTCGTGCTGAAGTCGGATGTGTTGGGCCGAAAGATGTAAATATAACAGTTTTACTTCAAACCACATCACAGCGCAGACACGCCCACTTAACGTCCGTTTAAGGGCGGATGACGAAGAAGTGTGATTTATTAGTCACACTCACCCAGATTCAGTGGCAGAGCTACCAGTGAGCTTATCGGCTATGGAAAACTAACGCAAGGCGTTTTTCCCTGAGGGGTCACAGGGGTCCCTCGCCGCACAGGCAGATAACTCCCTCTTCGGAGGCACTCATATTTTTTGTTACGTCCATGAGTATTTGACGTTTCAATCTCGCTGCTGAGACCAGGGGTGGTTGTCGCAGAGAGAAATCATAAATAAAAATCCTAACTAGTGCAGCCGGGATTTGAACCCCCAACCTCTCTGTCTCGAGACCGGCGTCTTACCTCGAGACCAACCAGTCCCCCCTAGACTGATAACTGATATGCCCCCTGTTGTAGATGCTACACGACGTATCTAGACCCACTTAACGTCCTTTAATGGGCGGATGGCGACCGAAAAGGACTATCCACTAGTTTAGTAGTCATCGAGTGAGCGCCAGAAGGAAAGAAAGAAAGAAATAAAGAAAGAAAGAGAGAGAGAAAGAAAGAAATGATAATAACAAACTCGATCTATAACAATTCATGTAACATAAATATAACAATTATTTTTTTAGACTTTTAGGAAACTCCACAAAACTATTTAAAAATCACATATACTATTGTAAGTAAAGAGCCCCCGTCACGCCAAGTAGCGTATAGAGAATATGGTGATAGTGACCATGAATTTTACAGACCTTCAGCACATGATTTTTGGAGTAATGTGGTCGGTATTACGCCCGTGCCGCTTTACTTTCCCAGAAAAAAATCCGGTACCCATTTAAGGCTGGGTGAACTGGAAGCCGTCGGTTGGGATCGAACCCTACCTCTTGTTCTTTGTAGTCCGGTTCACTAACCACTGAGCTATCGCGGCTCCCCATATACTATTGTAGTAGTAGGAAATCACTTCAGAACACAACTTATTTAACTGTTTATTTATTTTGTCCTAGTTTGTTCCGCATCTGTTGACTTTCTGTAAGAAGGAAACATGTGGGATGTCAGTCAGCTATGGCTTGTGTCCGGATTAACGCTCATTGAAATGTCTATAGACATTTTTAAAAAAAGTAAATATAAAGTTTTGGAGAGACATGATCACCTAGGCCAGCGGGTATGGCACTTGATGATGATGATTTAAAGTAGCGTTTATCGTTCTTTTATACTCCGTTTCGAGTCTAGTCTAATCTAGTCTAGTTTAGTAGTCGGCACATTATTTTGGCTTTCGCCAGCTTTTTACCTCTGACGAAGTCTCTATAGACTAGGAACTGAATTTTTCGTGTTAATCCGTTTTTACCTGGCTTCCCTCGCCATACAGGCAGATAACTCCGTTTTCGGAGGTACTCATATTTTTTCCGTCCATGAGTAATTGAGGTTTCAAACCGGGCCTCGCTGCTGAGACCAGGGGTGGTTGTCGCAGAGAGAAATCATAAATAAAAATCCCAACTAGTGCAGCCGGGATTTGAACCCCCAACCTCTGTGTCTCGAGGCCGGCGTCTTGCCTCGAAACCAACAAGTCCCCCTACGTATTTATATGACTATATTGGTAGGAATCTCACAGTCCAGAGATGGTGACATATATGGGAGCTAATGAAATAGAAAACTATATACAAAGTTAGGCAGTAGAAAGAAATCTAGTTATTAGGATAACGTCGTTCGATCAAACGCTTGAGCCATTCTATCGCCATCTATAGCAGAAAGCCTTAATTATCATTATCATCATCATCATCATCATCATCATCATCATCATCATCATCATCATCATCATCAAGTACCATGCCTGCAGACGTAGGTGATCATGTCTCTCCGCAACTTTCAATCTCGACAGTTATTTATCATTTTTGTTGTTGACCTTCTGTCAAGCCATTCTCTTAAGCTGTCTGGTATCTTTTCTCTTTGCTTCCCTCTATCTCTTCGTCCCTCATTTTTGCCAGTTGTTACAATATATTCCAGTTGTTCCCTTTTCATCACACGACCAAAAAATTATAATTGTTTCTTCCTAATATTGGAAAGAAGCTCTCTTTTTGATTTGGCATTTTTCGGAACGTTTTTACTATTCTTCTTTGCTGTCCATGGAATTCTCAACATTCTTCTATAAAACCCCATTTCAACAGCCTGCAGTGATTTACCTGTCTGTTGTCCTATTGTACACGATTCACATCTATATATCAAGACTGGCTCTACATAACATTTAAGAACTCTTATTCTTGTTTCTTTTGTCAAAAATGAATTGCATAATATCTTCCTCCTTTTTTGGAAAGCTGCTTTTGTCTAAGCTATTCTGCATCTATCTTATGTTGTATATCTACCATCTGAGGTTCCACGGTCCATGTACCTGTTTTAATATTGCTCCACAAGTGTGAGTACTGAAAGGGAAACCACAAAACATACCGACTAGCGTGACGTTTCCAGTTGTAGGATGTTTAGACTGGTGACCTTATTCTAACAAAAACCGTTCCTAATCACAAAACTCAATACGTCACGCTATTTGGGGGATTTCCCTTTCAGCCCACTGCCTGACTTCCTTAAATGGAATGGCCAGGTCACATCAACTGTCTGTAAATATATAGTTATTTGACTGTGGTCGGTCGGTTCTTCAATTTTCTTATGCACGGGAGAAGAGGTATGGGGTGGAGATATGAGTACGTGTATCGCTGACACACTGGATTTCCAGTTATCAAAATTCTTCCTCCTGCCGTACAGTGAAATACCTAAGATTTTTTCTTTCTTTATCAGTCTGCCCAGCTGTCCATGTCTCTGTATGACGTCAACTTCCGTTATAAGCGGATGTGACGGGAACGTAGATAAGCAGCAGAGTCGTGCTGTACAGCGTAGTTGCGCCTTTCGCTCGACCTATCTTCATTCATAGTATCACGTTTGAAAATATTTCAATCATTCATCATTATCATTGAGTGCCCTCTCCGCATCGAATGTTGGCTACCATGGAGCGCCATTCCACTCTGTCTCTTGTTTTGATGGTGCAGATTGCCATAGGCTGACTTGTTCATCTTTTGATGTTACTCGTCCATGTTAGTCTTGGCCTACCTCTGCCTCTTTTACCTTGTATCTTCCCTTCTAATATTACTTTTATTAGACTGTTGTGTCTTTTAATATGACCCAAAAATTGCATTTGTCTTGCTCTAATTGTGTTTAGTAGTTCTTTTTTCATTTTTAGTTGTTTTAAAACTTCTTCGTTTGTTTTCTTTTCTTTCCATCAAATTCTACCTATTCGTCTATAAATCCACATTTCAAAGGCTTCAATTTTCTGTAGTGTTTTCTGGTCTAATGTCCACGTTTCTGCACCATGAAAGGAATATTGAGAAGAAGTAACATTTTGCCATTCTTAGTTTCAGCCCTGGTGTTATTTGTTTTGATGTTAGTATATTTTTCATGGCATTGAAATTACTTTTTGCCATTCCTATTCTTTTATTTATTTCATTTGTACATTTTCCATCACTGGTTACAGTATGTCCCAGGTAGTTGCAGTTCTGGACTGTCTCTAGATGTATTCGTTCAACTTTGATATTTAATTGTAGGTCTTGAGAATTTTCTTTGTTTATGATCATAGTTTTAGTCTGTCATATATTCATATCTAGTCCATATATTTTGCTCGTCATGTTTATTACATTAAGTAATTATTTCAATCATTATGTGTCACAATAACACATGATAACATTTCAATCATTATGTGTCACAATAACACATGATAACAATTCAATCATTATATCTCACAATAACACATGGTAACATTTTAATCATTATGTGTCACAATAACACATGATAACATTTCAATCGTTATGTGTCAAAATAACACATGGTAACATTTCAATCATTATATATCACAATAACACATGATAACACTTCACTCATTATGTGCCACAATAACACATGATAACATTTCAATCATTATGCGCCACAATAACACATGATAACATTTCAATCATTATGCGCCACAATAACACATGATAACACTTCAGTCATTATGTGTCACAATAACACATGATAACACTTCAATCATGTGCCACAATAACACATGATAACACTTCAATCATTATGTGCCACAATAACACATGATAACATTTAATTCATTATGTGCCACAATAACACATGATAACACATGATAACATGTAATTCATTATGCGCCACAATAACACATGATAACACTTCAATCATTATGCGCCACGATAACACATGATAACACTTCAATCATTATGTGCCACAATAACACATGATAACACTTCAGTCATTATGTGTCACAATAACACATGATAACACTTCAATCATGTGCCACAATAACACATGATAACACTTCAATCATTATGTGCCACAATAACACATGATAACATTTAATTCATTATGCGCCACAATAACACATGATAACACATGATAACATGTAATTCATTATGCGCCACAATAACACATGATAACACTTCAATCATTATGCGCCACGATAACACATGATAACACTTCAATCATTATGTGCCACAATAACACATGATAACACTTCAATCATTATGCACCACAATAACACATGATAACACTTCAGTCATTTTGTGTCACAATAACACATGATAACACTTCAATCATGTGCCACAATAACACATGATAACACTTCAATCATTATGTGCCACAATAACACATGATAACATTTAATTCATTATGCGCCACAATAACACATGATAACACATGATAACATGTAATTCATTATGCGCCACAATAACACATGATAACACTTCAATCATTATGCGCCACGATAACACATGATAACACTTCAATCATTATGTGCCACAATAACACATGATAACACTTCAATCATTATGCACCACAATAACACATGATAACACTTCAGTCATTATGTGTCACAATAACACATGATAACACTTCAATCATGTGCCACAATAACACATGATAACACTTCAATCATTATGTGCCACAATAACACATGCTAACATTTAATTCATTATGCGCCACAATAACACATGATAACACATGATAACATGTAATTCATTATGCGCCACAATAACACATGATAACACTTCAATCATTATGCGCCACGATAACACATGATAACACTTCAATCATTATGTGCCACAATAACACATGATAACACTTTAATCATTATGCGCCCCAGTAACACATGATAACACTTCAATCGTTATGTGCCACAATAACACATGATAACGCTTCAATCATTATGCGCCCCAGTAACGCATGATAACACTTCAATCATTATGCGCCCCAGGAACAAAAATTATTTTCAGCAAACGCAGATACCTACAATTAACTCTACCACCATGACTGATCCCACAGTTAACATTTCAGTACGTTTCATCTCGGCTCATCCACACTCTATTGTTTCTCCTAAGATTACTTTCATAATCTTACTATATTAATATATCAACAAGATTTCACATGTTTTACTCGGGCTGTTTTAGAAGTTGTTTTCTTCATTCTCAGCTACTTCAAAGCTTTATTATTTTCCTTCTACCAAGAATCTTTCCCTTTTCTGCAAATACACATTTCTACAGCTTCGTTTTCTTTTAAGTTAAAGCATTAACATCTATTATTCTGTTTAACCCATATAATAGCTTTCTCATATTTATATAACGCTTTTTTTTCTTCTAAGATGTTATTGTTCAACTCAAGGGTGGTGACATCTCCATACAGTTTGTCAAAGTATGGCACTGGTAATGAGTAATTTAGACGTTCATCATCATCATTGGGTGCCTTCTCCGCATCGAAGGTTGGCTACCATGGAGTGCCATTTCACTCTGTCTCTTGCTTTGATGGTGCAGATTGTCATAGGCTGACCTGTCCATCTTTTGATGTTACTCGTCCATGTTAGTCTTGGTCTGCCTCTGCCTCTTTTACCTTGTATTTTCCCCTCTAATATTACTTTTATTAGACTGTTGTGTCTTTTAACATGACCAAAAAGTTTCATTTGTCTTGCTCTAATTGTGTTTAGTAGTTCTTTTTTCACCCTTAGTCGTCCTAAAACTTCCTCGTTTGTTTTCTTTTCTTTCCATCCAATTCTACCTATTCTTCTGTAAATCCACATTTCAAAGGCCTCAATTTTATGTTCTGTTTGCTGGTCTAATGTCCATGTTTCTGCACCATACAGGAATATTGAGAAGATGTAACATTTTGCTATTCTTAGTTTTAGCCCCGTTGTCAATTGTTTTGATGTTAGTATATTTTTCATGGCATTTAAATTACTTTTTGCCATACTTGTTCTTTTATTTATTTCATTTGTACATTTTCCATCACTGGTTACAGTATGTCCCAGGTAGTTGTAGCTCTGAACTGTTTCTAGATGTATTCCTTCAACTTTGATATTTAATTGTTGGTCTTGAGAATTTCCTTTCTTTAATTTAGACGTTAATCTTATTGAATTCAAAGATATCATTGGTCAGCTGAAGGTTTGTGGCACTTCCATACAGCGTACAGACTCATAATGCTGATGGCAATATAAATAAACCATTTTAAGAAAAATGTCGTTAATCTTCTGTAGCCCAAATGTTGCGTTTCTGTGGAACATCTCTCATTGCTTATTCCGCCAATATTTTGAAATGATGCAAAGAGGGCCTCACAGGAGCAAAGCTGGAAGCTGTCAACGAACCATAGCTGATGGCTTGCGTTAGGATCGGTCAACTAGAATCATCCAAACACTACTCCACATCTTCGCGGTGTCTCTAAAAACAGACTAACCTGTCTAGTCTGGCCAAGCGATTAAGGATCGAAGAGGGAAGACAAATCTGTACACAAAAATAACATTGTGAAGTCGGATGTGTTGGGCAGAAATGCTCAAATATATCATTTCTACTGCAAACTACATCACAACGTATCTACGCCGACTTAAACGTACTTTTAAGGGCGGATGACGAAGAGGACAACTAATTCCTGTGGGAGTCATGGGATGAACGAAAGAAAGGAAGAGAAATAATATTTTTTAAAAGATAAGTTCAGTAGCAAAATATTTTTATTTCGTTCGCCAGCTTTGACCTCTGACGAAGTCCCTAGAGACCAGGAACTGAATTTTGCGTGTTAATCCATTTTCCCCTGACAGCCGTGTGCACAGTGATCCCTCGCCACACAGGCAGATAACTCCGACTTCGGAGGTTCTCATATTTTTTTTTCCGTCGATGAGTAACTGACGTTTCAAGCCGGGTTTCGTTGCTGAGACCAGGGGTGGTTGCCGCAGAGAGAAATCATAAATAAAAATCCCAACCGGTGTAGTCGGGATTTGAACCCACAACCTCTTTGTCTCGAGACCGGCGTCTTGCCTCTGGTACCCATTTAAGGCTGGGTAAACCCGGAAGCCGTCGGTTGGGATCGAACCCTACCCGTTGTCCTTTGTAGTCCAGTTCACTAACCACATGAGCTATCGCAGCTCCCGTAAGCTGGTGAGCCTGGTGTTAGATTATACCAGTACAACGTATGAGGAGTCAGAGAGGTGTGTCAGGAACAAATCGAGCACAGATCACGTGAGCTACCAGAAATAGTATTGCTACCACCAGCTGACCAGAAAAGAGCAACAATTTGTAGACTGGATATTTCACAACAGAATGATGTACCTTTCCAACAACCTAATGAGAGAAACCTCTGATGAACATGACAGTGCCACAGGCATAAATAACTGCTGAACATCTGCTACAGTCATGCCCTGTTCCACAGGCATAAATAACTGCTGAACATCTGCTACAATCATACCCAACATCTGCTACAATCATACCCAACATCTGCTACAATCATGCCCAACATCTGCTACAATCATACTCAACATCTGCTACAATCATACCCAACATCTGCTACAATCATGCCCAACATCTGCTACAATCATACCCAACATCTGCTACAATCATGCCCAACATCTGCTACAATCATACACAACATCTGCTACAATCATGCCCAACATCTGCTACAATCATACCCAATATCTGCTACAATCATACCCAACATTTGCTACAATCATACCCAACATCTGCTACAATCATACCCAACATCTGCTACAATCATGCCCAGCATCTGCTACAATCATACCCAACATCTGCTACAATCATACCCAACATATGCTACAATCATGCCCAACATCTGCTACAATCATGCCCAACATCTGCTACAATCATGCCCAACATCTGCTACAATCATACTCAACATCTGCTACAATCATACCCAACATCTGCTACAATCATGCCCAACATATGATGAACTGATAAGGATGTTCTGGCCACCACCAGCACAATACTAGGACAAACTGTAAGGGGATGCCACCAGCCTTGAGCTGACGAATATTTTCTTTCAACTTATTCATATTGACATCTAAACGTGTTCGCAGGAGAAGAAATGTCAGCTAAAGCAATTCTTAAAAAAAAAAAAGACTAAAACTAAAAAATGTAGATCCTCCCTGATCCCGCCGCCTTTGTTTCAAACTTGATGCCATATCTCCGGCTTTCTCCGTGGCCTTCTATTTGAGTATATCCCTGGGACAAGATAACAAAATGTTCTTCTGGGTTGGACACCATTTACTAGGCTAATGTTCGCCTCTTTGAAATAACAAGCAAAGAACGACGACGCATCGAGGGTTTTAAATATTTGCCGTGGGTGTGAAAGCAGGAAAGATTCCTTATTGTTTTTTTTTTTTTCATCCTGAATTCTTTTATATTTTCTCTGATTTATATGAAATATTATTAAACATATATGCCACGAGGCGTGAGAGGACGCTTTTCTTCTTCTACGTTTTTTTTTTTCCTATCTCGAAACGGCCAGAAAGAAATTGAATAAACACATTATAAACCCAGGTTATAATAGACATAGACAACCCGTTGTGTACCTATTGGCGATTGAGAAAAGGTTGGTACTTATACAATAAGTGGACAACGGGTGGCTGAGTCGATAACTTCTAAGATTCGAAACAGGAAAACAAGGGTTTCGAATCACGATAGGGCCACACAATTTTTTTTTCTCTCAGGGGTTGAAATAAAAACTCAATACAAAACTGTCATGGCGCCTATGACGGGGGTTCTTAATATTCAGGTGCTGTCTATTCCGGGACAAGGTTTCCCTTCTCGTAAAACAGTGGTCGTTAAACTGTGCTCCGCGGAGTGAAGGTGCTCCGATGCGCAAGCGCCTGCTAGGGGCTTCGCGGATATTATTATTATCATCATCATCATCATAAAGTGCCGTGCCCGGCGTAGGTGACGTTTCTCCACAAACCTCTATCCACAGAAAAACTCATGAACTTCGCTGCTGTTGTACCACATTATTTCTCTTTGTTTGGCTGAGATCTCTCTTTCCCTCTTTGAGCTTTGTCAAATAAGCCTTTGAAATGTGGATTGATAGAAAATATAGAAGAATAGGAAGAATTAAGTGGAAAGAAAAGAAAACAAGTGATGAAGTCTTACAACTAAAATAGAAAAGAGAACTACTAAACACAACTCAAAGATGACAATTGAGATTTTTCGGACATGTTAAAAGACACAGCAGACTACTAAAAGTAGTCTTGGAAGGGGGAAAAAAGGTAAAAGAGGCAAACAAAGACTAACATGGACGAGTAACAATGGACAAGTCAGCCAATGACAACCTGCGCTATCAAGGGAAGAGACAGAGCGGAAAGGCGCCCCATGGTATCGGACCTTCGAAACGGAGACAACACTCAATGATGGTGATTTGTAAAACAAGAATACCCAGAAGTAGGCAAGAAGGCCCTACGAGTTATAATTCCTTCTGCGACTACCTACTTATGTGAGACCGGGTTTTCAGCGTTGGCAGCCACCAAAACCAACTACAGATCACATTTTCACGCTGGGAAAAAGATTAGAATAGCAATTTCCAAACGTGTGCCCACGTTTGAAGACCTAATGAGGATGAAACAATATCATTTTTCCCATTGACTTTGTCACAAGATAAAGATATCACAATGTAATTTGTTTCTGTTATTTTTTTAAATTTCAATTACAATAACGATACAGATCTATTTAACGTATACCCAAAACGTTAGTTTATTTAACTCCGCAATAAATATAACATGTTAAATATATCGTCAAAATGCTATTAAAATATTTTTTTTTACATTGTTGAAAAAAGATGCTGCTGCTACGATTTGTGGTTAAGAGTTTGGACTCTGTTGACCGAAACAGTTTGACAACCGCTGCCGGGAGAAAATTTCGAATAACCAGCGCGTTGATATCAATTCTACCATCTCAATAGTGCTGTTCACGGACTTCAAGAACTACACTGGACATGCGGCTTTTATTCTCCTGGCCTATAAGTTTCCACGGCAGAACCAGAGATGGGATAATGATATTATTGATACTAGTGCAAAGAATTTTAAAAAAATATAATAGAAGTGAGGGTAGACATGACCAGTCCCTGAGATTCATCATAACAGACAAAGATGCTGAGACTTGAGAACCCCAGCAAACAAGCATTTACCTAACGGTGTAAATGAGGAACCCCAGAAAACAAGCATTTACCTAACGGTGTAAATGAGGAATCACAGTAAACAAGCATTTACCTAACGGTGTAAATGAGGAACCCCAGTCAAAAAGCATTTACCTAACGGTGTAAATGAGGAACCCCAGAAAACAAGCATTTACCTAACGGTGTAAATGAGGAACACCAGAAAACAAGCATTTACCTAACGGTGTAAATGAGGAACCCCAGAAAACAAGCTTGAACCTAACGGTGTAAATGAGGAACCCCAGAAAACAAGCTTTAACCTAACGGTGTAAATGAAGAACCCCAGAAAACAAGCTTTAACCTAACGTTGTAAATGAGGAACCCCAGAAAACAAGCATTTACCTAACGGTGTAAAGGAAGAACCCCAGAAAACAAGCTTGAACCTAACGGTGTAAATGAAGAACCCCCGACCACAGCATTTACCTAAAGGTGTAAAGGAGGACCCCATGCCACTAGCATTTATCTATCCGTGTAAATGAGGAACATCATAACTGAAGCATTTATCTAACAGTGTAAACAAGGAACATCATAAATCAAGCATTTGTCTAACGTTGTCAACACCAACATGTGAACTCAAGCATTTATCTAACGTTGTCAACACCAACATGTGAACTCAAGCATTTGTCTAACGTTGTCAACACCAACATGTGAACTCAAGCATTTATCTAACGTTGTCAACACCAACATGTGAACTCAAGCATTTGTCTAACGTTGTCAACACCATCATGTGAACTCAAGCATTTATCTAACGTTGTCAACACCATCATGTGAACTCAAGCATTTATCTAACGTTGTCAACACCATCATGTGAACTCAAGCATTTATCTAACGTTGTCAACACCATCATGTGAACACAAGAAGAAGAGGAACGTTTGGGCTGGAACAAAGAAATGTTATAAAACATGGCGGCTGATGCGACCTGACCTGGGGCGATGAGTCACATCCACCGGTTTCTGGAAGTGACAGTCGATTATAGCAAGTACCGACGAGCGCGATGATACAGAACGGGAGGGTTTGTGAGGGCAAAAAAAATCGACTCTGAGTGAGAAATGTGAGGGTTGGGAAGTGGCAAATTGAAACACTAAAGATGGAACCTGGAGAGATTCATGAAAATCAAGATCGGTGAATAAGAATTTTCAGTGATTTAATTATAATGATATAAACGACGTAATGATAAATGCGATGAAACGGTAAATAGTAAATGATGAAACGCTAACAAGTATAAACGATGCAACAGTAGTAATAATTGATATGAAACTCTTTATACAGAGCTCTGTTGTAGACAAGTTGTAAATGAAATATATAAGTTGTATAAACGATGCAATAGGTATTATGTAGCACAACATACAAATAACTCACGTGTGTAAAACAAAGTGCTACACGGATATACTAGAGATATTGCAGGGAGATCTTACAGTCTGTTCTTTGATGTGCGACGAGGACAGTCCGATGACTGACTGTCTAGCGTCATCAATCGCTACACATAAAAAAAAAAAATTAGATCATCATTTTCAGGAGGGCGTGAACTTCCGGTCAATATGGTGGATATGCGGCAGGAACCTTTAAAGGCTATGTCTGAAAAGTGTTCATTGTTGCAGTTTCCTCATATTCCAAGTCGGCTTGTTGCAGGAGCTACTGAGTTAAGTGCTCTGTGCACAACGTGAGCTGTGTGTTTCATCCGTTTTGATCATGTTTCGATATTCCGATTGTTTACGATGAATGATGATATCGTATGATGGAGAACAGATGGCTGTGTTCACTTTCAGTGCGGTTTCGTCTTATGTCTTTTGGTGTGTGCTGAGACTGCTATGATAGGGACTACAGCTACCTTTCTTTGTTTGGGAGATGAGATAGTAATTCGGATGATTCCACTGGCACGGGCAATTGAGCAATTATGGATTTTAATTCGTTTGCGGTGATACCGGGTCCTTCCATAACCATAACTAGAGAGAGAGAGAGAGAGAGAGAGAGAGAGAGAGAGAGAGAAAGAGAAAAAAAGAGAGAGAGAGAGAGAGACAGAGAGAGAGCATCATTGAACAGAGTGAATCAGTCCACTATTACAAATTAAGTCTTCATTTAAGCCAAGGTCCAGATTTGAGGTCCTCCTCAAGGTGGTTAGCGTCAGATAAATCCTTTTGCCTTATTTAGCACATTTTTACTTAACAATTGTATTAACACAATCTAACATCATTGTTTTTTATAAATATCCACCAATCTTTTAAAGACAGTGGAAACCTTAAGTTTGCTTTCTGAAACTAATTATTTTCTTGTGTTTGACGTCATCTACAAGAATTCTAAATGTATTCAACTTATATTGTTGATGTAAACAAATAATAATAAATGAATATTATTCTAGAGGGAAACTTCTTCTGTTGATTCCTGCTAAATTTCTTTGCATTTTTAAAAGTTATTTTTCCATAAAAATGTGTGTAATTAATTTTGGTTCTCTTCTTATAATAATAATAATTACACTATTATTATATTTATATATATTATATTATTTTAAATTGACACTACTGGCAGATTTCGTCAAATTTCTTAATTTCTCTTCTTTTTTTTTTCAAGTGATTCCTTGGCGTCTTGCAAGGTCTAGGACAGTTGTTTTTTCTGATGTTATCTTCCCATATCTTCCTCGACCTACCTTTTCTTCTCTCCCTTTCACAGTTCCTTGCAGGGTGGCCTTTGCTAAGCCTAAAGATCGAAATATTGGTTATTGGTTGGTTATGGAAGACCTCGGTACCACTGCAAACGAATTAAAATCCATAATCGCTCAACTGCCCGTGCCAGTGGAATCATCCGAATTACTAACTCATCTCCCAAACAAAGAAAGGTAACTGTAGTCCCCCTCGTAGCAGTCTCAGCACACGCCAAAAGACATCAGGCGAAACCGCGCAGAAAGTGAACACAGCCAACTGTTCCCTGTCATACGATATCATCATTCATCGTAAACAATTGGAATATCGAAACACGATCAAAACGGATGATACAAACACATCTCACGGTGTGCACAGAGCACTTAACTCAGTGGCTCCTGCAACAAGCCGGACTTGGAATATGAGGAAACTGCAACAAGGAACACTTTTCAGACATAGCCTTTAATGGTTCCTGCTGCCTATCCACCATATACGGAAAAAAATAAGCGTTCCTGGGTGGGCTTGAACCACCAACCTTTCGGTTAACAGCCGAACGCGCTAACCGATTGTGCCACAGAGATCTTTTGGGCCATGTTAAAAGACACAACAGCCTACTAAAAGTAATCCTGGAGGGGAAAATACAAGGTAAAAGAGGCAGACTAAGACTAACATGGATGAGTAACATCAAAAGATGGACAAATCAGCCTACGACAACCTGCACCATCAAAGCAAGAGACAGAGCAGAATGGCGCTCCATGGTAGCCAACCTTCGCTGCAGAGATGGCACTCGATGATGATGATGAGGACAGAACCATTAGTTCAACAAAAGTTATTGTTGTACAAATTATAACAGTTTACTGTACACCTATATAACATATAATATAGGTACAAATATAACAGTTATGTATACCTATTGAGCTTACAATGCAGGTGAAATGATAACATTGCAATGTAGGCTTGTAAAGCTTATAGTGCAGGTAAAATTTTATAACAGTCTGCTGAAGACCTGAAAAGCTAATTTCATTTCATGACCTTATCCTTATAGCTTGGGCACTCTTGATGTCTTCACCGTTTACAATTAAGTTGCTTTCTGAGATATGTTGATGGTTAATTCTGTCTATTTTTTTATGTTGTCTTCCCACCATTTTCTGTGACTGCCTTATTTTCATTTGCCTAGTACACTACCATGTAAGATAGTCTTAGTAAGACCTGTAGATGTTGTAACATGTTTGTACCATTTTAATGTTAATTCTTTTAAAACTGACAGTAAGTCTTTAGTGCAGCTAAGATTATAATAATTTCCTGTAGACTTATTATCATCATGTGATTATGATAATGGTTGGTGTAGGCGATCATGTCCTTCCACAATCTTTTATCTACCGTGCATTGTATCAGTCCTGTTGTTGACTGTTTTCCATGCCATGACACCAAGCTATCCAGTATTTTCTCTCTTTGTCGTCCGCGATCTATCTTTCCTTTTATTTTGCCAGTTGTAAACAAGTATTGTGTAGGTAAAACTAATAAGTGTATTGTAGGATTGCAGTGTAGACATGACTAGATTACAGATAAACAATGCTGTTTTATTTTTTTTTTACTTAAGTATTGAAGTAAATTTATTGTCTCCGTCTCTGCTTGGCCACACACAGGTGCAAGTTTGTGGTTTGTACATATTATGGCGTTTTCTAGATGATGCAACGATGTCCTCGGTGTGGTCTGAGACCATCCTTCACAAAGAAACCAGACAAACTACGATGTTCTGGCAAAATGTTTCATAAGAAATAAGACAATGTGAATTGTTGAACTGAATTTTTAAAAATTAATTTGAATTAAAAGTAATAAAAAAAAAACACACACTTACACAAGGTACGACTACTTATCTCAAAACGGCGATGTAAGGCGGTGGATTCGTGGTGTCCAAATGACCAGGAGAGGAAGAGTGGCCTGGACCTATGTGTGCGTTGACTTATGATAAATAAACAATAGAGCAGGTAGGATCTCAAGGGCCATAAAGGAGCCAAACAGAGTGAAAAATGAGAAAGGTTTCCATGAGGATGAATAAAATGATGGGCCTCATAGGGTAGAAGAGAAAAGAAAAAACGGGAGTGACAAGGGGGAAACAAGAGAAAACTGGAGTGGCATTGGGGGAAAAGAGAAAACAGGAGTGGCATTGGGGGAAAAGAGAAAACAGGAGTGGCAAGGGGGAAACAATAGAAAACTGGAGTGGCATTGGGGGAAAAGAGAAAACAGGAGTGGCAAAGAGGAAACAAGAAAAAACAGGAGTGGCAAAGGGGAAACAAGAAAAAACAGGAGCGGCAAAGGGAAACAAGAAAAAACAGGAGCGGCAAAGGGAAACAAGAGAAAACAGGAGTAGAGAGGGGAAAAAAGAGAAAACAGGAGTGGCAAGGGGGGGGGGGAAGAGCAAGAGATTCGATAATTAAAGATAGCGCAGCGAGGAATAAAAAGAGGACACGGAATAGAGTGGAAGAGGAGGTCATTGATTAAAAGAGTGACAAAGGTTTAACCCTCTCGGATGGAGAGTATTAAAACGGGCTATGAGAGGGTTCTCCTAGGCGAAATGACTGTTGGTATCACAGCAGCAAGAGACAATGTCAGTAACCTAAAAGCCGTCAGAGGTATGATGACTGGTGGTATCACAGCAGCAAGAGACAATGTCAGTAACCTGAAAGCTGTCAGAGATATGATGACTGCTGATATGAAAAAAGGGACAGAGACAGATATAGCGAAGATTAAAATTACACATAGAGATGATTATAAGAGACAGTAGAAAGATTATAGTTCTCTTATTGATGACCTATGCTTCATTTGTAATGGGGAAGAGATTATAGAAAACACGAATAGATTAGAGATTTCATATTGATGATGTATGTACTCATTTGTAATGGGAAAGGAATAATAGATAATAAGAATATATTACAGATCTAATTAAAAGCATGCTCTGTCCTCTTTCGATAAATGTCCCTTTTGTCCACTTTATATATTTTCTGTCTGTCCAGTTACGATACATGTTCTAATCTTATTGTTTTGACTTATATGTTGTGAGAAAATGAACTTTTCTTGAGAGAATTCAAGAAACGATGTGCAACAAACATAGTTAATTATGTATTGAATCATATAACAAGAATAGGTATGTTGACAAAACTCGAGAGGAGGGGGGGGGGGAACGACACAAATAATCAACTTCAGAAAAAAAGAACAATAGACAGGCCGAGGCAGGATCTAACCTGTATTCCTCGACTCAGCGCCTTGCCACGATAAACAAACGCTAGAGCACACGGCCATCTAAGCAGTCTGTAAATGATGCAGTCTTTGGCGATGTCTTTCACGCATGTGTACTCATGACTTTAGCACAGGGCTATGAATACTATTTATCTGTCTCTTGTCATTTCGAGCCGAAGACGACACATATGGCAGAACCACAATCTCAAAAACAGAAACCTTGCGTGCCAAAATGGCACATATTGCAGAGATCCTTCTGTGGCTCTGTTTCCATAACAATAATTTTTACAATGAGTTTGTGAAGCCATCGATCAACCTACTTAGTCGCATCTTACGACAAGCCTGAAAGGTCACAGTGTCACTACAAATACTACTCTGGAATAAATTGTATATCTGTATTTTCATAATAAGACATGTATCTTTTTCTTTTTTCTTCTTCTACCTTTTCAGCTCCCTGTGGAGCATAGGTCTTCAACAAACACTTTCCAAGTCGTTCTACTTTTTGCCTTTCTTTTGAGATCATTACATGTCTTTCCCATAACCTTCATCTCTGCTTCCATCTGTTTTCTCCAAGAATATGTTGGCCTTCCTCTGTCCTTTTCCTTGGGGATTCCAAAAAATGGCCTGTTGTGTAATAATTTCAGTTGGCTTCCGCAGTGTATGTGCTATCCAGCGCCATTGTCTTCGCTGTATCTCTTTATTCACTGGTATTTGACTGGTACATTTCTCTAATTCTATGTTAGTGAATTTGTCCTGCCATTTCCATCCCTTTATTCTGCGTAAGCACCCATTAATGAAAGTCTGTATCTTCATGATTGTCATTTTTGTTGTTTACCATGTTTCACAGCCATATAATGAGACTGACTTAACATTGGAGTTAAACAATTTTAATTTTTGTATTTAACCTAATTTCTTCTGACTTCCATATTTTTTCATAGGGCAGTGAATAATCCTCTTGCTTTTGATATCCTTATTTTGGTATCATTACTTAGACTTGTCCATGTTTATGAAGTTTTTTTTCGGCTTTTTCTTTCTTATAGTACAGGATAACCGATTCATGTTCAATCTTCCTTAGTCGCCTCTTACGAACATGCCTGGTAAGGAACAGCACCACTATTATTTACTCCCCATTCGAGCCCCGGCAGCGCACGGGCGAGATACATACATACATACATACATACATACATACATACATACATACATACATACATACATACATACATACATACATACATACATACATACATACATACATACACATGCAAAGCACATACATGCAATTCAGCAAACATAAAAACGCCTCCTGCACAACACGTACACACCCAACAAAGACTAAACTGTTAAGTCAATGTCAATTTTTGTAAAATGCCAACTTACCCCCCTCTCCCCCCCCCCCACCCAACTCCCTTTAAGCCCCCCCTTCCACATCACGTGATTGAGTTACACTTAGCCCCGCCGCTAGAAGGAATGTTCGTTGGTGACAGCGGTTGCCTACCTACGCAGAGAAGTAAACCTTACACCTTGTTAATATACAGGTGTGGTACATAACAAAGGCTGTCTTACCTGATAAAGGTAAGGGCTTAAATGGGTAAGGAGGCGAAGGCGCGCCTCCCAGCACCAGAGCTGGAAGTTGTCAGCGACCCACAGCTGATGGCTTGCGCCAGGATCGGTGAACCAAAACCATCCAGACCCTGCTCCACCTTTCCGTGGTGCCTCCAGTAACAGACTAACCTGTCTAGTCTGGCCAAGCGAGCAGGGATCAAAGAGGGAAGACAACCCGGTACACAAAAATGTCGTGCTGAAGTCGGATGTGTTGGGCCGAAAGGCGCAAATATAACAGTTATACTGCAAACCACAACACAACGCAGACACGTTCACTTAACGTCCTTTTAAGGGCGGATGACGAAGAGAAATTCTACAGTCTATGAATACTCTAAAATACTTTAGTCATCGGGCGAACGTAAGCAAGCAAATTGGTAAAGCGTGGGAGATGATAAGTGAAACTGCAGTGTTAATTACCACAGCTAATTATTTATTCAGAGACGAAGTGTGATAGAATAACAAAACAAAAAATGCAATAAGTAGCGGCAGGGAATGCTGAAATAACGAAACATAATAAATAGCAACAGGAATAGTGAAATAACAAAACGACACAATAAGCAACAACAGGGGGAAAAAAACATAACCGAATGCATTAAATAATCATCAACATCATCATGTGCCATACCGGTTGGCGTTCATGTCCTTCCACAATCTTCTATCTACAGTGCATCGTATCAGTTCTGTTTTTGACTGTTTTCCATGCCATGACACAAAGCCATCTAGTATTTTCTCTCCTTGTTGTCCGCGATCTCTTTTTCCTTTTATTTTGCCAGTTGTAACCAAGTATTCCAACTTTCCTCTTCTCATGATGTTCCTGAACAATTTTGAGAAAAATTTGATTGTTTCTATCTGATGTTTTTTTAGGCCTTTTTTGTGTTGGCCTCTTTGAGAACTTCCTCATTGGTCTTTTTAATTAAATAATAGGAAAAAAATTAAAATAACTGAGCACAATAAGTAATAATAAGGAAAATCTCTCTCTCTCTCTCTCTCTCTCTCTCTCTCTGCGTTCAGGACTCAATCAGAGTAAGGATTCCAGACTCTCATATGAAGTCAGCTGTCAGGCTAAGTGTGTTGATCGCCCCCACAGACAGAACATCACAATTAGAGTCTGTCAGATCCACTCTGACTGAACACCCGTTAATACGTTGCACTGTGTTCTGCGCCAGTGGCCCAGTGCATCCGATTTCAGTCAGCATTTTATTCGGGTTTGCTTTCTCTAGCCTTTGATTGTCCCCAATCTTCCTGCAAGGCAGCAGATGATCTTTTCTGTAGGGGGATTCTGCTCTTAGATGGTAGGCCCTCCCAGGTTTACGAGCACCATCTGCCCGAGTCACTAGAGGTGACTAACACAGACACGGACACACAAAGATGTGAGATGTGACTAACACAGACATACACACACAAAGATGTGAGATGTTACTAACACAGACATGCACACACAAAGATATGAGATGTGACTAATACAGACATGCACACAGCGATACGAGGCATGACTAGCACTGACACACATCAAGATATATGACACATGACTAACATAAACATGCACATAAAGATATGAGATATAACTGACATTGACATGCACACACAAAGATATGACACATGCCTAACATAGACATGCACACAAAGATAAGAGATATGACTAACATAGATATGCACACTAAGATATGAGATGGGACTAACATAGCCATGCACACACAAGGATATGAGATGTGACAAACACAGACATGCACACACAAAGATATGAGATATGACTAACATAAACATGCACACAAAGATATGAGATATCACTAACCCAGACATGCAGACACAAAGATATGACATTTGACTAACACTGGTACACACTAAGATATGAGATATGACTAAACACAGACACACATAAAGATATGAGGCATGATTAACACGGACACACCGAGATATGAGATATGACTAACATGACACACACCAAGATATGAGCCATGGCCAGCACACACAAGCTAAGATATGAGCATGGCTAGGACAGAAACACAGCAAGATATGAGCCATGGCTTCACTAAAAAACACAAAAAAATGAACCATGTCTAGCACAGAAACACATTAAAGTGCCCATATGCTTGGGCTTGTTGTAGTCGGCAGACTCTTCTGAACGTGGGAACCACAGGTTTCGTTAAACAGTTGTCCGGAGATTTGAGAGTGCAGTCTGACCCATAGAATATTCTCTTGCATGTACAGATTCCCGATCGACTGTTGACAGGTGTCGTTGAAACAGTTGTCCGGACATTTGAGAGTACATATGATGTCACAGCCATCAGAACACATCTGTTCGCACTGTAGCCCAAAATTACCATCGGGACAAGTGTCATTACAGATGTTTACATTGTAGGCATTTTTCCTCAAATAAAGGACAGACACTGAGACAAGACCCGGAACAGTCGTGTCCATAGATCCAATGTGAACAGTCGCCGTGACAAGTACCGATGATGACATTGCAGCCTTTACTACACCCACTACACACTGCACAAAACGACAAGAATGCTCGTCCAGACAATAGGTGTCTGTAAATGTTTGCACCTCACATACCGTCAGTGCACTGTCGGCCTGCGAAATGGTCGGTGAGAACTCAATCTTAATGTGTGCCATTGACGTTTGTGTTTTGACTACAATAGTGTTCACAGATAAATTAGGGTAGGATATATCATTATACTGGAACACTACTCCGCCACTGTCAGAGAAAGCCCTTAGAGTGGCATTCTTTACCCGAATCATAGTGCTAGCTCGATGATAGATTCGAATGATGTGAGTCTTCTGGGGCGTTGCAAAGTTCAGATACCAGTAAACAGAATTGGTTAAACTTCTCCATTGTGTGTGTGTGCAGTCATTGTCATAGAGATTGGTCTTTGTTTTGCTATTAACTGCGGCCTCTGGTCCACATCCGTCTCCTGTATAACAAGCATCACATGTTTTGTGCATTAAATCGGTCTGGTTTGTGTTCTGTTTGAGAGCCAGTTTCCGACCCCATCCAATGTGGTTGGAGCAGATATTTGCAACTATCGCCCTTTCAATCCGTAACTTGTTGATCAGACCAGCCCCAGGGCAGAAGGCATCAATCTCGGGCGGACTAACTACAAACCTTGATACATTGTTACATGAGACAGAACCATTCAGTTTTACCGTGAAACTGTCCGGATTGTTAAGTCATTCGCATAAATCCTAAAACAGGAGCACGGCAAAGATTGATTGAGAGTTGCCTCAACTGATGTAGAATCTGTGTCCGGATTACATGAGGTGTCGTTGTTATCAAACAGGAAAGTAGGTTCAGATTTTTGGGCATATTTGCAAATAAAATCCAAGTACTGACACTGGGGTCCGAGAATTTTGTGCTGACAACTGTCATTGTTTGGGCATGTCCCTGTAGTTTTGTCACAAACTAAGCCATTATAGCAGTGACATTGTAACGTACAATTTGTCCCAAACCAACCGGCTGCACAAGTAAGGTCATTAGCTTCCATTGTTGCTAACGAAACCAGCGAATAAAGACTTGATCTACAGCGATGGTTACCGAACTGTGTACACACATTTATTATCAAACCCGTGTTTACATTTTTAAAAAAATCCGCCATCTCACTGTGGTAACCGATAGCGTGAAATTCTCTAATAGAATGAGATAAACCGTTGGAGACAAGGAAAGTCAACATTGTTTACATGGCTTGGACGCAAGAAGCGTCCATTTTGGTGCGTCCCATGACGTCAATCCATAAGGAAAATGAAATAATGATATGAAGCAATAAATAACTTGAATAATTACATTTTTTAAAAAGGCAAAACAATAAATAACAACATGAATAATGAAATAACAAAACGACACTATGGTTAACAACAGGGAATACTGAAGTGGCAAAACAACAGTACAAATAACACCAGTGAAAAATGAAATAACAAAAGACAATAAATAACAACAGGAATAATAAAATATTAAAACAACACACTGAACACCAGCAGGGAATAATGCAATAACAAACATCACAATAAGTTACACCAGAACATAATGGATGCAAAGTAACCGAGATTTCCCCATTTACCTTGTCTTCCTTGTTTTTCTTGTTTTCCTTGTCTACCTTGTTTTCTTGTTTTCCTTGTTTTCCTTGTCTTCCTTGTTTTTCTTGTTTTCATTGTTTTCCTTGTTTTCATTGTTTTCCTTGTTTCCTTGTCTACCTTGTTTTCATTGTCTTCCTTGTTTTCATTGTTTTCCTTATTTTCATTGTTTTCCTTGTTTTCATTGTTTTTCTTGTTTTCATTGTTTTCCTTATTTTCATTGTTTTCCTTGTTTTCATTGTCTTCCTTGTTTTCATTGTTTTCATTGTTTACCTTGTTTTCGTTGTCTTCCTTGTTTTCCTTATTTTCATTGTTTTCCTTGTTTTCATTGTTTTTCTTGTTTTCCTTGTCTTCCTTGTTTTCCTTGTTTTCCTTGTCTTCCTTGTTTTCCTTGTCTTCCTTGTCTTCCTTGTTTTCATTGTTTTCCTTGTCTTCCTTGTTTTCCTTGTTTTCATTGTTTTCCTTGTCTTCCTTGTTTTCCTTGTTTTCATTGTTTTCCTTGTTTTCCTTTCCTTATCTAAATTGTAGCCGCCATTATTGTTTCGATGTTATTTTCTTCAAACATTTCTATTTGTCCAATTCTTGATTGTCATCTGTATAAGTGCATTATGCGCATAAACAGCAAATACTTCTATGAGTTTATTGAGAAATAAAGATTTGTAAAAATGTTTGCAAACATTCTTTATTTCTTTCTATCACTCCCTGAATATATTACAGCAATTGATTGTCGCTGACATGATTTTTCTTTTTTCGCTTTCGCCAGCTTTTACCTCTGACGAAGTCTTTAGAGTCTAGGAACTGAATTTTGCGTGTTAATCCGTTTCTACCTGGTAGTCGTGTGCACAGGGGTCCCTCGCCGCACAGGCAGATAGCTCCTTCTTCAGTGGTACTCATACTTTTTCCGTCCATGAGTAATTTTCAAGCCGGGCCTCGCTGTTGAGCGATAGTTGTCGCAGAGAGAAATCATAAATTAAAATCCCAACCGGTGCAGCTGGAATTTGAACACACAACCTCTCTGTCTCGAGGCTGGCGTCTTGCCTCGAGACCAACCAGTCCCCCTATTGTCGTTCACAGCTTCCAGCTTTGCTGATATTTGGCACATTGCCTCCGTTTACAAATATATAAGTTCTTTTGCGTTCATCCGATGACTAAAGGGTCAAACCTCTCCATCATCCGCCCTTAAATGAACGTGTCTGCGTCGTGTTGTGGTTTTAAGTGAAACTGATATTTGCGCCGTTCAGCCCAAACATATTCGAATTCAGCACGAGATTAGTATCTTATCTTATTATTATTAGTCAAACAAGCCATATCAGTTGCCTTGTCAAACATCTCGTCTCTGTTGTCTTGTCAAACATTTTATCTACTTGTCTTGTCAAACATCTCGTCTCTGTTGTCTTGTCAAACATCTCGTCTCTGTTGTCTTGTCAAACATTTTATCTACTTGTCTTGTTAAATATCTCGTCTGTGTTGTCTTGTCAAACATTTTATCTACTTGTCTTGTCAAACATCTCGTCTGTGATGTCTTGTCAAACATCTCGTCTGTGTTGTCTTGTCAAACATTTTATCTACTTGTCTTGTTAAATATCTCGTCTCTGTTGTCTTGTCAAACATTTTATCTACTTGTCTAGTCAAACATCTCGTCTCTGTTGTCTTGTCAAACATCTCGTCTGTGTTGTCTTGTCAAACATCTCGTCTGTGTTGTCTTGTCAAACATCTCGTCTGTGTTGTCTTGTCAAACATTTTATCTACTTGTCTTGTTAAATATCTCGTCTCTGTTGTCTTGTCAAACATTTTATCTACTTGTCTTGTCAAACATCTCGTCTGTGTTGTCTTGTCAAACATTTTATCTTCTTGTCTTGTTAAATATCTCGTCTGTGTTGTCTTGTCAAACATCTCGTCTGTGTTGTCTTGTCAAACATCTCGTCTGTGTTGTCTTGTCAAACATCTCGTCTGTGTTGTCTTGTCAAACATCTCGTCTGTGTTGTCTTGTCAAACATCTCGTCTGTGTTGTCTTGTCAAACATCTCGTCTGTGTTGTCTTGTCAAACATCTCGTCTGTGTTGTCTTGTCAAACATCTCGTCTCTGTTGTCTTGTCAAACATCTCGTCTGTGTATTCTTGTCAAACATCTCGTCTGTGTTGTCTTGTCAAACATCTCGTCTGTGTTGTCTTGTCAAACATCTCGTCTCTGTTGTCTTGTCCAACATCTCGTCTGTGTTGTCTTGTCAAACATCTCGTCTGTGTTGTCTTGTCAAACATCTCGTCTCTGTTGTCTTGTCAAACATCTCGTCTCTGTTGTCTTGTCAAACATCTCGTCTCTGTTGTCTTGTCAAACATCTCGTCTGTGTTGTCTTGTCAAACATCTCGTCTCTGTTGTCTTGTCAAACATCTCGTCTCTGTTGTCTTGTCAAACATCTCGTCTGTGTTGTCTTGTCAAACATCTCGTCTGTGTTGTCTTGTCAAACATCTCGTCTGTGTTGTCTTGTCAAACATCTCGTCTGTGTTGTCTTGTCAAACATCTCGTCTGTGTTGTCTTGTCAAACATCTCGTCTGTGTTGTCTTGTCAAACATCTCGTCTCTGTTGTCTTGTCAAACATCTCGTCTGTGTATTCTTGTCAAACATCTCGTCTGTGTTGTCTTGTCAAACATCTCGTCTGTGTTGTCTTGTCAAACATCTCGTCTCTGTTGTCTTGTCCAACATCTCGTCTGTGTTGTCTTGTCAAACATCTCGTCTGTGTTGTCTTGTCAAACATCTCGTCTGTGTTGTCTTGTCAAACATCTCGTCTGTGTTGTCTTGTCAAACATCTCGTCTCTGTTGTCTTGTCAAACATCTCGTCTCTGTTGTCTTGTCAAACATCTCGTCTGTGTTGTCTTGTCAAACATCTCGTCTCTGTTGTCTTGCCAAACATCTCGTCTCTGTTGTCTTGTCAAACATCTCGTCTGTGTTGTCTTGTCAAACATCTCGTCTGTGTATTCTTGTCAAACATCTCCTCTGTGTTGTCTTGTCAAACATCTCGTCTATCACAACACCCCAGAGATATAAATGAAAGAAGCAACGTCGGTTAGTAACCGCACTGACGTTTTCATTAATAACTCTCCATCTTGTCTGACACCCCCACTCGCCACCCACTCCTCAGGTTGTGACTTCAGTGACTACATTGTTCTCACTGAAGTGTCGATAAATGAATGACCCAGAAAACACCACGCGGACGTCGAATGCCCTTTGACCTGGCGGCGTGCTCAGTACTGATCATAATGTATCGAGACCTGGATCTATATTTAGAGCTGGGATAATTGGGGAAGTTCACCGGGAGGTAATGGAAAAGTTTGTGGTGAGAAAGATGTAGAGATGGTGTGTGTGTACGTGTGTGTGCCTGGTGTGTGTGTGTACGTGATTGTATGTGTTTATGTGATAGAAACGATAGAGAGAGAGAGAGAGAGAGAGAGAGAGAGAGAGAGAGAGAAATCAGCAAGACACCCCGGAATTCAGCATCATCATCGAGTACCTTCTCCGCAACGAAGGTTGGCTACCATGGAGCGCCATTCTGCTCTGTCTCTTGCTTTGATGGTGCAGGTTGTCATAGACGGATTTGTCCATCTTTTTATGTTACTCGTCCATGTTAGTCTTGGTCTGTCTCTTTTACCTTGTATTTTCCCCTCCAGGATTACTTTTAGTATGCCGTTGTGTCTTTTAACATGACCCAAAAATCGCATTTGTCTTGTTTGAATTGTGCTTAGTAGTTCTCTTTTCATTTTTAATTGTTTTAAGACTTCATTCCTCCGGAATTAACTGTCTATTAAGGGACAAACATTTAAGAGTGTCGCTAGGGTTAACATGATTCCTCAATATATTTTGTTTGCTTTTGTTTTTAAAATATTCTACAATCAAGTTGTTATGTAGTTTAAATTTATCTCTCTTTGTCATTCGCGATATCTCTTCCCTTGTATTTTTCCAGTTGTAACCAAGTATTCCAACTTTCCTCTTCTCAAGATGTGCCCGAAAAATGTTGATTATTTATTTCTTATGTATTTTAGGAGCCCCCTTTTATGTTGGTATCTTTGAGAATATCCTAGTTGGTCTTTGTAGCTGTCCATGGAACTCTCAACATTCTTCTGAGAAATCTCATCTCTGTGACCTCTAATCGTCTTTTCATTAGTATGTCTATTGTCCATGATTCGCTTCCATAGGTAAAAAGTGGCTTTATATAGCACCGATGAACTCTCCTTCTAACCATTTTTGACGTAGACTTTTTGCATAAGGCATTTCTCATTTACTGAAATGCTACTTTTGCATAATCTATTCTGCTTGTTATTTCTGTGGGACATCTTCAATCTGATGTTATTATTTCTTTAAAGAATGTTGACAGTTTCCTGGACAGCTAAAAAGACAATTGAGGAAATTCTCAAAGAAGCAAACACAAAAAGGGAGCTTCTAAAAAACATCAGGAAGAAACAATCAATATTTTTCGGGTTCATCATGAGAAGAGGAAAATTGGAATACTTTGTTATAACTGAAAAAAAAAACTCAGGAAAAGAGCGATCGTGGTCCACAAAGAGAGAAAATACTAGATAGGTTGGTGTCATGATATAGAATACAGTCAACAACAGAATCGACATGGTGCACGATGGATAGAAGATTGTGGAAGGACATGATCGCATTCACCAACCGGTATGGCACATGATGATAAGTTCAAAACTGTTTATTTTGTTTTCTAGGAGTGTTACTACATCCCTTTTCCTAATTCCCTCATTTTACATTTTGTCGTTAAGTTTTCACGTGGAGGCCAAGGGAGCACATCAGCAAGTGAACTTAGAACTATCAGCAAAGAACAGAGCTGATCAAGACTCTACTCCACCTCTCAATAGTGGCAAGAAGAAGGGTAAATCGTAATGTATATGAGAGTAGCAAGGAGGTAGGTATATCCTAATGTATATGAGAGTAGCTAGGAGGTAGGTATATCCTAATGTATATGAGAGTAGCAAGGAGGTAGGTATATCCTAATGTATATGAGAGTAGCTAGGAGGTAGGTATATCCTAATGTATATGAGAGTAGCAAGGAGGTAGGTATATCCTAATGTATATGAGAGTAGCTAGGAGGTAGGTATATCCTAATGTATATGAGAGTAGCTAGGAGGTAGGTATATCCTAATGTATATGAGAGTAGCTAGGAGGTAGGTATATCCTAATGTATATGAGAGTAGCTAGGAGGTAGGTATATCCTAATGTATATGAGAGTAGCAAGGAGGTAGGTATATCCTAATGTATATGAGAGTAGCAAGGAGGTAGGTATATCCTAATGTATATGAGAGTAGCAAGGAGGTAGGTATATCCTAATGCATATGAGAGTAGCTAGGAGGTAGGTATATCCTAATGAATATGAGAGTAGCAAGGAGGTAGGTATATCCTAATGTATATGAGAGTAGCAAGGAGGTAGGTATATCCTAATGTATATGAGAGTAGCTAGGAGGTAGGTAAATCCTAATGTATATGAGAGTAGCAAGGAGGTAGGTATATCCTAATGTATATGTGAATAGCAAAGAGATAGGTATATCCTAATGTATATGAGAGTAGCAAGGAGGTAGGTATATCCTAATGTATATGAGAGTAGCAAGGAGGTAGGTATATCCTAATGTATATGAGAGTAGCAAGGAGGTAGGTATATCCTAATGTAAATGAGAGTAGCAAGGCGGTAGGTATATCCTAATGTATATGAGAGTAGCAAGGAAGTAGGTATATCCTAATGTATATGAGAGTAGCAAGGAAGTAAGTATATCCTAATGTATATGAGAGTAGCAAGGAGACGGTTGTATCCTAATATATATGAGAGTAGCAAGGAGGTATGATATATCCTAATGTATATGAGAGTAGCAAGGCGGTAGGTATATTCTAATGTATATGAGAGTAGCAGGGAAGTAAGTATATCGTAATGTATATGAGAGTAGCAAGGAAGTAAGTATATCCTAATGCATTTGAGAGTAGCAAGGAAGTAAGTATATCCTAATGTATATGAGAGTAGCAAGGCGGTAGGTATATCCTAATGTATATGAGAGTAGCAAGGAGACGGTTGTATCCTAATATATATGAGAGTAGCAAGGAGACGGGTATATCCTAATGTATATGAGAGCAGCAAGTATACCCTAAAGTATATGAGAGTATCCAGGAGACGGGTATATCCTAATGTATATGAGAGTAGCAAGGAGACGGGTATATCCTAATGTATATGAGAGTAGCAAGGAGGTAGGTATATCCTAATGGATATGAGAGTAGCAAGGAGACGGGTATATCCTAATGTATATGAGAGTAGCAAGGAGGTAGATATATCCTAATGTATATGAGAGTAGCAAGGAGACGGGTATATCCTAATGTATATGAGAGTAGCAAGGAGACGGGTATATCCTAATGTATATGAGAGTAGCAAGGAGACGGCTATATCCTAATGTATATGAGAGTAGCAAGGAGGTAGATATATCCTAATGTATATGAGAGTAGCAAGGAGACGGGCATATCCTAATGTATATGAGAGTAGCAAGGAGACGGGTATATCCTAATGTATATGAGAGTAACAAGGAGACGGGTATATCCTAATGTATATGAGAGTAACAAGGAGACGGGTATATCCTAATGTATATGAGAGTAACAAGGAGACGGGTATATCCTAATGTATATGAGAGTAGCAAGGAGACGGGTATATCCTAATGTATATGAGAGTAACAAGGAGACGGGTATATCCTAATGTATATGAGAGTAACAAGGAGGCAAGTATATCCTAAAGTATGTGTGACTAGCAAGGAGACGGGTATATCCTAATGTATATGAGAGTAGCAAGGAGACGGGTATATCCTAATGTATATGAGAGCAGTATGGAGACGGGTATATTCTAATGTATATGAGAGTAGCAAGGAGACGGGTATATCCTAATGTATATGAGAGTAGCAAGGAGACAGGTAATGTCTAGTGTGTCAGAAAGCAGTAAGGAGAAGCGGAAATTCTATTGAAATAGAGAATGCACTGAACTGAAAGTTTATCTACTACTTAAAGTGTGCTTTCTTGTGTGTATTTGTGGGCACCTTGAATTATTTAATTAGCTTAAATAAACAAACGAAAAGACGATTAGTGGCCACCGAGATGGGATTTCTCAGAAGACATTTCCCTGGACAGCTAAAAAGACTAACGAAGAAATTCTCAAAAAGGCCAACACAAAAAGGGAGCCTCTAAGAAACATCAGAAAGAAACAATCAATATTTTTTTCGGGCGCATCATGAGACGAGGAAAGTTGGAATACTTGGTTCTATCTATTATCCTGTCGAACCGAAGACGGCACATAAGGCTGAGCCACAATCTCAAAAACAGAAACCTTGCGTGCCAAAGCGGCATATATTGCAGAGATCACTGCTTCTAAAATATATGGCTCTGTTTCCATAACAATACTTTTTACAATGACAGCTTGTCAAGACATCGATCAATCTCCTTAGTCGCCTCTTACGACATGCCTGGAAGGTCACAGTGTTAATACTTGGTTACAACTGGCAAAATAAAGTGTAACAGAGATCGTGGACAACAAAAAGAGAAGATACCAGATAGCTTAGTGTCATGGCGTAGAAAACAGTCATCAACAGGATTGATACGGTCCACTGTGGATAGAAGATTGTGGAAGGACAAGATCGTCTACGCCAACCGGTATGGCACATGATGATGAATAAACATAAATATTCATGCAACCTATCAGCTGCAGGTGTTTCCTCTTCAACAAGTGCACCTGTGTTGTATTTGACCTCCAGGAAGGTAGGGCAGGTTTCAAAGAGAGCAGACGAGATATGCAAGCAGACGGTATTCAACATACAGGGTGAATCAAAAGTAGGTGGATAGTAAATGATAAGATTTATTTTGAGATATATTTAGTAAAGTAAAAGTTGCCTTCACATCTTGCCAGTCGTACAGGGAATATGGTGTTAGTGACCATATTTTTCTATAACCACGGCACATTTTTGGGTGATGTGGTGGGTATCACGCCAGGCCGCCTTTACTTCCCAGAAAAATCTCTGGTACCCATTTTCAGAGGCTTTATATTGATTAATACAACTAAATTTTGTTAAACAATCGTTACATTACCATTATATTTTGATAAACAATCATTACATTACACTTAAATTTTGATATAAACAATCATTACATTACAATTATATTAAATTTCATACAATAATACAATGCAAAATCACTTAAACATATATAATTTAGTTATACTATTTAATAAAATATAACACAAAGACCATAAAATAAATCTTATCAGTTACTGCCCACCTGCTTTTGGGACACCCTGTATAACAACATACTTGACCTTCAGCTTTTAAGAACTTCAGTTAAATAGGACAGCCACAACCAGGGGCGTGTGGAGGTGGAGTGACAGTGTGGTCTCATTCGAAAATGGAAAATAGTATTGTTATTGGTTATTGGTTATTGGTTATGGAAAATAGTATTGTTATTGGTTATTGGTTATGGAAAATAGTATTGTTATTGGTTATTGGTTATGGAAAATAGTATTGTTATTGGTTATTGGTTATTGGTATTGTTATTGGTTATTGGTTATTGGTTATGGAAAATAGTATTGTTATTGGTTATTGGTTATTGGTTATGGAAAATAGTATTGTTATTGGTTATTGGTTATTGGTTATGGAAAATAGTATTGTTATTGGTTATTGGTTATGGAAAATAGTATTGTTATTGGTTATTGGTTATTGGTTATGGTAAATAGTATTGTTATTGGTTATTGGTTATGGAAAATAGTATTGTTATTGGTTATTGGCTATTGGTTATTGGTTATGGAAAATAGTATTGTTATTGGTTATTGGTTATTGGTTATGGAAAATAGTATTGTTATTGGTTATTGGTTATGGAAAATAGTATTGTTATTGGTTATTGGTTATGGAAAATAGTATTGTTATTGGTTATTGGTTATGGAAAATAGTATTGTTAAGTGTGATGAAGAAACAACATGGGAAGGACGTTGCTAAAGTAAAGGGAGAGAATAGGAAACGAAAGATAAAAAAACAGCAGCATGCTGTCGTCATCTTCTTCATCTATACCAGCTACTTTGGGCGTGAATGCGTTATGTCGCAAGTTTACGACAAGCTGCGATCCACCTTTCGGCCAGGCACACTCCTCTTTGACACAGGCAGATTTCTTACAAATGTTGTCCGGGGCAGCGGGTTTTTCTTTGACAATTTAAACCAAAAAAAAAAGAGAAAAAGTGGTATGGTAACAGCTTCACGTAGTGAGAAACCAAACAAAAGTTGACGTTTCGGTCAGGTAGGCATTCAGCTGGAACAATAAACAACAACACAGATATATATATATATATATATATATATATATATATATATATATATATATACATACACACACACATATAATGATATATACAAAAATCTAACTTTTTCTATGCCCTATTCATTTGATTGTTAACTGTCATGGGTTCTTTAAGTTTCTCATGAGCACACGGCTAGACATAGGATCCCACTACCCATGGTGGGTTAGACATAGGATCCCACACTAGACATAGGATCCCATCACCCAGAGTGGGCTAGACATAGGATCTCACTACCCATGGTGGGTTAGACATAGGATCCCACACTAGACATAGGATCCCATCACCCAGAATGTGCTAGACATAGGATCTCACTACCGAGAGTGTGCTAGACATAGGATCCCACTACCCAGAGTGGCCTAGACATAGTATCCCACCACCCAGAGTGGGCTAGACATAGGATCCCACTACCCAGAGTGGGATAGACATAGGATCTCACTACCCAGAGTGGGTTAGACATAGGATCCCACTACCCAGAGTGGACTAGACAAAAGATTCCACTACAAAGAGTTGGCTAGACATAGGATTCCGGGCTAGACGTAGGATTCCACTACCCAGAGTAGGCTAGACATAGGATCCCACTACCCAGAGTGTGCTAGACATAAGATCTCACTACCCAGAGTGGGTTTGACATAAGATTTCACTACCCAGAGTGTGTTAGACAAAGGATCCCACTACCCAGAGTGGGCTAGACATAGGATCCCACTACCCAGAGTGGGCTAGACATAGGATTCCACTACCCAGAGTGGACTAGACAAAGGATCCCACTACCCACAGTGGGCTAGACATAGGATCCTACTACCCAGAGTGGCCTAGACATAGGATCTCATTATCCAGAGTGGGCTAGACATAGGATTTCACTACCAAGAGTGGGCTAGACATAGGATCTCACTACCCAGAGTGGGATAGACATGGGATCTCACTACCTAGAGTGGGCTGGACATAGGATTTCACTACCAAGAGTGGGCTAGACATATGATCTCACTACCCAACGTGGGCTAGACATATGATCTCACTACCCAACGTGGGCTAGACATAGGATCCCACTACCCAGAGTGGACTAGACAAAGGATCCCACTACCAAGTGGGCTAGATCCCACTACCAAGTGGGCTAGACATAGGATCCCACTACCCAGAGTGGCATAGACATAGGATCTCACTATCCAGAGTGGGCTAGACATAGGATCGCACTACCCAGATTGGGCAAGGCATAGAATCTCACTACCCAGAGTGGGCTAGACATAGAATCCCACTACTTAGAGTGGGCTAGACATATGATCCCACTACCCAGAGTGGCCTAGACATAGGATCTTACTATCCAGAGTGGGCTAGACATAGGATCGCACTACCCAGATTGGGCAAGGCATAGGATCTCACTACCCAGAGTGGGCTAGACATAGGATCGCACTACCCAGAGTGGGCTAGACATAGGATCTCACTACCCAGAGTGGGCTAGACATAGGATCGCACTATCCAGAGTGGGCTAGACATAGGATCTCACTACCCAGAGTGGGCTAGACATAGGATCGCACTATCCAGAGTGGGCTAGACATAGGATCGCACTACCCAGATTGGGCAAGGCATAGGATCTCACTACCCAGAGTGGGCTAGACATAGGATCGCACTACCCAGAGTGGGCTAGACATAGGATCTCACTACCCAGAGTGGGCTAGACATAGGATCGCACTACCCAGAGTGGGCTAGACATAGGATCTCACTACCCAGAGTGGGCTAGACATAGAATCCCACTACGTAGAGTGGGCTAGACATAGGATCTCACTACCCAGAGTAGGCTAGACATAGGATCTCACTGCCCAGAGTCGTGCTGAAATCGGATGTGTTGGGCCGAAAGGCGCAAATATCACAGTTATACTGCAAACCACAACACAATGCAGACACGCCCACTTAACGTCCTTTTAAGAGCGGATGATGAAGAGGAATATTATAGTCTAACAGAATACTCTAGAATACTTTAGTCATCGGGCGAACGCGAGCAAAAAATCACTACACAGAGTGGGCTAGACATAGGATCCCACTACCCAGAGTGGGCTAGACATAGGATCTCACTACACAGAGTGGGCTAGACATAGGATCCCACTACCCAGAGTGGGCTAGACATAGGATCTCACTACCCAGAGTGGGCTAGACATAGGATCCCACTACCCAGAGTGGGCTAGACATAGGATCTCACTACCCAGAGTGGGCTAGACATAGGATCCCACTACACAGAGTGGGCTAGACATAGGATCTCACTACCCAGAGTCTGCTAGACATAGGATCCCACTACACAGAGTGGGCTAGACATAGGATCCCACTACCCAGAGTCTGCTAGACATAGGATCCCACTACACAGAGTGGGCTAGACATAGGATCTCACTACCCAGAGTCTGCTAGACATAGGATCCCACTACACAGAGTGGTCTAGACATAGGATCTCACTACCCAGAGTCTGCTAGACATAGGATCCCACTACACAGAGTGGTCTAGACATAGGATCTCACTACCCAGAGTCTGCTAGACATAGGATCCCACTACACAGAGTGGGCTAGACATAGGATCCCACTACCCAGAGTCTGCTAGACATAGGATCCCACTACACAGAGTGGGCTAGACATAGGATCTCACTACCCAGAGTCTGCTAGACATAGGATCCCACTACCCAGAGTGTGCTAGACATAGGATCCCACTACCCAGAGTCTGCTAGACATAGGATCCCACTACCCAGAGTCTGCTAGACATAGGATCCCACTACCCAGAGTCTGCTAGACATAGGATCCCACTACCCAGAGTCTGCTAGACATAGGATCCCACTACACAGAGTGGGCTAGACATAGGATCTCACTACCCAGAGTCTGCTAGACATAGGATCCCACTACCCAGAGTGTGCTAGACATAGGATCTCACTACACGGAGTGGTGTAAATATAGGATTCCACTACCCAGAGTGTGCTAGACATAGGATCTCACTACACGGAGTGGTGTAAATATAGGATCCCACTACCCAGAGAACAGGGTGGAGTAAATCCACGAAGAAACCACGGATTCGAAAAAGACATTCCCACCACCTGTGTTGGGATTCGAACCTATGACCTTCTTATTCGAAGGGCCGACGTCTTATCTCTTGGCCAATCAGTCCCCCGCATGCAGCTGTAAACCACAACTCGCCTACACTCACTTGTCCTTTTAAGGGCGGACGATAAAGTTTAAATCACCGTCTTGTGAACACACCAACATTAAAATAACACTTACTCTCTTTAGTTTCTTGCAAGCGAAAAGTCAAATAAAGACTGAGACTGGATCACCCGGTGGCGACTACACTGGACAAGCTCCATTTGTACTGCAGTCCTACAAGACCCCATGTCAACCCCAGAAATGTGATAATGTAAATATAGTTTTTTTTTTTTTTTCTTGTTTAGCGACAAGTGAGAAAATTCATAACAGTCTCAGCAATACAATGTATGAATAACACTGCATGCCATCCGATCAACCGGTGGGACATACGATTTGCAAATTCCGTAAGTAACAAATAGAAAGCTCAGAAATTCATGTTGTCTCGAGTTTTTCCTTTACCTTTTAGCGTCAAAAAGAGTTTGAGCGTTCTCGATAGCGACAAAGCTCGTTGGTTCAACTCACACATGGTATGACGTCATACATTTCGTTTGCTTGTCTCTTGGGAGAGAGGGTATTTCTCAATCTCTCCTGTTGATAGATTAGACTTTTGTTTATTGTGGGATTTTATTTGCCGGTAACTGCTTAAATATCCAAACGGGGGAGCAGAGGCGCCTGCGACATAACAAGGTCGGCGCATCGGCATCGTCATTATGTGCCATACCGGTTGGTGTCGGCGATCATGTCCTTCCACAATCTTCTATCCACAGTGCATTGTATTAATTTTGTTCCTGACTGGTTTCCATACCATAACACCAAGCTATCTAGTATCTTCTCTTTTTGTCGTCCACGATCTCTCTTTCCCTGTATTTTGCCTTTTATAACCAAGTATTCAAATTTTCCTCTTCTTATGATGTGCCCATCAGCTAATTAAAAATAGCAGTTCTACCTACTCGTGGTCTCCCCAGGTAATAGTCTGCGTCATGAAAGGTTGGCTAACAGAAGCTATGACCACCTTATTCCCTGAAGTGGTGACTCTTACTGATATAGAAGACCCAGTATTGCAGTACATTTGAGTTGAACAAGCAGTTTCCCAGCATAGTCTGAGATAGATGAACTCCAACTACTCCAGTAAAAGACGAGAATGTCTACAAAGCCATTACGACCAACCACATCAATGAGTGAAAGGGCGCCCTGCCCGTATCAATTCGTGTCATTACGTCAAAAACAACATATCCAAAACATTTCATCTCTTGCCCCACCCTATGACTGGTATTTCTACTAATCGTTTCCTAATTTCCTTATTTATCATTTTGTCTTTTATTATCACATTAAGTGTTCTTCAAAGTGATCTCATTTCTATATTTGCCAACTTTCTATTCTCATGTTAAATGTTTACGAGCACATATGGCGCTGGTAATATCAAATAAAAGCCATCATCATCGGGTGGTTCCGCAACGAAGGTTGGCTACCATGAATCGCCATTACACTCTGTTTTTTGCTTTGATGGTGCAGGTTGTCATAGATTGACTTGTCCATCTTTTGATGTTCCTCGTCCATGTTAGTCTTGGTCTGCCTCTGCATCTTTTACATTGTATTTTCCCTTCCAATATTACTTTTAGTAGGCTGTTGTGGCTTTCAACATGCCCCAAAAATGTCATTTGTCTTGTTCTAATTGTGTGCAAATGAAATTTTTTGTTTGTTTTCTTTTCTTTCCACCCAATTCTACCTATACTTCTATAAATCCACAATTCAAAGGCTTCAATTTTCTGTCCTGTTTTCTTGTCTAATGTCCATGTTTCTGCACCATACAGGAATATTGAGAAGATGTAACATTTTGCTCAAATAAAAGTAAATGTCAGAAAACAAACAGAGAACCAGTCTGAGAGAAGTTTCCAAAATTAAATTGTGAGAAAAGTCGCTGGATGATTGAGCATAATAACTCATTTAAGCGCACACACACACACACACGCACACACGCACACACACAAACACACACAAACACACGCACACACACACACACACACAGAGACACACACACCCGCGCGCGCGCATGCACACTCAAAGAAATTCGATTGAACGTCTTCAACTTCTATGACCAACATGTTTACTTTAGTGAACAAAGCATTGATTCTCTGTCAACAAACACTTTTTTTACATTAAATTTTGCGATGAAAATTAACAGAGTATCTTTTTCTCCTTCTTCTACTATATTTTTAATATAGTTCCAATTTTTTTCTTCTCTTCTACTACTTATTCTTGTTCTCCATCCATTTCTTAATCTTCCTACTTTCTGTCTTCTTTTCCCTCATTATATTTGTCTTTTACTCTTCCTAACCTTCCTTTTTGTTCTTGCTCTACGCTTATTCTTTTCCATCTTCTAATTCTTCTTCATCATCATCTATTCTTGTTACTAAATTAATCAGTCAATAACTGAATGTTTACAAATAAGACAGCAATGAAAGTTTACGAAAGTGAACAGGCGTGATGAATTTAGAAACATTTTCTGTGGACAATGGACGGACCAGATTCATCATATTCTTGTTTGGAGATCCACATCTGTTGGAAGGTGGACAGGGAAGCCAGGATGGAGCCTCCGATCCAGACGGAGTATTTACGTTCAGGTGGAGCAATGATCTTGATCTTCATTGTGGCTGGAGCAAGGGATGTGATCTCTTTCTGCATACGGTCAGCGATGCCTGGGAACATGGTAGAACCACCAGAAAGAACCGTGTTGGCGTACAAGTCTTTACGGATATCAACGTCGCACTTCATGATGGAGTTGTATGTGGTCTCGTGGATACCAGCAGACTCAAGGCCAAGGAAGGATGGCTGTAAAAGGGCTTCTGAACATCTGAATCGCTCATTACCAATTGTTATGACGTTTCCGTCTGGCAATTCGTAAGCCTTTTCTAGAGTAGATGAGTTCGATGCAGTCTGCATCTCCTGCTCAAAGTCCAGGGCAACGTAGCAAAGTTTCTCTTTGATGTCTCGTACGATTTCTCTCTCAGCGGTGGTGGTGAAGGTATAACCTCTCTCTGTGAGTATCTTCATCAGGTAATCTGTAAGGTCACGGCCAGCAAGGTCTAGTCTCATGATGGCATGAGGGAGAGCATAACCTTCATAGATGGGGACAGTGTGTGTGACACCATCACCAGAGTCCAACACAATTCCAGTGGTGCGACCTGAAGCGTACAGGGACAACACGGCTTGGATGGAAACATACATGGCTGGTGTGTTGAAGGTCTCAAACATGATCTGTGTCATCTTCTCTCTGTTGGCTTTAGGGTTGAGGGGAGCCTCTGTGAGCAGGACTGGATGTTCTTCAGGGGCAACTCTCAGCTCATTGTAGAAGGTGTGATGCCAGATCTTCTCCATGTCATCCCAGTTGGTGACAATACCATGCTCAATGGGATACTTGAGTGTCAGGATACCTCTCTTGGACTGGGCCTCATCACCAACATAGCTGTCTTTCTGGCCCATACCAACCATCACACCCTGCAAATACACACATTTTAAAATCACGTTAGCAACGGGAAAGACATTTTAGAGAAGGCTAACTCGGATCTAACAACTCGGATTTGACAACTTGGATTTGACAAGTATCGATCTTCTTTTATCCATCAGTTGTTGCTTTGAAGCATCGCATGACAAATATAATCAAAGGAAAATGAAGCGGCGGGAATTAAGGAGAGTGTCAGTTGTATAGTGGTAACGTGCTAGCATTGCGATACAAGGAATGTGTGTTCAATCCCACTTTGACACTTTCCAGCTGACTCAGCAGATAAAGCATTAAGTACCTGGCTCATTGAGTTAGTGGAGGCTAATGTCAGGGAGAAGCACTGGTCTCCTCTATTCCAAATGCCTGTTCGCTGAAATTTAAAACTCAAAATCCCCCCCCCCCACCCCCACCGTTTTTTTAATAAAAATATATTTAACGGGACGTCCTTTACGATGTCTGCTGGCGAAGGTGATCAAGACTCTTAATAACTTTCTCACCATCAACATTAAAAAAAAGCGTAAAGTTTTTAAACGATAGGGAAGGAGTTGGTAGTGTTCCCTAGTGTTTGGGTTCTCGTGGCAAGGAGCTGTGCCAAGGAGTACGGGTTCGATTCTGCTTCGGACCCGTATATTGTTCTTTGTTTGTTGTTGTTGTTGTTGTTGTTGATTATTCGACATTTGTTCCGAGTGCTGTAAACATACCCCTTCCTCTGAAATGATTCGCTGCAAGATCAGATGCTTTAAAATCTACCACATTCTTGAAATGCTGCTGTATGCCGTCTTAAGTTTCAAAGAACAAGGGATAGATCTATTCTAATATTAATTAGACTGTGAGGCTCGCCGAGAACAGGGACGTTCAGTGAGATACAAGTTTGGGCCTGAGCAAGACCTGATACTTGATAACAAAGATCGTCGGACATAGAGAGTGCAGATTTTCGTTCGTCTTCGGCTGGACAGTACATTAGACAGACAGACAGATGGACGGACGGGCGGACGGATAGACAGACAGACAGATGGACGGACGGCCGGACGGACAGACAGACGGACGGACGGACGGACGGACGGACGATCAGACAGACGGACAGACTGACAGACAGACAGACAGACAAACAACCAAACGGACGGACGGACGGACAGACAGACATACGGGCAGACAGACAGACGGACGGATAGACGAACGGACGGACGGACGCACGGACAGACAGACAGACGGACAGACACAGACTGATCCTGGCATCTTCTGAGTCGTGCCTCGCGCCATGCTGTATAGTCCAAGTCGTTCCATTGGATCCTACAAGCAGGTTGAGTTGAGGAGGTAGAGATAGAGTTCTGCTGCATGTTGGCTATGATCCTCCATATATAACCCTGCTAGGTAAAGCTCCCTCCCCATCATGTTGTTCTGTAAATTGACGATCTCAATGGATGATATCGACCAAAACCTTACGATTGCTGATTACTTAAGTGTAGATTTATAAAGTAACATCATGCAATCAGTCTAATGGGCAACAGTCGCGTCCCCAAGCAGGTATTGGACGGGGAACCTGTAGATCCATAGCTCCCCAGGGATAAGCCAAAATGTAGCTACAAAGATGAGTGCAAGGTATCCATGAGTGAAACCTCCTTTGTTTAAAAAAAAAAGAACTGAGAAAAGCTTGCAGGTGATCGTAGTTCGTGAAGAAAAAAGCGGAATGATAACATTTGAAAATAAAGTGGAGTTAAAGCTTGAAGAAAATAAACAGAACATCAACATAACTATAGAAGGCAGGCAACTAAAACAAGTAAAGGAATTCAAATACCTAGGAAATTTGGTGACAAACGTAATTCTCAAACAGCAGAGATAGAATCAAGATACAACAAAGCTTGTCAAATCATTGGACAGGTATCACCACTATTGTCCAACAAGGAAATAACTCTGGAGGCAAAACGAGCACTATACAATACAATCTTTATCCCAACGTTGTGCTACCAATGCCAGACCTGGACCCTAGATGCAAGAACAATAAGAAAATAACATCTGTTGAGATGAAATGTGTTAGACGAATGACAGGAAACAGTCTGAGAGATAAGATCAGAAATGAAGAACTGAGAAAAAAGCTAGGAATAGCTAGCCCCCGCCATAGAATATATAAGGAAACAACAGATAAAATGGTTTGGGCACGTGATAAGGCAGAAGATCAAAACACCACACAACGAGCCTTCAGCAAACGTGAGAACACCAGACCCAAGGGTCGACCACGAAAAAGATGGATCGATGGAATATTAGAAGCACTAGGAAACATAATAGCAGCAGAGGCGAACAGAAGAGCAAAAGACCGCAAATTATATCTCCCCCCTTAGGCTGAAAGGCAGATGAGGAAGGAAAGATGAAGAAGAAGAGGTGAAGTTAAAGCTTGAAAAAGAAAAAAAAAACGACACAAGAGAAAATATCCTTGGACATAACAAATCCGTGTTTATACTGCCATCGAATGTGCCATTTCAAGATTGTTAATATCAGCCATTTCAAGATTGTTAATATCAGCCATGAAATAAACACCAGCAAAACAGCACCGCGCAATAATAGTTGAAGATAACCACCTGCCTGTTTCCAGCCGTCTATGAAGATTTAAGAGGCCAAATGTATTCAGTTTGAAACAATATGGCGCGCTCTCATAAGTTTGAACATCAGTGTCTAATGTGCATCGCGAAGTGCTTGCCCTGGAGGGTGGGTATTTGTCTAGTATTGGTCGTTTCAAAATATTTTGAAGGTGTTTAAAATTCCATATCTCAGCAACCAATTGATTGATAATGCTGAAATTTTGCATATGGTCTTGTGATTTTTTGGTCCCAAGAAGTACATTCATTTCCTCACCAACAAACGTATAGTTTTAAATATTCTTTATTTGAAGTATACAAATTTAAGGCATTTTGGTCAAACCATATATTTGGAGGAATTACCGCTTCATATGAGTGAGCACCCACGGACTTGTCATCTTGAACGTAATGCGCGCCAATTTCCCTGTTTTAAGCACTAAAAAACACATAAAACGCGTCATAGTTATAATTTTATATCCGGTGCATCCCATTTCCTGTCGTTTTGTTGTGATTTATGTGCAACGGCGTATCCTAATTATTGGGTAATTTCGTTAAATTTGTGATCTGTTAGTCAATGGGTATAAAAGTAAAGTTCCTTACATTGCAATCAGTGGCAATAAAGGTGTATAACTATTTTTGCATAGAAGCTAAGCGTGGAAAACTGTATCGAAGCATCTCAAAGCCAGAAAAGAGAACTATTCACGCATTGGGTATAAGCAAACGCTTTTTCAAACAAGTGCTTAAAGCTAACGGAGTGTCCAGTTCAATCAAGACTAGGACGCTAGGAAGAAAGAAAGTAGTAGATAGTTTTGACAAGGAAGTGATTAGAAGAGCAATTTGTAAAATGTTCGATTCCAAAGAAACTGTGACTTTAAGAAAACTGAAAATTCGACTGAGAGCAGAAAATGACATTGTTGTGTCGAAAACAACATTATGGAGAACTGTTAGAAGCATCGGTTTTACGTTTAGAAAGTACGATAGTGGTAGAAATGTCATCTGCGAGAAGCCGCACTTAGTTTCTATGAGGAGTAAATATTTACGTGAAGTACGGGAAATGCGTAACCAAGGTTATGATATTGTATTTCTAGATGAATCTTGGATAAATTCTCACCACACAAGTGCCAAGGAATGGCAGTTATCAGATGGAAGTATTAAAAGATGTGTACCCACTGGAAAAGGACAGCGTATTATAATGGCACATGCAGGCAGCCGAAAAGAAGGGTTGGTGAAAAATGCAGAACTTATATTCACCTCTAATTATACTGACAACAGGGACTATCACACCGAGATGAATGGCCATATATTTAGAGAGTGGATTGAAAATACTCTTCTTCCAATTCTAGACAGACCATCCTGTCTGGTAATGGACAACGCGTCGTACCACAACGCTGTGGCAGAAGAAGACAAAATTCCTACATCTACCAGTACAAAAGATGTTATAAAGATTTGGCTAAGAAAGGAAGGAATTCCATTTAACGAGGGATTTTTGAAACCTGAATTACTGTCACTTGTTAAGAAATCGCAAAAGACCAAAGTATTCCAAATAGACAAAATCATTCAACAGCATGGTCATACGTGCTTGAGACTGCCCCCTTATCATCCACAATTAAACCCCATTGAACTCGTTTGGGCAAAAATTAAAGGCCAGGTGGCAGCTGAGAATACAAGTTTTAAACTATGCGATATAAAAGGACTGACATATGCTGCTCTATCACAGATTGACAAAGATTTTTGGTGCAAATGTGAAGATCATGTCTTAAAAGAAGAAAATGACTATTGGAAAAAAGATGGACTATCGTTCGTTCAGCCCAGATTAGTAATCAATATGTTAGACTCCTCTGATTCAGAATAAATGAAATAATAATGGACGTTTTTATATGTCCGCATGATCAATCTTTAGCTAAAGTTGATAACGTTTTGAAAATGTAAAGATTCTTGATATGTGTACTGCAGGCATGCAAAGAAACTAAATCACTTTCATATGTCTTGTTTACGTAAAATAATGAAAGTCACATGGAAAGACATAAAACGAACAATGTAGCTCTTTACAGTGAAGAGGATCCCGTGCTTACATCGGACTCTTTAGTCACATGCGTACCCATAAACAATAACTTTGCTTGATATGTCATGTTCGTTATCGCTCCCAACGGATAATTAATTTTTTAAAAATGTATTCTTTGTTGTATATTGTTTAAATAGTTTTCATTAATGGAACTGTTTATACGCTGATTTGTTTTAGACCGTCTGTAAAGGCTATAACATTGACATTCTCATAGTATTTTAAAGAAAGTAAACAATAGAAAGTAAACAGTTGATAAACGCCTCCAACTTTCAAGTTGTGTAGAGACGCCTATGCCGAGAAGCTGATTTCCATTAATGTACGGTAAATTATTTTCTCCAGGAGCAAAAAGATCCGTAAATTCACTGAGATCAAAGGAAAGTGCTGCTTCATGATGAAGCATACTTCCTACATCATTAAATTTTGTGAAATCGGTGGGACCTTGGAAAAACAAGACCAGATGCAAAAAATCAAGTTTGTAAGTGCAGGGAAAGAGGAGATATTTCATGTTAATCGTGAACATTTAGATTTGAAACGACCAATACGTGTTATGGAGAGTGCTACAGATGTCTTGAAGGATAAGGTCTCCCTGGAGCTTAGCTATACATAGATAATCTTCTTCTTTCCTTCCTAATTTGCTTTTCAGCGTCGTGGGGATATATAAATTGCAGTTTTTGTTTGCTCTTCTGTTGGCCTCTGATGATGTTATGTTTTCTAGTGTTTCGAATATTCCATCAATCCATATTTTTTCGTGGTGGACCCTTGGGTTTGGTGATTTCGCATCGTTTATTGGAGGCTCGTTGTGTTGTGTTGTGTTTTGATCTTTCTGCCTTGTCACATGCACAAATAGTTTTATCTGTTGTTTCTTTATATATTCTATGGCGGCGGTTATTCCTAGCTTTTTCTCTCAGTTCTTCATTTCTGATCTTATCTCTCAGGCTGTTTCCTGCCATTCGTCTAACACATTTAATCTCAGTAGAGGTTAATTTTCGTCCTGTTCTCGTATCTAGGATTCGGGTCTCCCACTGTCGCCATTATAAATGTGCCAAACAAGTTATCCTTTGACGTGACAAAGCCATTATAAATGTGCCAAACAAGTTATCCTTTGACGTGACAAAGCCATTATAAATGTGCCAAACAAGTTATCCTTTGACGTGACAAAGCCATTATAAATGTGCCAAACAAGTTATCCTTTGACGTGACAAAGCCATTATAAATGTGCCAAACAAGTTATCCTTTGACGTGACAAAGCCATTATAAATGTGCCAAACAAGTTATCCTTTGACGTGACAAAGCCATTATAAATGTGCCAAACAAGTTATCCTTTGCCGTGACAAAGCCATTATAAATGTGCCAAACAAGTTATCCTTTGATGTGACAAAGCCATTATAAATGTGCCAAACAAGTTATCCTTTGACGTGACAAGACCATTATAAATGTGCCAAACAAGTTATCCTTTGATGTGACAAAGCCATTATAAATGTGCCAAACAAGTTATCCTTTGCCGTGACAAAGCCATTATAAATGTGCCAAACAAGTTATCATTTGCCGTGACAAAGCCATTATAAATGTGCTAAACAAGTCTGGTCTGCCTCTGCCTCTTTTCCTTGTATTTTCCCCTCCAGGATTACTTTTAGTAGGTTGTTGTGCCTTTTAACATGGCCCAAAAATCGCATTTGTCTTGTTTGAATTGTGTTTAGCAGTTCTCTTTTCATTTTTAGTTGTTTTAAGAATTCATCGTTTGTTTTCTTTTCCTTCCACCCAATTCTAGCTATTCTTCTATATATCCACATTTCAAAGACTTCAATTCCCTGTTCTGTTTTCTTGTCTAATGTCCATGTTTCTGCACCATATAGGAATGTTGAGAAGACATACCATTTTGCTATTCTTAGTTTTAGCCATGGTGTTATTTGTTTTGATGTTAGTATGTTCTTTATGAGATTAAAATTACTTTTTGTCATTCCTATTCTTGTGTTTATTTCAGTAGCCAAACAGGCCATGTTATGCTTTGATAAAATACAGCCATGAGAAATGTGTCAACAAAGTCAATCTTTGATGTTTGAATGAACGTGACACCACCTTTATATCAAACCCAACATGAACACTACCGGTTTGTGCAGAGAAAACAATAAGACATATTCTGTTCGAGACTGTCTCCAATACACAGACTTGTAGAAGACAAACCAAGCACACACCCACTATCTTGGAATAGCAAAGGTAGACGCTATATGAGAGGACTTGCTTGCTTGCGTTCGCCCGATAACTTAAGGAGTACACATCTTCATCTTCCGCTCTTAAAAAGGACGTTAAGTCCGTGTGTCTGAATTGTGTTGTGGTTTGCAGTATAACTGTGATATCTGCGCCTTTCGGCCCAACACATCCGATTTCAGCATACCATTTTTGAGTACGTTTTGTCTTCCCTCTTCGATCCCTACTTGCGTGGCCCAGACTAGACAGGTTAGTCTGTTACTAGAGGCACCACGGAGAGGTGGAGTAGGGTATGGATGGTTCTGGTTCACCAATCCTGGCGCACGCCATCAGCTGTGGGTCGCTGACAACTTCCAGCTCTGCTGCTGTGAGGCGCGCCATTGCTTCCGTATATGAGGGGATTGAAACCCTGCAAAAGACAACACTCACAGTGAGTCGTGGTGATAGAAGAATACAATTATTTGCTTGTTTCCCGTTTAGGTGACTTTTAAACAGCCCTGGTTCAACGAATATGACGCAGCTACTTGTTGCTGATCGCTATCAGCTCATTCGATGAGTTCTGAAAAACCACTAGCGAGAGCACTGGCTATCACAACCACTAGCGAGAGCGCTGGCTACCACAGCCACTAGCGAGAGCACTGACTACCACAACCACTAGCGAGAGCACTGGCTACCACAAGCACTAGCGAGAGCACTGACTACCACAACCACCAGCGAGAGCACTGGCTACCACAGCCACTAGCGAGAGCACTGGCTACCACAGCCACTAGCGAGAGCACTGGCCACCACAGCCACTAGCGAGAGCACTGACTACTACAACCACTAGCGAGAGCACTGAATACCACAACCACTAGCGAGAGCCCTGGCTACCACAGCCACTAGCGAGAGCACTGAGTACCACAGCCACTAGCGAGAGCCCTGGCTACCACAGCCACTAGCGAGAGCACTGGCTACCACAGCCACTAGCGAGAGCACTGACTACCACATCCACTAGCGAGAGCACTGGCTACCACATCCACTAGCGAGAGCACTGGCTACCACAACCACGAGCGAGAGCACTGGCTACCACAGCGCAATCGAAATCTGGAGTTTAAAACTTAAAGCTACCAAGCTCAAGATATAAAAAAAAAAATACTGGGGGCTGTATTCCAGATTGACTGCTGTTTCTTTTCCACATCCTCGTCACAATTTTTTGTTTTGTCTTTAGTTTGAAGAAGCTAAAAGGTTGAAATACACCCTTGTGTGGATGGAGGATAATCTGTTTGATGATCAGATTATCTCTAATTGCAACTCTCTATGTACAAAGTTTACTATCACACAATTTTGAATTAAATATAAAGTCAATAAATGAAATTGTTGACATCCTCGAATATGGTATCCAGACGTTAGGATTCGCTGAATGTGTTCTACTTTTAATGTCTTAATTGTGTTGAGACTGCTCAATTGTGATGTGAACTGCAGCTGCCTTCCTCTGTTTGGGAGGTGAGATATTAATTCGGATGATTCCACTGTCACGGGCGGTTGAGCAATTATGGATTTAATTAGTTTGCAGTGATACCGGGGCCTTCCATAAACATAACCGTGTGTCTGCTCTGTGTCCGGCAAAACATTTACTTTATTATATAAAGAAGCAAAAAGAAAGCGCATCATTTTTATGTGCTACTTGTTTTGGTAAAGAATCCATCTTTTTCAGATGAAATGCCCTGCTTTTCTTTTTTTATTTTCTGGTAACCCAAAACTGGAGGAAATGTCTAGTGATGCCAGATAGAAAAAAAGCGGACATAACGAGAAGGTCTCAAAGCTTGAAGCAGACACAGGAGTATACTGGAGTGACATCAGAAACAACTTTACCTCAGTGTAAAGTGTCAGTGACGGAGCCTGATAGTAGTGTACGAAACAGAACTGTTTTCCTCGAAACTCGGAGCTGTAAAGAAAGAAAGAAAAGAAGAAGAAGATGATTGCCACTTCATATCCTGACGTTTGTAAATTATTCTAAGACTGTGTTTGAAAGTTATAAAGATCGGAGCCTGATAGTACTGTACGAAACAGAACTGTTTTCCTCAAAAATCGGAGCTGTAAAGAACGACAGAAAAGAAGAAGAAGAAGAAGATTGTCACCTCACATCCTGACGTTTGTAAATTACTGTAAGATTGTATTTGAAAGTTATAAAGATCGTACCTGATGCCGAGGTCTTCCGATGATGGACGGAAACACAGCTCGGGGGGCATCGTCTCCAGCAAAACCTGCCTTGCACATCCCGGAACCGTTGTCGATGACAAGAGCAGCAACGTCATCGTCACACATGGTTAAAACTCTTCTCGGTGTTCTTCTGTTAATCAATCAGTTATTTGTAGAACTGCCTTCTGTAGCAAAACACGTCACAAAAGTCGGTAAAACAATGTAACAATACTTGATAGTTAACTAGACAATTCCAAAATAATCAGCAGTCAGTGCAAATAATTCCGAATACTAGTTTCGAGTAATTTTTCTGGCTATTTATTGAAGTTTTCTTACGTTCTGTGGTATGACTTTGGTAAACAAGAAACGTATCGTGCTATAAAATTATTAATAATATCAACCCATTAGATAATATGAGGTAGACAAAGCATGTTCTAAAAATAGAAAAGTTCTACTTGATAAGCCTAGGAGTCAGATGTATTTTGTTTTGTACCACTAGTAGTCAAGTACTAACCTCATCAGATAGAGGCTTTTTATGCGAATCTGGAATATATCGCTGATTATGTCCATAAATGGAGACGTAAATTGTAGGCTGTTCTTGGAGAGCCGGTCAAATATTGCCATATAAGGTAAGATGGGAATCACTCGTGTTTCACATTGTGGATATTGACCAACATATTACTAAGGGTTCCTGAAAGTAAACGATGACTCATAGCACATATTATCACATGGACGTGAAGTGTTAAGATTCACTGCAATAGCGAAGAGAATTTGGAAGGTTTTGTTTGTTTCTCTTGTTCACCCGTTGGCTGCTAAAGGGATATATATTCCTCTTCGATATCCGATCTTAAAAGTACGTTAAGTGGTCGTAGGTGAATTGTTTTGTTGTTTATTTGCGATTTCCACTTAGAAAATCTTATTTCAGCACGGTTTTTTTTAGTACTACGTTGCCTTCCCTGTTCGACCCATATCGCGTGGCCAGACTAGACTGATTAGTCAGTTTTTTAGGCACCGCGAAGAGGTGGAGTAATGTCTGGATGGTTTTAGTTCACCGATCCTAGCGCAATAGAGTTGTCAGTCACTGGACACCGCAGCGCTTGCTGAGGAGGGAATCTGAGCACATATGGACATGTTCATAAAGCAATGAAGATGACCAGCAAATAACTCAATAATTACTAGCAAAAACTATCAGTTATGAGTCGCTTGATACTTCGGGGCTTACTGAAGAGAGGATCTGAGCACATATAGACATGCTCGGAGTGCAATGATGATGATCCGCAAATAAATCAATAACTCCTAGCGCAAACTATCAGCTCTGAGTCGTTGACAGCCTCCAACTATATTGCTGTCATATGTGCCTTGCCTTCCAATTTGGAAGTGATGATCCCAGTGCTGTTTCTCACCGTTAATACCTTCCCTAACTAAGTAAGCTGTGGACTAGTTATTTTTTGTTACCATGACCGACAGGAGGAAGCCGTGATAGCTCAGTGGTTAGTGAACTGGCCTACAAATGACAAGGGGTAGGGTTCGATCCCAACCAACGGCTTCCGGGTTCACTAAGCCTTAAATGGGTACCGGATGTTTTTTTCTGGGAAAGTAAAGCGACACGGGCGTAATACCGACGACATTACCCCAAAAATCATGTGCTGAAGGTCTGTAAAATTTATGGTCACTAACACCATATTCCCTATACACCACTTGGCGTGACGGGGGCTCTTTATTTACTACCATGACCGACAGGAGACTGATGAAGAGGTTGAACCCCCGTCTACCTAATTGGACAATTCAACTTCTAACCAACATCTAATCTAGTGACACTCTCAGTTAAGAAACAGCTCAGGAAGATCGAGTCAAGAAATTTAGTAGTAAACTGAAGGACTTTCAGAAATGTGAAGAAAAATACCATAATATATAAACGGTGACTTTGATAAAAGAAAATAAGAATTAATCTAATACGTTGGGACTTCAGTGTGGTGATACCGAAATAGACTCTAATATCTATTTAGTTCCATCAATTTATCTCGACATCCTATTAGTTCCATCAACTCGCCTTCACATCTCATTAGTTCCATCAATTTATCTCGACATCCTATTAGTTCCATCAACTCGCCTTCACATCTCATTAGTTCCATCAATTTATCTCGACATCCTATTAGTTCCATCAACTCGCCTTCACATCTCATTAGTTCCATCAATTTATCTCGACATCCTATTAGTTCCATCAAATCGCCTTCACATCTCATTAGTTCCATCAATTTATCTTGACATCCTATTAGTTCTGTCAAATCGTTTTCACATCGCATTAGTTCCATCACCTCGCCTTCACATCTCATTAGTTCCATCAACTTATCTTCACATGTTATTAGTTCTGTCAAATCGTTTTCACATCTCATTAGTTCCATCAACTTATCTTTACATGTTATTAGTTCTGTCAAATCGTTTTCACATCGCATTAGTTCCATCAACTCGCCTTCACATCTCATTAGTTCCATCAACTTATCTTCACATGCTATTAGTTCTGTCAAATCGTTTTCACATCGCATTAGTTCCATCAACTCGCCTTCACATCTCATTAGTTCCATCAACTTATCTTCACATGTTATTAGTTCTGTCAAATCGTTTTCACATCGCATTAGTTCCATCAACTCGCCTTCACATCTCATTAGTTCCATCAACTTATCTTCACATGTTATTAGTTCTGTCAAATCGTTTTCACATCGCATTAGTTCCATCAACTCGCCTTCACATCTCATTAGTTCCATCAACTTATCTTCACATGTTATTCGTTCTGTCAAATCGTTTTCACATCGCATTAGTTCCATCAACTCGCCTTCACATCTCATTAGTTCCATCAACTTATCTTTACATGTTATTAGTTCTGTCGAATCGTTTTCACATCGCATTAGTTCCATCAACTCGCCTTCACATCTCATTAGTTCCATCAACTTATCTTCACATGTTATTAGTTCTGTCAAATCGTTTTCACATCGCATTAGTTCCATCAACTCGCCTTCACATCTCATTAGTTCCATCAACTTATCTTCACATGTTATTAGTTCTGTCAAATCGTTTTCACATCTCATTAGTTCCATCAACTTATCTTCACATGTTATTAGTTCTGTCAAATCGTTTTCACATCGCATTAGTTCCATCAACTCGCCTTCACATCTCATTAGTTCCATCAACTTATCTTCACATGTTATTAGTTCTGTCAAATCGTTTTCACATCGCATTAGTTCCATCAACTCGCCTTCACATCTCATTAGTTTCATCAACTCATCTTCACATTTCATTAGTTCCATAAAATTCATCTTCACATCTCACTTCTTCCATCAACTCGTCTTCACATCCTATTAGTTTAATCACCTCATCTTTGCATCTCACTAGTTCCATAAAATTCGTCTTCACATCTCACTAATTCCATCAAACTTCTTCACATCTCACTAATTCCATCAATTTATCTTCACATATCAGTAGTTTCATCAATTCATCTTCACCTCTCATTAGTTCCATCCATTTATCATCACATCTCATTAGTTCTATCAACTCATCTTCACATGTCTTTACGTTCATAATCTCATCTCGACATATTTTTTATTGTTTCCAACTCAACTTAATATCTATTAGTTCACGTTTATTTTACATTCAACACATTTATATGTAATACGGTTACGATTATACCAATTCTCTATTTCTATTTCAGAAGTAAATATCCGCCACCAATTTGCGTTTGTGTAAACCAGGCAGTCGTTGGTCGTGACTGAACCATATAAACCCCAAAAATATTTATGGAACTAAAGAAATGTGGTGGTGAGTTTATGGAACTATAGAGATGTGGTGATAAGTTTATGGAACTATAGAGATGTGGTGATCAGTTTACGGAACTATAGAGATGTGGTGATAAGTTTATGGAACTAAAGAGATGTGGTGCTGTGTTTATGGAACTAAAGAGATGTGGTGCTGTGTTTATGGAACTAAAGTGAAGTGGTGGTGTGTTTATGATACTAAAGAGACGCGGTTGTGTGTTTATGGAACTAATGAGATGTGGTGCTGTGTTTATGGAACTAATGAGATGTGGTGCTGTGTTTATGGAACTAAAGTGAAGTGGTGGTGTGTTTATGATACTAAAGTGAAGTGGTGGTGTGTTTCTGGAACTAATGAGATGTGGTTCTGTGTTTATGGAATTAAAGAGGTGTGGTGATAAGACATTAATAAAGTGTAAAATTATCAGAAAAAGGGAAGAAACAAGTGAAAAATTGTCAGAAAATACCAGAAACAAAATGCGATACTATGCGTATGCAAAGATAACTGTTTGAGCTCCGTAGTGTAGGAACATCTAATGATTAAGCTTACTTCAGTCCGGGAGACGCAAAAAAAAACGACGTTATTATTGTAATTTGTGACAAATCACAACATTATTGTATTTCACGGTGACCAAAGATGTAGAGTAAATAGTAACAATGGTAAGAGAAGAGATAAAAGATAAGACAGTCTATATTACCCTGTAATATATCACACTGTATCGATAGTTTAGAGCAGACCATAACTTATTTGAAAATTGTTGCAGTGGTAAAGGGGGAAAGGAGTTGGTGTATAGGAATGTAAATAATGAAAGAAGGAAAGGAGGAAGGAAGGAAGGAAGAAAAATAGAAAGAAAATTAAAGGAACGTAAGAAATGAAGAAACAAAGAAAGAAAATAGAAAGAAAGACAGAAATTAAGAAAGAAAGAAAGAAAGAAAATAGAAAGAAGAAAAGAAAATGAAGAAAGAAAGAACTTTCTTGAAAATCGTTGCAGTGGAAAATGGGGGAGGGTTCGTATTTATGAATGTAAAGTAAGAAAGAAAGAAAGAAAGAATAGAAAGAAAGAAAATACTTTCTCTGAAAACTTTTGCGATGCCAAAAAGGGCCTTGTTGTTGCCAAAGAAGGAAAGGAAAAAAAGAAAGAAAAAGACAGAAAGAATGAACAATAAAGAAGAAAGAAAGAAAGAATAATATAAATAAGTTGTTGCTCCACACCTGCGATAAAATAATCTTGCTCCGAATATATTTGGAATCTTCTTCGCTGTTCTATTAAAACATGCATTCTCAAATGCGAACGGAGTCTATATCATACAATGCAAAGAAAATAGATTGGATAACTGCAGAGGTTCTATAGGATACATTTATCTTAAAGGAAACACTAACAATCTCTAGTTTTATTGTTGTGTTGTGCATGTGTGTCCAGACTAATTCAGCTACATCTTTTTGTGCATAACTCACATTTGACCTGCCTCGAACTGGCAGCAAAAACGCCTCGTATTTTTTTCATGTGGGAAAAGCTCATGATATTGTCCTAACAAAGCTCATTAACAAAACTTGTTACACAGTTTATCCGCTGATTGACATGAGGGGTCATATAGTCCATTGCTACAACTAATTACTTCTGACAAGCAACAACATACACCAACTACTCTGGGACTGTGTTCGTTTATTTCCACTCCCCAACGTTCCATTCTAGTGAATCAACGCATACAACAAAGACATGTATTAAAATAGATATCTTAATGGTATAAGGGATAACGGCTGAGTGTCTGTTTTGCGCAATTGTTTCTTTGCTTTTGTTGTTATTTTTGTTTTGTGGGTGGGTGAGTGGGTGGGTGGGTGAGTGGGTGAGTGGGTGGGTTGGTGAGTGGGTGTGTGGGTTGGTGAATTGGTGAGTTGGGTGGGTGGGTGAGTGGGTGGGTTGGTGAGTGAGTGGGTGAGTGGGTGAGTGAGTGGGTAGTTAAGTGAATAAGCGATGGAGTGAGTGATTGTGTGAGTGGGTAGGTGAGTGGGTGAGTGAGTGAGTGAGTGAGTTGGGTGGGTGGATGAGTGAGTGAGTGAGTGAGTGAGTGGGTGGGTGGGGGTGGGTGAGTGAGTGAGTGAGTGGGTGGGTGGGTGATTGAGTGGGTGAGTGAGTAGTTAAGTGAATAAGCGAGGGAGTGAGTGATTGTGTGAGTGGGTAGGTGAGTGGGTGAGTGAGTGAGTGAGTGAGTTTGGTGGGTGGGTGGGTGAGTGAGTGAGTGAGTGAGTGGGTGGGGGTGGGTGAGTGAGTGAGTGAGTGGGTGGGTGGGTGGGTGATTGAGTGGGTGAGTGAGTGGGTAGTTAAGTGAATAAGCGAGGGAGTGAGTGATTGTGTGAGTGGGTAGGTGAGTGGGTAGGTGAGTGGGTAGGTGAGTGGGTGAGTGAGTGAGTTGGGTGGGTGGGTGGGTGAGTGAGTGAGTGAGTGAGTGAGCGGGTTGGTGGGGGTGGGTGAGTGAGTGAGTGAGTGGGTGGGTGGGTGATTGAGTGGGTGAGTGAGTGGGTAGTTAAGTGAATAAGCGAGGGAGTGAGTGATTGTGTGAGTGGGTAGGTGAGTGGGTGAGTGAGTGAGTGAGTTGGGTGGATGGGTGGGTGGGTGAGTGAGTGAGTGGGTTGGTGGGGGTGGGTGAGTGAGTGATAAGAGTGGGTGGGTGGGTGAGTGAGTGATTGAGTGGGTGAGTGAGTGGGTAGTTAAGTGAATAAGCGAGGGAGTGAGTGATTGTGTGAGTGGGTAGGTGAGTGGGTGAGTGAGTGAGTGGGTGGGTGGGTGGGTGGGTGAGTGAGTGCACACAAATGAAAAAAAATCCGTGAATACGCGCTGTATGGTGGATGCTACTCTTTTTGCTCTTCGCAGCATCCACCCGTTATGTGGGCGTGCATGAGTTGTGTCGCTAGGTTACGGCAAAGCAGCGACTTATGCGCCTTTAGGCCCAGACTTCCGTTTTTCAGCACGGGTAGATGGTTCATTTGGCTACCATTTTCTGATCATTTTCCGACGTCGAATCTCACTACCAATAGAGGGCTGAACATCGAATCTCACTACCATGAAAGGGCTGAACATCGAATCTCACTACCATGAAAGGGCTGAACATCGAATCTCACTACCATGAAAGGGCTGAACATCGAATCTCACTACCATGAGAGGGCTGGACATTGAATCTCACTTTGTAGATGAATAAATGAAGAGATTAATCGATGAGTGTGAGGGTTAAATGATTGCGTTATCGATCTTTTTCTTCCTCTTTCTGTTCCTCTTCGTCTTCTTTTTTCTTTATTGTCGTCCTTCTCTTTTACTTTTTTCTTTTTTCTTTTCTTCCTCTTCTTTTTCTTCTTCGTCTTCTTTTTTCTTCATCTTCGTCCTTCTCTTCTCCCTCTTCTTCCTCCGTTATTTTGACGCTGATGCGTTGTGTCGTTGGTACACTACACACCTCGATATCTGCGTCATTCAGCTCGATACATTCGATTTTGGCATATTCAGATTTACATAAACAGCGATACCAGAGCAGCGGTCATTTTGAGCTGACTTGTTTCGACCTTCAACTGCCAAGATTTCTTTAACGGCTGCAGAGGGCACACTAGGGCCTCATTTTCCCCACTTCGTTATCCAAGAGAACAAGATATCGGATCTCACTACCCAGAGATCACGAGAGGGTTAAGGAAAGAAGAAAGAGCGGATTGGAAGAGAACAATTCTCACTGCGGGATTCAAACCCAAGACTTTCTCAAGACCACACAGTGTCCACTATAGAGATGAATAAGGAAACGGATGGATAAATGAATAAATCTAAATTAATGAATTTGATAGTTGGAAAGTTGGATGGGTGAATAAGTGAACGGATGAATTGATGAATGGATGATATACATGAATTAAAGAGGGAATTAATTGGTGGATGAATGAATGGGATGAATGAATGAATGAACGGATGAATGAACGGATGGATGAATGGATAGATGGGATAAATGAATGAATGGATGAATGAACGAATGAATGAATGGATGGATGGATGAATGAATGAATGGATGAATAACTGAATGAATGGATGGATGAATGGGATGAATGAATGAATGGGATGAATGAATGAACGGATGAATGAATGGGATGAATGAATGAACGGATGAATGAACGGATAAATGAATGGATAGATGTGATAAATGAATGTATAGATGTGATAAATGAATGGACGGATGAATGAATGGATATATGTGATAAATGAATGAACGGATGAATGAATGGATAGATGTGATAAATGAATGAACGGATGAATGAATGGATAGATGTGATAAATGAATGAACGAATGAACGAATGAATGAATGGATAGATGTGATAAATGAATGAACGAATGAATGAACGAATGAACGAATGAATGAATGGATAGATGTGATAAATGAATGAGTAGATGAATGAATGGATGGGTGGATGAATGAATGAATCTTCTTCTTCTTCTTTCCTTCCTCCTATGTCTTTGGCGTCGAGGGAAGATATAATCTGCGATTCTTT